>JAQPPZ010000727.1:0-600000 GCA_028583015.1 Wollemia nobilis
AAACAAGCAGCAAAGGATTGCAAGTTACTTAAATTGTTCCTTGCAAGTTATGCAAGTATCTATTTGTTTAGCATCTTCATCAGCGGTTAACCTCGTTTATGCTTTTACTTTACGAAATATGTTACAGGTCTGAAATCGTCGACATGCCATGTGCCGTAATGACAAAAGGATTTAATCCATTACACTAAATAATGCAAGTGAAGTATGTGATCTCCCCGGTGAAATAGTCCGTCCTATTAAATTAAGCACCTAACGAACACCATGGTATACCAACCTCAGTATGGCTGGGATGCAGTCGTTCTTTAATTAATTTTAAGTATTTAATAAGAATGATGCAATATTTTATTTCTTAAAGTTTGGTTTAAAAGAAAGAAATGGCTCAAGCCGATTAGACAAGCGCTCAAGAAGCAGAAATATGGTAAATGATTGCCCAAGATAAAAGGGGATCCAACAATTCCAAAGACTTGTTAATAATCATAGGAGGGTTAAGTCTACTAGTCTGCCGTATTTCGGATAATGGTTTAGGTGCAAGTAAAAAGTATTAAATACAGATCTTCAAGGATGAGACCATCGAGTATTGGATGCATTTTGAGGTTTTTTTTTTAATTAAGAAGAATTTATAATTATTATAAACATAAAAAATAATAATGTTTATAATTATTAAAAACTAAATCTTATGGATATTGGACTATAAAGGTATAATGACAATGCTTAAGCATTTATTGTTGTGTTACTTAATAGAGTAGATCTTTGTTTGTCATTACAATCTTCCATAGTTTAACAATATTAGTTTGGTATGTGATCCCATCCTGGGTTAGGGGTTTTGTTGTGTTAGTTAATAAAGTAGATCTTTGTTTGTCATTACAATCTTTTATAGCTTAACCATTTTTGTTTGGTATGTGATCCCATCCTGGGTTAGGGGTTTTATGATTCTTTTATTTTTCTTGTTAAATGATTGACATGTGTTGTTATTATGTTATTAATAAGTTAAGGAAATTACAAAAACTATTTCTTTGACATAAAAACAATTTCTTTAAGAGTTTACGATCACCCTACCAATTGGAAGTGGGAAGTGGTCTTACTAGATGCATGATTCCTTTAATTAAGATTTTGCTATTTGTAATTACTATTAAAATGATGAAATGAATATTTAGAGGAAAGTTTGTCATATTGGATGGATAATATTTTAGCTCTTTAATGTATGATCTTGGGTAGATTCAAAGAGGATGGGACAATAATAAAATAATATCATTTAAGTTTAAATTATTTTTAAAATTAATATTTTATGTACCCATTATGATATTATACTGTATTTATTGATAATTTTATATTGAATCAAAAATAATAATTCATAAACATTAAGCCGCAGAAAAATCTACCATTTTTGGATACAAAAATATGTCCATATTTTTTAGATACATATGGAAGGATAAATAATTACAAAGAAATCCCACAAAAACATATAAATGAGAAAATTAATCTTGTCATAAAAAGTAGCTAAGAACTATCCTCTTTTTATGGGAGAAATTAAAATAAGTTAGCTTTACCAAGTTATATGGATTTTTTCCCATCAAATTCAAAAATATATATATATATATATATATATATATATATATATAAAATTGAATATTATTGTTAGAGTTACTATGTTGGTAACCATGATTATTATCTTATTTGGTTAATTGTCAAAATTCACCTAGGTAGAGTTTTATTTACCGTATGGTAAAAAGTAGCTTGTTACTTTTTACCACTAGATTATTTCTATTTACTATTTACCTAGGTTAGTAGGTTAGTTATCGTAGTTATTTTGACTACGTTACTGGTTAGTAGTTAGTTGACTTTGTGGAGGGACTTCCTCCTATGCATTGTCGTTAGCTACAACTAAGGATATTATTTTTATAATATCCTAAGGCTATTTCTAACCTATGTATTGTCTATTTAAACCCTACACTATTTGAATAATATGTAATAATTATTGATTAATTTCTATATTATTCCTAATCTAACATTGGTATCAGAGCAGGGACTTTCTTGGCATGCTCGATGTATTTCTTGGTGACTGACTGGCCTAACAGGGCACAAATCTATATATAGAACCCCCTCCAACATCTTGCTGCTTGAAATGGATTCCAAAGTGGATCCTAGTAGTACAACACATTTCGAGAAACTTTCAAGGAAATCAAGTTCTGCCTCCACATGGAGTTATTTGAAATTTTATTTCATTCATTTAATTTTATTGGTTTGACTTGTTTGGAATCTTGTGTGATTTAATTTTTATTTGAATCTCATGCAATTGGGCAACCCATAGTCATTATGACAGCATACTCAACCTGCACACTAACAGTATTTCCAACAATCAACGTTTGATGGTGGTCTACATGCACAACCATGCTCCATGAGGTGAGGTAGACAGAGCTAGATGATTTGTTGATCAGTTACTGAATCGCTCGTAGAACCTTGTTTGGATGTTCCCCATAGTAGGGTTGTGCCCCATGCAGATATTACACTCAAACTAACATAAACACATAGAATTTCAAGCACCCTATCGACTGATGCATGTGGATCCATGGTGTAGACAACCACGCATCGGGTATTGAAATTGAAACCTAATGGGCATCGAAATCTAGCAAGTTATTGAACTAGCATCGATCTTGATGCACTTGATAATATGTTGACCTAGATAATGATCTAGCTGACTGGGTGGGTTTGATTTCCAGGGTAGATAAGTGGCACCTGTGAGACAGACTCTGCGTGACCTAGCATCAACCTACTAACATGGACCTCAAGAATCAAAATACGTGGCAAGCAGATGATGTGGCATTACCGAACACTTGGGCGAGTACTGATTGTTGAATTATACAGCAAAATGTTTGTCTTCATGATCGCTCAAAGGCAATCAAATAGAGGAGAGCATCAACTTGTTTTTATGCAGTTACAATTGTGCCTACTGGGTGCATGTGGGACTAAAAATTTAGTCCCCTTGTAGCTCTAAGATGCACGATTTTCCTGCTACTTAGTAGGAAGAGTTAGAAAAGGGAAATAGATTCCCATAGCTCCCGTTTGATGGTGTGGCCATAACGGTTGAGCTACTAGCGCTAAGGTGCTAGCCCGCGGGGTCATAGGTTCAAACCCCCACGGTTGAAAAAAAAAATATATTTTTACATAAAGTAAACCATAGTGCTCTCCTAAGGTAATTTTTTTTATTTTTTTGCAATTTTGTTTTATTAAAGTTTTCTTAAATAATTTTAATATAAAATTATGTTTAAAACCATTTTTTTTTTTTTAATTTAAATTGATTTTATACTATATTTATATTTATATTTTTATTATTTATTAAATTATATGATTAAAATTTAAATTAAATTTTTGCAAATTAAAATAGAAGACAAGGAGCCCACTCGTGACGCTCCTTCAATAAAGAACGAGAACTTGTTTCCAGATGTGCACTGCGCCCTACAAAAAAAAACGAAAAAAACCATAGCTTCGCTCTTAGAATAAATTTAAGGTCATTTAGTTTGGACCGTTTCATGAAATTTACATGTTAATGTTGGGATTATAACAAGTGTCAGCTAATAATTTATAAGAACTATTTCTATGGCAGAAATAGGCATGTTTCACAAAATTGATATCAATATGAAACCAAAGTATCTATTTGTTTAGCATCTTCATCAGCGGTTAACCTCGTTTATGCTTTTACTTTACGAAATATGTTACAGGTCTGAAATCGTCGACATGCCATGTGCCGTAATGACAAAAGGATTTAATCCATTACACTAAATAATGCAAGTGAAGTATGTGATCTCCCCGGTGAAATAGTCCGTCCTATTAAATTAAGCACCTAACGAACACCATGGCATACCAACCTCAGTATGACTCGGATGCAGTCGTTCTTTAATTAATTTAAAGTATTTAATAAGAATGATGCAATATTTTATTTCTTAAAGTTTGGTTTAAAAGAAAGAAATGGCTCAAGCCGATTAGACAAGCGCTCAAGAAGCAGAAATATGGTAAATGATTGCCCAAGATAGAAGGGGATCCAACAATTCCAAAGACTTGTTAATAATCATAGGAGGGTTAAGTCTACTAGTCTGCCGTATTTCGGATAATGGTTTAGGTGCAAGTAAAAAGTATTAAATACAGATCTTCAAGGATGAGACCATCGAGTATTGGATGCATTTTGAGGTTTTTTTTTTAATTAAGAAGAATTTATAATTATTATAAACATAAAAAATAATAATGTTTATAATTATTAAAAACTAAATCTTATGGATATTGGACTATAAAGGTATAATGACAATGCTTAAGCATTTATTGTTGTGTTACTTAATAGAGTAGATCTTTGTTTGTCATTACAATCTTCCATAGTTTAACAATATTAGTTTGGTATGTGATCCCATCCTGGGTTAGGGGTTTTGTTGTGTTAGTTAATAAAGTAGATCTTTGTTTGTCATTACAATCTTTTATAGCTTAACCATTTTTGTTTGGTATGTGATCCCATCCTGGGTTAGGGGTTTTATGATTCTTTTATTTTTCTTGTTAAATGATTGACATGTGTTGTTATTATGTTATTAATAAGTTAAGGAAATTACAAAAACTATTTCTTTGACATAAAAACAATTTCTTTAAGAGTTTACGATCACCCTACCAATTGGAAGTGGGAAGTGGTCTTACTAGATGCATGATTCCTTTAATTAAGATTTTGCTATTTGTAATTACTATTAAAATGATGAAATGAATATTTAGAGGAAAGTTTGTCATATTGGATGGATAATATTTTAGCTCTTTAATGTATGATCTTGGGTAGATTCAAAGAGGATGGGACAATAATAAAATAATATCATTTAAGTTTAAATTATTTTTAAAATTAATATTTTATGTACCCATTATGATATTATACTGTATTTATTGATAATTTTATATTGAATCAAAAATAATAATTCATAAACATTAAGCCGCAGAAAAATCTACCATTTTTGGATACAAAAATATGTCCATATTTTTTAGATACATATGGAAGGATAAATAATTACAAAGAAATCCCACAAAAACATATAAATGAGAAAATTAATCTTGTCATAAAAAGTAGCTAAGAACTATCCTCTTTTTATGGGAGAAATTAAAATAAGTTAGCTTTACCAAGTTATATGGATTTTTTCCCATCAAATTCAAAAATATATATATATATATATATATATATATATATATATATAAAATTGAATATTATTGTTAGAGTTACTATGTTGGTAACCATGATTATTATCTTATTTGGTTAATTGTCAAAATTCACCTAGGTAGAGTTTTATTTACCGTATGGTAAAAAGTAGCTTGTTAGTTTTTACCACTAGATTATTTCTATTTACTATTTACCTAGGTTAGTAGGTTAGTTATCGTAGTTATTTTGACTACGTTACTGGTTAGTAGTTAGTTGACTTTGTGGAGGGACTTCCTCCTATGCATTGTCGTTAGCTACAACTAAGGATATTATTTTTATAATATCCTAAGGCTATTTCTAACCTATGTATTGTCTATTTAAACCCTACACTATTTGAATAATATGTAATAATTATTGATTAATTTCTATATTATTCCTAATCTAACATTGGTATCAGAGCAGGGACTTTCTTGGCATGCTCGATGTATTTCTTGGTGACTGACTGGCCTAACAGGGCACAAATCTATATATAGAACCCCCTCCAACATCTTGCTGCTTGAAATGGATTCCAAAGTGGATCCTAGTAGTACAACACATTTCGAGAAACTTTCAAGGAAATCAAGTTCTGCCTCCACATGGAGTTATTTGAAATTTTATTTCATTCATTTAATTTTATTGGTTTGACTTGTTTGGAATCTTGTGTGATTTAATTTTTATTTGAATCTCATGCAATTGGGCAACCCATAGTCATTATGACAGCATACTCAACCTGCACACTAACAATCTTTCCAACAATCAACGTTTGATGGTGGTCTACATGCACAACCATGCTCCACGAGGTGAGGTAGACAGAGCTAGATGATTTGTTGATCAGTTACTGAATCGCTCGTAGAACCTTGTTTGGATGTTCCCCATAGTAGGGTTGTGCCCCATGCAGATATTACACTCAAACTAACATAAACACATAGAATTTCAAGCACCCTATCGACTGATGCATGTGGATCCATGGTGTAGACAACCACGCATCGGGTATTGAAATTGAAACCTAATGGGCATCGAAATCTAGCAAGTTATTGAACTAGCATCGATCTTGATGCACTTGATAATATGTTGACCTAGATAATGATCTAGCTGACTGGGTGGGTTTGATTTCCAGGGTAGATAAGTGGCACCTGTGAGACAGACTCTGCGTGACCTAGCATCAACCTACTAACATGGACCTCAAGAATCAAAATACGTGGCAAGCAGATGATGTGGCATTACCGAACACTTGGGCGAGTACTGATTGTTGAATTATACAGCAAAATGTTTGTCTTCATGATCGCTCAAAGGCAATCAAATAGAGGAGAGCATCAACTTGTTTTTATGCAGTTACAATTGTGCCTACTGGGTGCATGTGGGACTAAAAATTTAGTCCCCTTGTAGCTCTAAGATGCACGATTTTCCTGCTACTTAGTAGGAAGAGTTAGAAAAGGGAAATAGATTCCCATAGCTCCCGTTTGATGGTGTGGCCATAACGGTTGAGCTACTAGCGCTAAGGTGCTAGCCCGCGGGGTCATAGGTTCAAACCCCCACGGTTGAAAAAAAAAATATATTTTTACATAAAGTAAACCATAGTGCTCTCCTAAGGTAATTTTTTTTATTTTTTTGCAATTTTGTTTTATTAAAGTTTTCTTAAATAATTTTAATATAAAATTATGTTTAAAACCATTTTTTTTTTTTTAATTTAAATTGATTTTATACTATATTTATATTTATATTTTTATTATTTATTAAATTATATGATTAAAATTTAAATTAAATTTTTGCAAATTAAAATAGAAGACAAGGAGCCCACTCGTGACGCTCCTTCAATAAAGAACGAGAACTTGTTTCCAGATGTGCACTGCGCCCTACAAAAAAAACGAAAAAAACCATAGCTGCGCTCTTAGAATAAATTTAAGGTCATTTAGTTTGGACCGTTTCATGAAATTTACATGTTAATGTTGGGATTATAACAAGTGTCAGCTAATAATTTATAAGAACTATTTCTATGGCAGAAATAGGCATGTTTCACAAAATTGATATCAATATGAAACCAAAGTATCTATTTGTTTAGCATCTTCATCAGCGGTTAACCTCGTTTATGCTTTTACTTTACGAAATATGTTACAGGTCTGAAATCGTCGACATGCCATGTGCCGTAATGACAAAAGGATTTAATCCATTACACTAAATAATGCAAGTGAAGTATGTGATCTCCCCGGTGAAATAGTCCGTCCTATTAAATTAAGCACCTAACGAACACCATGGCATACCAACCTCAGTATGACTGGGATGCAGTCGTTCTTTAATTAATTTTAAGTATTTAATAAGAATGATGCAATATTTTATTTCTTAAAGTTTGGTTTAAAAGAAAGAAATGGCTCAAGCCGATTGGACAAGCGCTCAAGAAGCAGAAATATGGTAAATGATTGCCCAAGATAAAAGGGGATCCAACAATTCCAAAGACTTGTTAATAATCATAGGAGGGTTAAGTCTACTAGTCTGCCGTATTTCGGATAATGGTTTAGGTGCAAGTAAAAAGTATTAAATACAGATCTTCAAGGATGAGACCATCGAGTATTGGATGCATTTTGAGGTTTTTTTTTAATTAAGAAGAATTTATAATTATTATAAACATAAAAAATAATAATGTTTATAATTATTAAAACTAAATTCAGACTAAATCTTATGGATATTGGACTATAAAGGTATAATGACAATGCTTAAGCATTTATTGTTGTGTTACTTAATAGAGTAGATCTTTGTTTGTCATTACAATCTTCTATAGTTTAACAATATTAGTTTGGTATGTGATCCCATCCTGGGTTAGGGGTTTTGTTGTGTTAGTTAATAAAGTAGATCTTTGTTTGTCATTACAATCTTTTATAGCTTAACCATTTTTGTTTGGTATGTGATCCCATCCTGGGTTAGGGGTTTTATGATTCTTTTATTTTTCTTGTTAAATGATTGACATGTGTTGTTATTATGTTATTAATAAGTTAAGGAAATTACAAAAACTATTTCTTTGACATAAAAACAATTTCTTTAAGAGTTTACGATCACCCTACCAATTGGAAGTGGGAAGTGGTCTTACCCGATATATTTATATCATAAAACATGGAAGTAGATGCATGATCCCTTTAATTGAGATTTTGCTATTTGTAATTACTATTAAAATGATGAAATGAATATTTAGAGGAAAGTTTGGCATATTGGATGGATAATATTTTAGCTCTTTAATGTATGATCTTGGGTAGATTCAAAGAGGATGGGACAACAATAAAATAATATCATTTAAGTTTAAATTATTTTTAAAATTAATATTTTATGTATCCATTATGATATTATACTGTATTTATTGATAATTTTATATTGAATCAAAATGAATAATTCATAAACATTAAGTCGCAGAAAAATCTACCATTTTTGGATACAAAAATATGTCCATATTTTTTAGATACATATGGAAGGATAAATAATTACAAAGAAATCCCACAAAAACATATAAATGAGAAAATTAATCTCGTCATAAAAAGTAGCTAAGAACTATCCTCTTTTTATGGGAGAAATTAAAATAAGTTAGCTTTACCAAGTTATATGGATTTTTTCCCATCAAATTCAAAAAAAAAAAAAAAAAAAAATATATATATATATATATATATATATATATATATAAAATTGAATATTATTGTTAGAGTTACTATGTTGGTAACTATGATTATTATCTCATTTGGTTAATTGTCAAAATTCACCTAGGTAGAGTTTTATTTACCGTATGGTAAAAAATAGCTTGTTAGTTTTTACCACTAGATTATTTCTATTTACTATTTACCTAGGTTAGTAGGTTAGTTATCGTAGTTATTTTGACTACGTTACTAGTTAGTAGTTAGTTGACTTTGTGGAGGGACTTCCTCCTATGCATTGTCGTTAGCTACAACTAAGGATATTATTTTTATAATATCCTAAGGCTATTTCTAACCTATGTATTGTCTATTTAAACCCTACACTATTTGAATAATATGTAATAATTATTGATTAATTTCTATATTATTCCTAATCTAACATTGGTATCAGAGCAGGGACTTACTTGGCATGCTCGATGTATTTCTTGGTGACTGACTGGCCTAACAGGGCACAAATCTTGATACAGAACCCCCTCCAGCATCTTGCTGCTTGAAATGGATTCCAAAGTGGATCCTAGTAGTACAACACATTTCGAGGAACTTTCAAGGAAATCAAGTTCTGCCTCCACATGGAGTTATTTGAAATTTTATTTCATTCATTTAATTTTATTGGTTTGACTTTTTTGGAATCTTGTGTGATTTAATTTTTATTTGAATCTCATGCAATTGGGCAACCCGTAGTCATTATGACAGCATACTCAACCTGCACACTAACAGTCTTTCCAACAATCAACATTTGATGGTGGTCTACATGCACAACCATGCTCCACGAGGTGAGGTAGACAGAGCTAGATGATTTGTTGATCAGTTACTGAATCGCTCGTAGAACCCTGTTTGGATGTTCCCCATAGTAGGGTTGTGCCCCATGCAGATATTACACTCAAACTAACATAAACACATAGAATTTCAAGCACCCTATCGACTGATGCACGTGGATCCATGGTGTAGACAACCACGCATCGGGTATTGAAATTGAAACCTAATGGGCATCGAAATCTAGCAAGTTATTGAACTAGCATCGATCTTGATGCACTTGATAATATGTCGACCTAGATAATGATCTAGCTGACTGGGTGGGTTTGATTTCCAATGCAGATAAGTGGCACCTGTGAGACAGACTCTGCGTGACCTAGCATCAACCTACTAACATGGACCTCAAGAATCAAAATACGTGGCAAGCAGATGATGTGGCATTACCGAACACTTGGGCGAGTACTGATTGGTTGAATTATACAGCAAAATGTTTGTCTTCACGATCGCTCAAAGGCAATCAAATAGAGGAGAGCATCAACTTGTTTTTATGCAATTACAATTGTGCCTACTGGGTGCATGTGGGACTAAAAATTTAGTCCCCGTGTAGCTCTAAGATGCACGATTTTCCTGCTACTTGGTAGGAAGAGTTAGAAAAGGGAAATAGATTCCCATAGCTCCCATTTGATGGTGTGGCCATAACGGTTGAGCTACTAGCGCTAAGGTGCTAGCCCGCGGGGTCATAGGTTCAAACCCCCACGGTTGAAAAAAAAAATATATTTTTGCATAAAGCAAACCATAGCGCTCTCCTAAGGTAATTTTTTTTATTTTTTTGCAATTTTGTTTTATTAAAGTTTTCTTAAATAATTTTAATATAAAATTATGTTTAAAATCATTTTTTTTTTTAAAATTTAAATTGATTTTATACTATATTTATATTTTTATTATTTATTAAATTATATGATTAAAATTTAAATTAAATTTTTGCAAATTAAAATAGAAGACAAGGAGCCCACTCGTGACGCTCCTTCAATAAAGAACGAGAACTTGTTTCCAGATGTGCACTGCGCCCTACAAAAAAAAACGAAAAAAACCATAGCTTCGCTCTTAGAATAAATTTAAGGTCATTTAGTTTGGACCGTTTCATGAAATTTACATGTTAATGTTGGGATTATAACAAGTGTCAGCTAATAATTTATAAGAACTATTTCTATGGCAGAAATAGGCATGTTTCACAAAATTGATATCAATATGAAACCAAAGTATCTATTTGTTTAGCATCTTCATCAGCGGTTAACCTCGTTTATGCTTTTACTTTACGAAATATGTTACAGGTCTGAAATCGTCGACATGCCATGTGCCGTAATGACAAAAGGATTTAATCCATTACACTAAATAATGCAAGTGAAGTATGTGATCTCCCCGGTGAAATAGTCCGTCCTATTAAATTAAGCACCTAACGAACACCATGGCATACCAACCTCAGTATGACTCGGATGCAGTCGTTCTTTAATTAATTTAAAGTATTTAATAAGAATGATGCAATATTTTATTTCTTAAAGTTTGGTTTAAAAGAAAGAAATGGCTCAAGCCGATTAGACAAGCGCTCAAGAAGCAGAAATATGGTAAATGATTGCCCAAGATAGAAGGGGATCCAACAATTCCAAAGACTTGTTAATAATCATAGGAGGGTTAAGTCTACTAGTCTGCCGTATTTCGGATAATGGTTTAGGTGCAAGTAAAAAGTATTAAATACAGATCTTCAAGGATGAGACCATCGAGTATTGGATGCATTTTTATCTGAGTTTTTTTTTTTTAATTGAGAAGAATTTATAATTATTATAAACATAAAAAAATAATAATGTGTATAATTATTAAAACTAAATTCAGACTAAATCTTACGGATATTGGACTATAAAGGTATAATGACAATGCTTAAGCATTTATTGTTGTGTTACTTAATAGAGTAGATCTTTGTTTGTCATTACAATCTTCTATAGTTTAACAATATTAGTTTGGCATGTGATCCCATCCTGGGTTAAGGGTTTTGTTGTGTTATTTAATAGAGTAGATATTTGTTTGTCATTACAATCTTTTATAGTTTAATCATATTAGTTTGGTATAGTTTAACAATATTAGTTTGGTATGTGATCCCATCCTGGGTTAGGGGTTTTGTTGTGTTATTTAATAGAGTAGATCTTTGTTTGTCATTACAATCTTCTATAGTTTAACCATATTAGTTTGGTATGTGATCCCATCCTAGGTTATGGGTTTTATGATTCCTTTATTTTTCTTGTTAAATGATTAACATGTTTTGTTATTATGTTATTAATAAGTTAAGGAAAAGACATAAAAACTATTTCTTTAAGAGTTTACGATCACCCTACCCCTTGGAAGTGGGAAGTGGTCTTACCCTATTTATATCATAAAACATGGAAGTAGATGCATGATCCTTTTAATTGAAATTTTGCTATTTGTAACTACTCTTAAAATGATGGAATGAATATTTAGATGAAAGTTTGTCATATTGGATGGATAATCTTTTAGCTCTTCAATGTACATTAATGTATGATCTTGGGTAGATTCAAAAATGATGGGACAGTTTAAATTATTTTAAGAACTAATATTCTATGTATCCATTATGATACTATGTTGTACTTATCAATAATTTTATATTAAATTAAATTCAATAATTGGTAAAGATTAGTTCATAGAAAAATTTACCATTTTGAATACAAAGATATACCCATATTTTTTAGATACCTATTAAAGTATTAATAGTTACAAAGAAATCCCACAACAACTTATAAATGAGAAAATTAATCTAGTCATAAAAAGAAGCTAAGAATTGTCCTCTTTTTTATGGGAGAAATTTAAACATTTTAGGCTTACCAAGTTATATGGATTTTTTCTCTAAAGATAGGTTTGGTCAAATTCAATATATATATAATTGAATATTATTGTTAGAGTTACTATGTTGGTAACTATGATTATTACCTCATTTGGTTAATTTTCAAAAATCACCTAGGTAGAGTTTTATTTACCGTATGGTAAAAAGTAGCTTGTTACTTTTTACCACTAGGTTATTTCTATTTACTATTTACCTAGGTTAGTAGGTTAGTTATCGTAGGTATTTTGACTACATTACTGGTTAGTAGTTAGTTGAATTTGGGGGGGACTTCCTCCTATGCATTGTCGTTAGCTACAACTAAGGATATTATTTTTATAGTATCCTAAGGCTATTTCTAGCCTATGTATTATCTATTTAAACCCTACACTATTTGAATAATATGTAATAATTATTGATTAATTTCTATATTATTCCTAATCTAACATTGGTATCAAAGCAGGGACTTACTTGGCATGCTCGACATATTGCTTGGTAACTGATTGGCCTAACAGAGCATAAATCCTGGTACAGGACCCCCTCTAGCATATTGCTGCTTGGAACGGATCCCAAAGTAGATCCTGAGCAGTACAACACATTTCGAGGAACTATCAAGGAAATCAAGTTCTACCTCCACGTGGAGTTATTTGAAATTTTATTTCATTCATCTAATTTTATTGGTTGGACTTGTTTGGAATCTTATGTGATTTAATTTTGATTTGAATCTCATGCAATTGGGCAACCCATAGTCATTGTGACAACATACTCAACCTGCACACTAATAGTCCTACCAGCAATCAATAGCTAACGGTGGTCTACACACACAACCATGCTCCGCGATGTGAGGTAGACGAGCTAGATGATTTGTTGATCAGGTGTTGAATCGCTCGTAGAACCCTATTTGGATGGTCCCCGTAGTAGGGTTGTTCCCCATGTGGATATCACACTAAAACTAATGTAAACACACAGAATCTTGAGCACCCTATTGATTGATGCACGTGGATCCATGGTGTAGACAACCATGCATCGAGAATTGAAATTGAAACCTAACGGGCATCGAAATCCAACAAGTTACTAAACTGGAATCGATCTTGATGCACTTGATAATATGTTGACCTAGATAATGATCTAGCTATCTGGGTGGGTTCGATTTCCAATGCAGATAAGTGGCACCTATGAGGCAGACTCTACGTGACCTAGCATCAACCTACTAACATGGACCTCAAGAATCGAAAAACATGGCGAGTAGATGATGTGGCCTTATCGAACACGTGGGCGAGTACTGATTGGTTGAAGTATGCAGTAAAATATTTATCTTCGCGATCGCTCAAAGGGAATCGAATAGAGGAGGGCAACAACTTGTTTTTATGTCGTTACAATTGTGCCTACTGGGTGCATGTGAGACTAAAAATTTAGTCCCCGTGTAGCTCTAAGCTGTATGATTTTCCTGCTACTTCGTAGGAAGAGCTAGAAAAGGAAAATAGATTCCCATAGCTCTCGTTTGATGGTGTGGCCATAACGGTTGAGCTACTAGAACTAAGGTGCTAGCCCATAGGGTCATAGGTTCAAACCCCCGCAGTTGAAAAAAAAAATCATATTTTTCCATAAAGTAAACCATAGCGCTCTCCTAAGGTAGATTTTTTTTTTTTTTTTGCAATTTTGTTTTATTAAAGTTTTCTTATATGTTTTCTTAAATAATTTTAATATAAAATTATGTTTAAAATAATTTTTTTTTTTTAAATTTAAATTGATTTTATACTATATTTATATTTTTATTATTTATTAAATTATATGATTAAAATTTAAATTAAATTTTTGCAAATTAAAATAGAAGACAAGGAGACAACCCATTTTTTTGCAAAACCACCAAAAGGAAGCTTTTTGTTTCTCCACAAAAGGAGATATAAGACAAGGAAGAACACTATTTTTTATTGCAAAATTAGGGAACCTAAACATATTCTAAAAACCTTGTTTATTTTGCACAATCTAAGGAGGATAAAATCAAACATTTTGATTCTTTCTTGCAAAATTGTAATACAATGTGACATAAAACCGCTAAGCTCGTGGTGAGAAGAGAGGTTTGACCTTGGGTCCATAAAAAGCAAGTCATGTTTTGACTGGTTCTGGAAGTGTTTAAAACATGGGTCGTGTGTCGAATTGTCTTGAAAGGAGTGCTATTTTGTTAATTTTGTAAATCAAGAGGGGAAGACAAGAAATTGTGCTTCTTTGCAAAATTGTAACACAAAGTTAGGATCACTTAAATCAAACTTGTTAATTTTGTAACACAAAAGGAAAGGCAATTGTTTTATGCCACATTCTTTGCAAAATTGGAAAATAAAAGGAGACAACATATCAATCTTTTGCACAACACAATTCTAAAATTTGTTGCAAAAATTAAATGTGCATTTTCGATCTTAATCGACACATTCATTGGCAAATTAGGTGCATTTTTAGTTGCATCTAATACCTATGTGATAAGAATTTTGAGGGCATTCTTTTTTTATTATTGCATTATTTTTTGCAATTATAAGTTATAAAATCAAGAACACTCAAAACCCCTAAATTTCACAAAATAATTGTGTAAATCATTTGCACAACTATAAGCCATTTGTAAAATTGATATTCTCTCCTTACAAACCCCTAATTCACTCTTATTTGTTTGGATTAATTTCCTCAAAATTATTATTCCTCTTCAAGAGGATTTTTAGGCAGGTGCCATTAAATATCTTTTTGAGTGAATTATCTTTCACTTCTTATTTTTTGGCTTAATTTCCTCAAACTAATTATTTCTCTTCAAGAGGATTTTTAGGCAGGTGCCATTAAATACCACTTAAGAGTGAAAGAAATATCCATATTAGTGCAAATTCTAGGAACTTCATCATGTCATCTATCAACAAATACTTAAATGATACACAATTGATTAAAGGTCCTAACTATTCAGCATGGAAAACTAAGATGCAAGCCATATTGATTGTAGAGGAAATGTGGGATTTAGTAGATGGCATTGAATCAAAATTGCATCAGTAGGAGTAGATATAAAATAATGGGAAAAAAAGAACAATCGTCTTCTCATGTTGATACTCCTAGCAACTACTGATGAGATGCAGCACCACATAAGTGAAGCTAAAACTGGTAAAGATGCATGGGATGCACTTTATAACATTTTTGAAGGTAAGAATCAATCAAATATTCTAAACATTCAAAAACAACTTCATACACTCCATATGAAGTCAGGTGAATCAGTAGAACTCTTCCTCTATAGAGTGTGCGAATTGAAGTCAAAGCTAAATGCTTTAGGAGCCAAAGTAGAAGATACTATTATGACTTTAGTAATGTTAAGGGATCTTCCTGAATCCTACAAAATGTTTATTACATCCCTTAATGTATCTAAAAGACCAGTCACCTTTGTGGAGTTAGTCAATTTGCTTCAAAAAAAGAAGCAAATCAACTCCAAAGCAATGAAGTATCGAACAATGCACTTTACTCAAATAATCAGGGTGAGAAGAAGAAAGGAAAATTTCATAAGGGAGGATTATCTTCAAAAGGTAAGGGAAAGAAATCTTAAAATAAGGTTTGCTCGCATTGTAAAAAGGACAACCATGACACCAATCGGTGTTGGTTTAAAAACATGCAAAAAAAGAAAGGCAAAGGTACATCACAGAAGAAAAAAAAAGGTAATATTGCTAGTGAAGTGTCTAGTTATGATTCTGATTTTGGTTCAGAAAAAGCACACAAAGTGCTCATGGCTAAGAAAATATTGTAAAGGGGAAATAAATTTGTCACCCTAAGCAAGCACCATTTCCAAAACCTCTTTTTAGGCTTCATAAATAGCATAAGTTTTTGTTTGAAGTACTAGCAGTAAAGGGGTGATTATACCTCTTTTTTGCCTTCTTATATAGCAAACTCTCTTTGTTTTAAGTACTTGTAATGAAAGGGGGGAATTTTTCTGGTGTAAAATTTTCCTAGGAGGCAATATTTGTAAAAGCCTTAACAAGCTTCTTAGTATGCACATCTTTTGCAATTAAGGGGGGATACACATTTATTTTCCTCCTTCACACAATTTTTTATAAAAAGGGAAGAAGACTTATAAGGGTGCATTTGCGGCAGTGACCGACACCTTAGTCACACTTCTTTCAAAAATTTAATTATAATATGTTTTGCAACAAGGGGAGAAAATTATAAGGGTGCATTTTTGGGAATGACCGACAGCTTAGCTACCTTATCAATACTTTTTGGCAAAATTATATTGTAAATAGAATGAACCTCGTATGAAGTGATCTACTCTACTACACCTAGCGGTTGCAGTGGTTGGTTACCCATGCAATCCAGTTGGATGACAATATTACAATAAGGACATTCGTTGATGTGAAGACAAAGTGAGGAATGACCCATTTTTTGCTTAGGAGCAGCCATAGCACTGTGACAGAGCAAAAACTAGTAGATCAACATATTTTTTCACTATATTGGGACATTTATATACATTATCCAAATCATTTAATAAGGTGGGATGTTAGAGTTACTATGTTGGTAACTATTATTATTACCTCATTTGGTTAATTGTCAAAATTCACCTAGGTAGAGTTTTATTTATCATAAGGTAAAAAGTAGCTTGTTACATTTTACCAATAGGTTATTTCTATTTAATATTTACCTTGGTTAATAGGTTAGTTATCGTAGTCATTTTGACTACGTTAGTGGTTAGTAGTTAGCTGACTTTGGGGGGGGACTTCCTCCTACGCATTGTCGTTAGCTACAACTAAGGATATTATTTTTATAATATCCTAAGGCTATTTCTAGCCTATGTATTGTCTATTTAAACCCTACACTATTTCAATAATATGTAATGATTATTGATTAATTTCTATATTATTCATAATATAACAATTATTTAGTAGATACACTTTTAATTTCTTGTCTTGAATTTCAATATGACATAGTTAGCATATATATAATGTTCTATAGAATAATTCAATAAAAACCTTTGCTTATGTAGTATAAAGAAAAATAATTAATTTAATAATATGTATCTACATTAAAAATATTATGCACTACGACCACTTATTATGTTAACATGTAATTGACTATTGTGGCTAATAAAAAAATATGTATGAGAAAAATAGTAATTTACAATCTTGATGAAAATAAAATATTCATGATTAAAACATAAAATGATCTAATCTATCATTAAAGTTTCTCCAAAGTTCTAGAAACATGTTGCATTAGCACAAAAGCACTAGAAGCATATCTCATTTTCTTGAATCCTTCTAGATATAGATGATCCTTACACTTTTTAATGATTGTGATGGACCTTTTGTACCTTCCCCTCCTCCTTTACCTAATGGAAATAATAAAATTTGACCCCACAATTGAGGATTGAACATTATAATCAAACCTCTATTAAAACCTTGAATTATCAACTTTATTTTAATTTAATTAAAAAATTTATGATGAATACAAATATTTCATATATTTTAAAAGTTATTTTTTATGTTTTTGTGACCTTGATTATTATCCATTATTTTGAAATTTAATCATCAATAGCAACTATTTGCTTTATTTGAAAATTTTAAAGCATAAAATTGGACTTAAAACATTATTGAAAGCCTATATTGTCACGTGCTTCAAGAAAACTTCTAGTAAAATTAATATTTAGGTAAGTATGAATATTGAAGATGAATTTGTGGTAAATATACATGATCTCATGTATGTTGAATAAATCTAATCTTCAAGTAAGTGTTAACTTTAAATTATTATAATTTTAATTACTATTTATTTTTTTTATATTTCACAGAGTTTATATTTTGCTTGATTAATAGATTTAAATATATATTGGATACTAAAATTAATCATTGGTGTTAAAATAAAAATGAATATTATGAATATTAAGGTTGGTGTCAGGAGGGAAAACTAAAGGGATTCATTATTGATAAAACTGAATTACAATATATAGGCATAAGCCTATATTCAACACATGACACTTGTCAAGTGAAACTGACAAGTGTCAAGGTGAAGGCATAGTTCACTTTAACTCTAACATTCCCCCTTAAAGTGCACTATTTGGTCTTAGGCTCTTGCTCTTTGTGCTTGGATCTCCAACTGTGAATAATGCTAGATTCACTGTGTATACATCTTGGTCTGTTGCCTCAAGGTCAACCACTTCCATGGGTCTGTTGCCACTGGGTCAGCCATCTAAGTGCCTCAGGGTCATCATGGGTGCCTCAGGGTCAGCCACTTCTGGGTCTATTGCCTCTATAGGTCATCCTCAGAGGATGTTGCCTCTCGTAGGTCACTGACTAGATTCACCATGAGTATGAAATCCCTCCTCATGGTGAACTCAATCTAGAAGGTGTCGGTATCTACCAAAAATGCACCTAATGAAAGGAAAAATGAGCCATATAAGAGTGTCGGTCTCTGCCGAAAATGCACTCAATACAATAAAATGAGCCATAGATTAAAATAGGAGGAGAGAAGAGGAAAAGAAGAGAATCTTCTGAAGTGTCTTCGTTTTTAGTCTTTAGAAATAGATCCAAAAAATCCTTGGATAGAGTCTAGGGTGTCTTTGTCGGTAGTCCCTAGTATAAGTGTCCTTATGGTGACCATGTCATCCCATCGAAATGCATGGGTAACTAGCCGCTGCGTTCGCCAAGTGTATAGAAAAGATCACTAGGTACAAGGATCACATATAAAATTACCTTGGGAGTGTTAGGTTCTACCAAAAATGCACTCCAAGGTAGAGAAAACTTTTAGGCTAAAATACTCAATTGAAACAACCTCAGAAGTACAAATGGACACTACCAATGTGTCTGTCGTGAAAATTTGTTTCCAACGACTATAAATACCCCTATATTCCACCATCAATGGGGCCTTCATCATGCTGAAAGAACAATAGTATGCCTCTCTAGGCAGAAAAAAAACATCGCTCAATGGCGGCTTTGCTCTCAGGCGGAAAAAAAATAGTCTCACAATTTTACCTCACAAGGGAATTACATGGGCTTTCACTTTCACTTCCTATGATTTAAATAATTAACCCCCATGCAATTTAAAAATGATCCTTTTTAGCAATGGCCCCCACATTTTTAATCCCCACATGCTTTTAACAGCCACTTAACAAATTAGCCACTTGTCATCGAGCGCGCTATGCAAACACATGATTTTAACAATAAAGTGGCCCCTCCAAAAAATGTCCCACATCATTTTGAAAAATAAACAGCCCACCCACTAGCCAAGTGGGAAAATAACAAATTGCCCAATTACAACAGTGGTCAAATAGGTGACAAGTGGCGGTCAAGTGGCACATTCATCACCTGTAAACACAGCAAGGACCCCTCTCTCCACTACCATTCCATGACTGTCGCTATTTGACCACCGTGATCTATGAACATCACACGAGCTGCAAAGTTTAAACTATGAAGGACAGTGTGAATCTGATGGTATCAAATGCATGCCATAATTAATATGGCCATGATTTCAATAGAGCAATGGCTATGTGCTAATTATAACAAGAAACCAGTGGTACTTTCACATTGAGCAACAAAAATAAATGACATGATGCGCAAGTTACGCGCATGATTTTTGAGATTGTTTGCTCCAACTGTTATCTTCTAAAGATCTAGATATGGAGGGCACTCACAACAACGTCTGCCCAGCCCGTACAGGCATACTAAGGATGACAGTTATGTTTCATCCTCAAATTCAGCCAATAGAGTAATACGGGGAATAGATGATCCATTGTTGACAGGAAGCATCAATGACAACATATAATTTCTAGAACCTCCTGAAGAAATTTCTACAACACAGAATGATCTCCACCATTAGTCCTTAGAAATCCATCTTCTGCCATGAATCTCATAACGACCACAACCATGGTCACTGCTCTCTCCCCCAATTTCAACACTTGCATTCGCGGACAGGAGGGAAAACTAAAGGGATTCATTATTGATAAAACATAATTACAATATATAGGCATAAGCCTATATTCAACACATGACACTTGTCAAGTGAAACTGACAAGTGTCAAGGTGAAGGCATAGTGCACTTTAACTCTAACAGCTTGGAACTAAACTTTAGATAAATTAGTAGAATACAATAAAATAAAAATTAGGCACTGTATTATTCAAGAAAAGAATTCTTTTATGAGGGTTAAAAATGGGTGATAGCATATCATTGTTTGCAAATAATTAACATGGGTATAACAATTATGAAATATATAAGTTATGGTAATGTTATTATGTGTGTATGTTGTAATTAACTATAATAATTCTATTAGTTTATGTATGATAGTGAATTCTTTAAAAAAATAAAGAATCATAAGAAACTACACTTAGATTTTTGTGTGTATGGGTTTTTAAAATTTAATTAAAAAATGTATTTATTTTATGGTATCGAAATAGTTTGTACTATTTATCACAATATCCATTACATAGAGAAAAATATGGTGTTTATTATTGTCATAGATCTTAAAATTAAGAAAATATATTAGTAAAAATAAGTTCAAGTAGAATAGAGAAGGGAAAAGACCAAGAATGAGTAGAGATCCATTCCTAAAATTGACTAAGTGTTGTATCCTACTAATATATAGAGGGAAAATATATTTTAAAGCATTAAGTTATTGTATGAGTACTAACTTACTATGTAGATACCAAACCATTGGTCAAACAAGATGTAATCTTTCTAAGTGTTGGAAAGGAACATTCAATCATCATAAAATTGCTATGCTCAAACAATACATCCACTAGACTAAAGAAAATAAGCTTATACTGAGAGGGGGGTGAATAGTATAAGATAAAACTTTTCACTTTTTCAATCCAAATTATAACAACAATAATATCAAGGCAGTAAATAATGTACAAATCATCACACACATAAGAGACACAAATTTAACGTGGTTCATCCAATGTGGGCTACATCCATAGAGAAAATATTTCTTATAAAATTTCTCAATAAATCTCTTAGGAACCAAATCTCTATTACAATGTTTACGGACCTTTTTCCAAAGGAGACAACAATCCCCTATGCTCAAGTTTGTGGATCTCTATCCACAAGAGAAGTCTATCCTCTCATATTTGGTTCATGGACCTCTATCCATAGGATAACTCTATCCCATCAACTCTGGTTCATGGACCTTTATCCATATGATAACTCTATCCCCTCAACTATAGTTCGTGGAAATCTATCCCCTCAACTTTTGTTTGTGGAACTCTATCCATAGGAGAAATCTATTCCTTAAAATTTAGTTCATGGAATTCTATCCACAAGAGACACCTCTCTTTTTCTTTGGTTCAAGGAACTCTATCCATAGGAGACACCTCTCCTCTCTACTCTAGTCTACGCTAAATCCAACTCAATACTCTACTAAAAAATCACTCGAAGCCTTCACATGAGGCTTGCTCAACTTAGAAAAAAATATTGCTCACAAATATACTCTCATATCTACCCCAAATATGTACACATTACATGCACAAATATGTCTCAACACTGTCCCAAAATCTGCACATATTACATGCACAAATTAGTCTCAACTCTATCCCAAATTTTCACTCATTACATGCATAAATCTATCTCAACTCTATCTCAAATCTGCACACATTACACACACAAATCTATCTCAATCCTATTCCAAATTTGCACACATTATATACACAAATCTATCTCAAATCTACTCTAAATCTACATACATTACATGCACAAATACATCTCATCTCTACCTCAAATCTACACACATTACATGCACAAATATATCTCAAATCTACCTCAAATTTGTACACATTACATGCACAAATATGTCTTAAACCTGATTCAAGTCTTCTCACAGGACTTTCTAAAATCTACCTCAAAAACCTGCTTCAATTCTTCTCACAAGAATTGCTCAAATTTCCCTCAAAAACCTGCTTCAAGTCTTCTCACAAGACTTGCTCAAATCTGTCTCAAAAACCTACTTCAAGTCTTCTCGCAAGACTTGCTCAAATCTACCTCAAACTTACTTCATGTCTTCTTATAAGACTTGCTCAAATCTTTATCAAATTTTTCTCAAATTGTCTTCACAAAATTGATTTCTAACACTTGCTCATTCACATTCAATGTTACTAAAACCAATGCATAAATGCTTCACAAATTCATTCAAAAAATTATGCACAATTTATTCTCAAAATCCTAGCACAAGTATTTCCAATTTCATTCAATGATAAAGCACAACTTGTTCTCAAACCATAGCACATGTGTTTCAAAACTCATTCAACAATGAAGCTCAAATAACTCTCAAACTCTAGCTCATATATTTCCAATAATGCACACAAGTCTAATCCTTATTTCTCCACCTTATGTCATAGAAATAATTTCCTCAAAGCACAATCACCTTAAGAAGGATTCAAAGTACCATACCTCAAAAATGCTTTGAAGAAGATGTACCCTCAAAACTTATTTCAAAATAATTACCTTTTTGCCACTTCAAGAGGTTAGCAAATCTTATTTTCAACACAATCATAAAAAACCTTTCCTCAAATATGTGCTCAAAGAACTATATAATTTCTCTTTAGTCTTGCAAAGATAAAGCTTTGAATTTTTAAACCTAAAAACCTTAAAGTTCTCTTTTCTAAAGTGTGCCAAAATACAAATATTAATAGACTTAACTTACACCTTATTTCTCCTTTATTAAGCAAGAAAACATTATAACTTAAATAAAGCCCTAAGACACTTTATTTCCCCTTTCAAAATACAAGATATATACCTTTTAAACCATACACAAATCTCTCTTTAAGAATTAAATTTATACACACATTACAATAAAAATTATTTCTTTATACACCTTATTCCTCCACTACTTAATTAAACCAACCTTTTGCCTTTTACAATATCAAATAAACAGCGAAATATTTTTCCCATGAAAGAATTTATTATTCAAAATATTTTGCGTATACCTCTCAACATAGGCCAGCGAAATATATTTCAAAAATTCTGGCATGAACCTCAAAACCACATGCTTGCAAACCATACAAGAATCAACCTTATAACCTCTATCGACGTAGCTCCCTAGCCACGGCCAGGCTACCTGCTGGGATACACTAGCATGTGAGATACACAGTCCGTGCACCCAACAAAAACCTCTTTTATGTGCCTTCCAAATGAACCACGTCTTCTACCTAGCAAAAATAAACTCTACGATATTTGACCATGTGCACTCTAGTTTGGTAGTGCCTTAGCTCTAGCTAGATGTCTAGATAGACCAACTACCTATTTGGGGTTCAAAATAGTGGCACTTCCTCTTGTTCGCAAATTGCTATCCTCAAAAAAATATGTCCTCTCTTCTAAATGAGCTTCAAATAACTAGCCCACAAGAGAAAAATATTTTTCTCTAAAAGAATGGACATCACAATAATATTTTGCATCACCCAAATTTTTTTTTATCCAAATAAATTTGATAAGGTATTTATAAATATTTTCCTCCTTCTTTGAATTATGTCCGTGCTTCAAAAAAATCTTTTAAACTCATAAATGTTTACCTCCTTATTCGAATGATGTCGGTGCTTCATGAGAGAAATATTATATATATTTTAAACCTTGCTTCATAATCGTTGGTGCCAATAAAATATGTTGTATATTATAATATTAAAAATATTATAATTATTTCCTTTTGAACCTTGGGCTTCTCTCCTTTTATGAAACTTTAAACCTTTGTATAATATTTAAAAATAAATATTATAAACCTTTTGTTTACCTTTAAACCTTGCAAACATTTTTTTTTCCTTACTCTAAGATAAACCATGCCTTGCAATATTATCCAACCATAGAAGAATATTTATGCCATACCAAGCTCTTTTTGACATCAACATTTTTGACATCAATCCTTTAACATCAATTACAACATAGTATGCTCAATATTTCCAACAATCTCCCCCTTTGTCATTGATGGCAACCCCTACTAACAATATTTATTTTTCTACAACTGGATTTCAAAATTGCTCCCCTTGAGAAGCTACTCCCCCTTACTAAATTCTCTTCCCCTTACTAAAATATCTCCCCCTTTGAAATTAGTGTCTAAGGGACTCCTTTAGGTCTAAAAGTAAGATTCTTAGCTGAACCCCCTCACCAGATCCTCTTCAAGGTGATTAATTATAGGATGGGAGTAAAAATACTCCCAATTTACAATGCTCTTCTTTCTTTTCAACCTTATTTTTCCACACCTTTGTAGTCACACATCTTTGAACCTTTTGACTATCCTATTTCTTACTTATCCTTGGAGATTCCTAAAATTATCTTCTACACCACTTTGCTCTATACCCAAACTTATTGCAATTGTAACATCTTATGTTGTAGTTCTTGAAAGATGCAAATGAGTTGTATTCCTCTTGATGAAGCTAAAGTTATTATTGCAATGAACCTTACAATGTATAGCTTTATGACCAAAGTGATTACATGAGTAGAAATAGCATTGAAAAAAATATCCATCTTCAAATAAATTGAAGTTCCTCTTAGTGAAGCCATAATTATTATTTTCATGAATCCTGCAATGCACAACTTTATGACCAAATTGATTACATGAGTAACAATAACCTTGGAAGAAATAATCATCTTGCCTTAGAAAATATGGTCTCTCGGTACTCTCTTAGCCTTCTCTGTGATGATCTTTGTTCCTTGACAATGCATTGTTTGCTTTCTTTTTTATACTATCACCTCTCAACACATCAACGTAGGTCTTAGGTTCTTCTTCAATCACTTCTTGTTCTTCTATTTCTTTTGAACTTGAGCTTGAATCCTCTTTTTTTTTTCCTTGTCCTACCTCAAAACCAAGTCTAGTATTGATAAATGGAGATCTTTGTGCCTTGGGAATGTCATCCAACTCTTTTGAGATTTTCTCAAATCTATGTAGCTTATCATTAGAATATTTTACTTCCATCCTTAGAGAAACCACTTCATGTTCTAATCTTTCACATTCTAGCTCTTTTGCCTTTAACTGTTCAACCATACCTTCTTCTATTCTTCTTGCCTCTTCAATTTTAAATTTTAGGTTAATGATATCTTGTAGAAGCTTTGCATTTGTTTTCTTATCTTCTTGTAATTGAGTTTTCAATCCTAAGTTATCCTTTTTTAGATCATAAAGTTCCTTTTTCATTTCAACTTTAGCTTCTTCCTTTTCTGAATCTCTCTTCCTTTGTAGATATTTAATAGGAGTATCCTATTTTTCACTATTGGAGATATTTTCATCACTACTAATTTCAGAAAAGATCTTCCTCTCATACCTATCTTGACTATGCCTATTTTTATTTTCATAACTGAATTTTATTTCTTTCTTTTTCTTGTATACCTGTTCATATTTACTACTACTATATTCATCTTGTGGACAATAAGTTGCATGGTGACCTAGCTTACCACATTTAGTACAAAATTTTATCAATTTAGCCTCTTCTTTGTCACTTGATTTTTCACTTGATTCTGTTTCCACTTCTCCTTTTTGAGTAACAATTTATTTGAGAGAAAAATCAAATTTATTTTCCTCTTTACTGCTACTATACCCATTTTATGGACAATAAAGTGCCATGTGATCAAGTTTACCACATTCAACACATCTCACAAAGTTTTCCTCTTCCCTTTTTTTAATAACAATATTTTTGAGAATAAAATCAAATTCTTCTTTCATGTCCACCATAGCATCCTTTTATTTCATGGCCATGTGTGCTCCTTCCTTATTAGGAGGATATGATCTCATGGTTCTCCTTTTACCTTTCTTGCCCATGTGTGTTCTTGTAAGATCTTCCTTCAAGTTGTTTAGAATTTCATGAAGGAACTTGCTCTGATACCAATTTAAGAACACAAGCTTATACTAAGAGGAAGGTGAACAGTATAAGATAAAACTTTTCACTTTTCAATTCAAATGATAACGACAATAATATGAAGGTAGTAAATAATGTATAAATCATCACACACATAAGAGACACATATTTAACATGGTTCACCCAATGTGGGCTATGTCCATGGAGAAAATATTTCTTATAAATTTTCTCAACAAATCTCTTGGAAACCAAATACCTATTACAATATTTATCGATATCTATTCAAAGGAGACACCAATCCCATATGCTCAAGTTTGTGGATCTCTTTCCATAGGAGAACTCTATCCCCTCAAATATGGTTTGTGGACCTCTATCCATAGGAGAACTCTATTCCCTCAACTCTGGTTCATGGAACTCTATCTGTATGAGAACTCTATCCCTTCAACTCTGGTTCATGGAACTCTATCCATAGGAGAAATTTATACCCTCAAATATGGTTCATGGAACTCTATCCATAGGAGACACCTCTCCTTTGCTATGGTTCATAGAAATATATCCATAGGAGACACCTCTCCTCTTTGCTCTAGTTTTTTCCAAATCCAAATCAATACTTTGTTCAAAAATACTCCAAGCCTTCACACAAGGCTTGCTCAAATCAGCAATAAAAACTGCTCACAAATATGCTCTCAACTCTACCCTAAATTTGCACATATTACATGTGGAAGCACGAGATTCCGGTCAAAGGAAACACCAAGTGCAATTGCATTCAAAATTAAGCACGCCTAAGTCCTAGGAATGTACATTGCATGAAACGAAAAGAGACATGTTGTAAGAGACGCAATCAGATAAAGAAAAACAGCCCTTTCATTAATTTCTTTCGATCTCTGTTACAATAATGCCTCCTCCCTTTTCAGGGGCTAGGAGCGCAAATAAGGTTTGATTACAATCGTTGAATGGTTCCTCCTTCCGCGTGCCCACGATTGCACTGGGCGGGCTAAGATGATGCCGCCGCTGATGTTGATGGGTTCTTCGCCTCCGTCTGCTTCTCCCGCAAACAAAGAAATGATCAAGACGTTAGTAGCACCCGTTGCAAATGAAAAGCATTCTCTCTCTAAAACTAACAAAATATGCATACGAATATTTGCCCGAAACCATGAAAACAAATGAATCCAAATTGCTTCAAAACTCGACAGAAGGTAAGAAAAGTCACTGAAGGCCACCGCCACCGAGGCACTGGCCAATCCACCTTAAACCGGAATTCGTCCCCGGCGGGACGAATTCCGATCGTAATTCGTCCCTGGGTGGGACGAATTCTTCCGAATAGGAGAAATCGACCTGCTGCTGCTCCAATGTCGGATCCCGGGACTTGCAAAACTCCCGCAAACAGGGGGGTTAGGTAATTGGGGCCATTTTGGGACGACCCAGATGGTCGGATTTTCCCAATTTGGCCTCCTCCCTCGGGAATTTGACCTTGACACCTGCAAGTTAGCGAAACGATAAAGCAATACAAAACACCCTAAACTCTGACCAAAAGCTACAAAATTGCAATTATAGACTAATCGGACCTAGTAACACGTAATGCAATCTAAAAATTAATCTAAAGTGCTCAAAAACTAAAATTAGAACTTGGGGGGTGCGGGGGTGCCCAAGTGGGCCTCCCACCGTTGGCCCTCGATTTTGGAGCCAATCCACCAAGGATGGGCCCAAAACCTTTTAGGATTGGGGGGTCGGCGAATTGGTAGGTTCAGATGTCCATGCGTCGGATTTGAGTAAGGTTCGAGCTTCCAAAGGCCACCCAACAACCTCCCTTGCAAAAGAGATTGATGGATGTAGGAAGGTGAACAAAGGGGGATGCAAATGAGTCTTCGATTCGGCAAAGCACTTCGTTGCTTGAACACTCCTTCCACCTCGCATGTTTTGGGTGAGAAAATTCCCACCTTTTATAGACCCAAGGGGTCTCTTTTGGGAGGGAAGCACAAAAGCCAAGTGTTGGCCATGGGCGCCATGTGGCAGTCTTGTCTTCCCATGAGGGAGGGGAGTCCTTCATTGACTTGAACTTTGATAAATGCTTCTTGTAACAGTCCTCTAACGGCCCCTCTGTCCACTTACACATGCGTGCAAGGTAGGAGCCCTTAACTGACTGTTCTGGGCTGCCACTTGGCACCATTTGCCCTTTTGCCCGTTAGCTTAGAATTCGTCCCACCCAGGGACGGATTCAGAATTCGTCCTGGGGTGGGACGGATTCTATTTTGAATTCGTCTCTGGGTGAGACGAATACTGGGCAAAGTGCCCAAGTGTGCCAAATTGCTCCTTGACCTTACAAAATTGCTATGAAAGTGGTTAAGACCACCGTTTAACCTCTCGAGGGCTGCCCCGGGGCTGTGTTTGTCAAAGCGATCAGTGTTTGCAATCACATAATCGGATTGGTGCTGTTTTGGTGTCTACAGATGCCCCTTTTTGGGAAGCGCTGCGGGTGACGCAGTGCTGAGCAAAAATAGATAACCAAAGCACTAATGATTAGGGTTTCTTGGTAACCTAACCAACTTTTGATGCCCCAAGTATGGAAAGGGCATGCATTCTTGAATCCTTGCTTCTGACGAGCTAAGGAATTTGATTTCAAGTATTAACCCGTTTTGGTGAGGTGTGACTTGAACTCAGACATCGATCAGTCATGAACAAGTGAAGGGCATTTTTATCCTCAGGGGGAACCTTGTGTTCATGATTCACGAAATCTTGAACTTAGACATTGATCAGTCATGAACAAGTGAAGGGCGTTTTTATCCTCAGGGGGAACCTTGTGTTCATGATTCACGAAATGCCAAGTGTTTGATTGATTTGATTGTTGCTTGTTTATCGCCCCAAGCAGGAGCGTGATTGTCTTTGTCAATGATTCTTTGAATGCATGTCGTTTTCCTTAATTGGGTGTGTGATTGTTGGTTGGTGACTAAGTGTGACTACCCCCTCAAGCGACGAATCGATGAGGGAATGACCTTCGTGAGAGAAGCGACGAGTCGCTTGACCCAAGATGACTTGTGCAAGGTTTGCCTTTAGAGGGTTTACCGTTAAGCGTGTGCAATTTTTCCAACATATGGACCTATTTTTGGTGGGTGTTAACCCTTTTGGTGATGTCATAATGAGGTGAAATCGTCGAAAACCTATTTCCCGTGGAGCGGTCCGGCTATGATAGCCTTCTTGGGGAACTAGGAGAGCGATAATTTGGACCTCGACATCGATTTTCTTTGCCTAGAGGTTAAGTGCATGAGCACTTATGCCCGGCAATGTTTTTGTTGTGTTTTTGTTGAATTTTGTACTGTTTTTGTTGTTTTTGTGACATTATTTTGGGGATTAAATTTTCAAAATCTGTCTTCCCTTGGAGCGGTCCGGCTATGGTAGCCTTCTTAGGGAGTAGGATATTGATAATTTGTGACCCCGATGTCGATTTTGTATGCCCATGTTGTCAGTTGCATTTGCAATCCCGTCAGGTAGTTTTATTGTCTTTTTAGTGCATTTTTAGTCATTTTTCTTAATTTTTTTTGTGTCTGGCTCGAATTCGTCCCCGGGTGGGACGAATTCCAGCCGGAGAATTCGTCCCCGGGTGGGACGAGCGCTAATCAGAGCGCTCGTCCCGACCAAGGACGAATTCCAAGGCAAAAGGCCTATTTAAGGGCCAAAACTTGATTTTGGGCTCATTTGTGTCATTTTTTTCTTGCGATTTTGGAGCTCGGGAGGAGGAGGTACTCGCGAAGCGAAGCGCCACTGGAATTCTCTCTCGCCATCATGAGTGCACAAACCGGTTCGAGCGGCGGAGCCGAGGCGAGTCCCGTAAGTGACCCTAGGGCTTATTTTGCTTTAACTCGAATGCATTGTTTTTGTGTTGCGCTTTTCAAAACTTTAAGAATTTTTTTTGTAATGTTTTTTGTTTAACAACTAAGGTTAGAAACCCTAGAATTGAAAATTTTATTTTTATTTTATTTATTATTATTTATTTATTTTTTTTTTTGCAGGTTGTTAGGAGCCGGTACCGTGTACCCGCTGCCTTTACTGAGGCGCGGTTGGCCTTGACTGATGACGACTGGGAATGGCTTGATGCCCTTGGGCTCAAGCAGGTGGCTCGACTGGAGCTCGTGGTTTCGGATCAGGCCTATCTGACGGCCCTGATCAAGCTTTGGGATCCGAGGACCAATACTTTCCATCTCCCGACAGGGGAGATGACCGTGACTCTTGAGGACGTCTATCGGTTGCTTCGGATTCCGATAGATGGTCTGCCTATTAGGACATCTCCGTTCGATCAGCGGACTGCTATACTCACGAGATGTTTTGGGCATGGGGGGGAGCTGGGTGTAGCAGACCCAGTGGAGACAGCCGAGGTGGATTGCCAGGCTGGCGGGATTTTGGTTGGCTGGTGGAAGGAGAGGGGGGTGTTAGGAGTGAGGCACGCATTCCTGATGGGCCTCATTTCTAACATTCTTCTCCCTGATTCGTCAGGCGCGAGGTTCCCGTGGAACCCCGCCGGATTTGGTGTGGCAGCTTGGCGAGTGCCCGATAGAGGCACCGTTGATCCTGAGATGGGGACAGACTTTGTTGGCGCAGCTTTACGGAGAGCTGTACGGGGTCCGCTGTCGACAACGGAAGGGTGTCAGTTGTAGCTTTTTGTTGCAAGGTCTGGGGTTGGCAGCACATAGCTGTTGAGAGGCCTACCGGGTTACCGTGGACGACTCGGGTGGCGATGGAGGATGATGAGATTGGTTATGCAGCTTTGTGGCGACGGTCTGCGGAGCAGGGGCAGAGTCGGCGATGGGCAAGTGCGCTTGAGCACTACATTGATGCCTTTTCACGGCTCACTCCAGGGGAGGTGTTTTGGCGTCCCTATCGGGACCGGTCCGGCACTCGGCCCGAGGCCGGAGAGTGGCTCCGACGGGCACGGAGGGAGCGATGGTTGACTGGGCGGCACGGGACGGAGCATGAGTTCTTTCCGTACCGCCGGGTTACACGATAGTTTGGGGTGCGCCAGGGGTTTCTTGGTGAACCCGTAGGCTATCGGCGTCGGGGAGATGAGAGGGATCTGGAGCCACCTGTCCTCGTGCCACTGGGCGAGGAGTCGGATGTTGTTATTGAGGTGTTGGATGTGGATGACGTAGGTACTACCACTGAGTATGACTCGTGGTGGGTTTTGCGGTGCTGGAGAGGTGAGGGTCCTCTGGGAGGTGCGGAGGCGGCAGTGGAGGATGCTGAGGCGACAGGGGGTGATTGGGGAGGGCCGTTGGATGATGCGGACATGGCGGGATGTGGACTTGGGTGTTCCGGAGCAGCCGGACATGCAGGATGTGGAGGAGCGCTTGGAGCCTGGGTAGGCTACTGTCCCCGGGAGTCCTATGCGTCCGACAGATACGGAGAGGGTGGGGTCGGATGTAGGCGATGAGGTTGCACGGCTTACAGAGCTACTACGGATGCGGGATCTAGAGAGGGATCTTCTGCGGGTTCAGTTGGCAGAGCGGGATAGCGTTTTGGCGCAGCGCGATGATGCATTGTCTATCTATCATCGACGGGAGGCAGAGTGGTGTCTATACCGGATAGACTTGGAGAGGGAGGTCATCCGCCTTGGCGGGCGGCTCCCTGAGCCTTCTATCAGCAGATCTTCTCGACGGACGAGGGATAGTCTGACTGAGCAGTCAGCATCATCTCGCCGCAGGCGGTTGGATGAGGGGGGTGGTAGTAGGCATGATGCGGAGGCTAGCAGGAGCCGCCTCGCAGGGTCCCGTAGGACCCACACCACGGGGGGTAGTTCCCGTCGCACCGATCCTGCGTGATCATGGTGGCCGACGCCTTAGGTTGGGTTTTGGATATGATTGCGGGGTCTGAGGACCTGTTTTTGTAGCCTGCGGGCATCTTTTTTTTGACGATATATATATATATATATACCGGTTTTATTTTTGGATTTGTACATGTGATGATGTGATTGATTTTTGTTATGCATGTTTATTTATTTGATGGATGCAGATGAATTGAATTGTTTTAGATGCCTATGTGATATGCAAAATGGATGAATGCTATTTTTATTTATCTGGTTTTTCTTTGCTGTTTTTGTATTTTCTGATGGTATCATAAGAATGATAAGTAGGGCAGATGGTTTTCGGGATGAGTGTAAGATTTTCTGAGATTCAGATAGTTTTAACTCACTATCCACGACTGTACTTTATCTTACAAGACTTTTGAACAAGGTATGAATCAAACTTGTTTTTGACCGAGCTATTTCACATCCCCGTGTGTGCAATTGAGTTCATTTAGTGGTATTTGTTAGGATACCGCCGATGCGCGATGGGCTTTCAACCGAACCCTGTACTGAGGATCACCTAATTAGCTCCACGAATTCCTTTGTTGTATGTACTAAGATTAATCTGCGTTGTAATCCAGGCTGCCATAAGCTAGCTCATCCACATGCAAACATTGATCTGTACACAAGTTAATGTGACAGATATATCGTCATGCGGGAGGTTTACTTCTGTTACCGAGTTGGTATTGAAGCTTGCCTTATGACCTATAGAATGCTGAGAGTTCCAGGGATTCAAGGTCAACTCCCTTCTTTTTTTTCAATTGTATTGGGATACTTGCTCTTTTGTAGTGATAAGATCACTGTTTATTTTTATTGATTTTTCTTTTGAGCAAGGGATTGGGGATATGGAGTGACGAAAATCACTGTTGTTTGTGCCTTTTGATGTGTGCACTATATTTTGTCAAATTTTTGAGTTTTGACATTTTGCAAATTTTTGTGTTTTGCAACTATTGAGAACTTTTGGGATTCTTAGGGAATTGGGTAGGGAGGAAGCTTGTCCTTTTGCCAACTCTCAGCATTCTAGGGGTCATTCGCACAGTGGGGATGAGCAAGATAACCGTTTCGCTTGTGGTGACCTAGATTATTTTGCAGTGTTTCATCTTTCGTTCACACAATTTTGGGAATTTTAGTGTTTTGATTTGTGTTGGGATGTTACGTAACAAGGTGTATTTCAAGTATGACTCTACCTTTATAAAATCCGTTCGACTTGGTACACTACATGGCTAAAGAGGAAAATGATGACTGAAACACTGAAACTCCTAGTACATTCCCAGACCACTGACTGTAGTGTGGTAAGATTTATGCATGGTGTTTTTGTTGATTTTGATGAATTCGAGTATGCCTAGAATTGAGATGCAAATCTTTGTTGTTTTTGATGATTTTTGTTGTTTTGTTTTTGTTGAATTTATTGATTTGTTTGACCAAGAGATTGCGATAATCCTTGGAGCTTTTTGGGTTGACCAAGAGATTGCGATAATCCTTGATGAGTTATTTGGACCAAGAGATTGCGATAACCTTAGCTTATTGACCAAGAGATTGCGATAATCCTTGGAGCTTTTTAGGTGACCAAGAGATTGCGATAATCCTTTGGAGCTTTTTGGTTGACCAAGAGATTGCGATAATCCTTGGAGCTTTTTGTTGACCAAGAGATTGCGATAATCCTTTGGAGCTTTTTGGGTTGACCAAGAGATTGCGATAATCCTTGGAGCTTTTTGGGTGACCAAGAGATTGCGATAATCCTTGGAGCTTTTTGGTTGACCAAGAGATTGCGATAATCCTTTGGAGCTTTTTGGGTGACCAAGAGATTGCGATAATCCTTGGAGCTTTTTGATTGACCAAGAGATTGCGATAATCCTTGGAGCTTTTTGGGTGACCAAGAGATTGCGATAATCCTTGGAGCTTTTTGGGTGACCAAGAGATTGCGATAATCCTTGGAGCTTTTTGGGTGACCAAGAGATTGCGATAATCCTTGGAGCTTTTTGGTTTGGATTATGGTTCTTCAGGGGATAGAGGTACCCCCAGCTTGATGGTCTTTGCACTCCGGATCTGGCTCTAGAGGTATGGGCATGAATGGATCGGCCCTATGCACGGAGATGAGGACAGTGGTCCGCCCGCGGCACCGATGTTGCTATGATGTCTCTTGGTGGAAGTTGCTCTTTGTGTGCCCAAAGTTGTGGATGTAATGCTTGGTCCCACTGCGGTGGGTTAACACGCCACTCATGCCCTAGTATTATGTTTATCTGTTGACATGCTTCTTCAAATTTTATGGGATGCCGATGTTGTCGCATGTGATTGCTGTGGGCTATGTCTGTTTCATCCTCACCTTCGAACTAGTGAGTATAGCTCATCGAATCTAGAGATTCTCGAGACATGGAGGACTGCATCATCGTGTAGCCCTATGGTTAAAGGTTGATCCTCTTCGAAAGGAGCCTTATGTAAGTTGGGCCTTGGGAGCTCCAAAATCTTGGTCTCTACCAACTCTAAGTGCTCTAGTGCTTTGCATGTATCGGGAGATTTGAACTCCTCCTCTTTGGTTGGTTCTTGTTGAGGAACTTGGGGCTTATGGAGGGGTGGCCAGATGGCACCCCCCATGCCTTGGTAGGGCAGTTCATCCCGCTCTTCTTCGCGCTCTGATTCCTTAGAGGCTTCTTGATGAATTTCTAAGGGTGGCTCATAAGCCTGGGTGGATGTCTGAGGAAGGCACCCATCATTGGTTATAGGAGCGGCCTCCCATTCATGTCTAGGAGGCGTCGGGGGTGGTGCTTCAGGAATCGGGAGAGTAGCTTCCCGCTCCTGTCTAGGAGGTGTTGGGGGTAGCTTTTGATGAGGTCGCGATGACCTATCTTCCCCCCATGGGTTGTGCCACTCAAAATATTTTGTCTTATGCATGTGAGGGGTTGGAGTCTTCTCTTGCATAGTGTGTTGGAACAGCCTCATCCTTCTGGCGCTGAAGGTGCTCTTCGTTAATATGGTACGGTTCCTCTAACGGTAGTCGTTCGAGCTCAAGTTGCGTGAGTTGCTTGAGATGTGTGATATATTCGATAGATTCTACGATAGTTAGTCCCACCGCCTCATGTCTAGAAGGCCTAGACGCCTCTCTTAGATAAAAATCTTGGTCGTAGTGATCCAAGATCTCTATAGGACACATCCCTCTGTTAGGGGTAGCAGCATTCTCTCGGGGCTTTGGCCTCAGTGAGTGGTCCTGATAGATAGCAGGTGCGGAGGCGTATTGCTCCCGCATTGTATATTGCTCTCGAGGAAGGTAGAGGTCTTCCTCGTGCTCTCTTTCATAAGTGAAAAAGGGATGGACGGAGCTATCTCGCCCTGCCCAAAGAGCCTTGTGCTCTCGGATTTGTCTTTGTAGTTCCGGCAACTAGAGGGGGTGAAGGAGGGATAATGTAATCATGTGGTTCCTCCCATCGAACCCTATGTTGACTTAGCACTTCATCGCGCGATGACCGCTCATAGCGAGCATCTAAGGGAGCTCTCATTGCTTCATGTCTAGAAGGCCTAGATGCCTCTTCTAGATATCTATCTCGGACGTAGTGATCCAAGATCTCTATAGGCGACCTCCCTCTATTGGGGGTAACAAGGATTCCCTCGAGGCTTTGGCCTCAGTGAGTGTTCCCGATAGATAGCAGGTGCGGAGGCATATTGCTCTCGCACTGTATATTGCTCTCGAGGAAGGTAGAGGTCTTCCTCGTGCTCTCTTTCATAAATGAAAAAGGAACGGGTGGAGTTGGCCCGCCCCGCCCGAGGAGCCTTGTGCTCTGGATTTGTCTTTGTAGTCCTGACAACTAGAGGGGGTGAAGGACGGGTAGTGTAATGATGTGGTTCCTCCCGTCGAACCCTATGTTGACCTAGCGCTTCATCGCGCGGTGACCGCTCATAGCGATCATCTAAGGGAGCTCTCCTATGACTGTACCCCTCATGGAAGGGTGTGTGATGAGTGCTATGTTGAACAGGAGTGCTCCTCGAAGAGGTGTCCCCGTAGTCTCTTTCCTTTAAGGTGTGGATGGGACTGCATTGTGTGTTAGGTCGCCAAGGTGGTATGACCAAATCCTTGGGATTGTAATGGAGGTGACTCGTTCCTCCTTGGATATTCCCCATAGCATCCGCCCGTGATTGGGCTTGGCTATGGGTGAGCACCATGACGATGTCTCTCTAAAAAGCCCTAAAATTGAAAATGAGTCATATGGGGCCCAAAATTGGTGTGCGCATCCCTCTTATAGTAGATAAGACAAAAATGAAGTTTCAAGTCCTAGCTCTAAATACATTAGGAGATATTGACATCCGAACAGCTCAAAAAGTGCATAGAATTGCGTGCCCAATTTTAAAACCTAATTTCGGGGCACTAGATGATGGAATTTGGCCCCGAAAACTGACTTTTCTGGGCAAATAGAATTCCAGGGAATTATATTTGTTTAAAATTATCCCACCTAACTCCCTGTAAAATTTCAAGTCAATCGGAGCTACGGTTGAGAAGTTATGGCCCCAGCAAGATGCACTAAAATTTAGGGAAAAATGCAAGATTTCCCATATTTTGTTGGATGGTCCCGCATCACTTATGGGCACATTTGGGGTGATTTTGGGTTGACCAAAGGGTTCATGGACACCTTTGGGGCATTTTGGAGTGACCAAGCGATTACGGGAATCCTTGGAGCTTTTTGGAGAAAATGACAAAATGCGTAGATTTTTTTATCTTTGTTTTTAATGATTTTTTTTTGTCTACACTAAACAGAATTAAACACACACATTCACAAAACCGTGATTATCTCTTTTAAGGATTCTTGGTGTGCCCTAGACTGGTTTAGTGCATTTTGATGTTTTGTTTTGTTTTTGTAGGTTTTGTAGAACGTTTAAATGCATCATGTAGGCTCTTATAACTCCAAAAAGGTCGCCCCTTCAATATACCAGCCAGGCCGATATACCAACCTCTCTATATACCCGCCCTTACGAGAGGGAGACTATAGGTACGTGAGAGCAGAAGGTACGTGGTACATAGGCGGTACGGAAGGGGGATTGTCCTGTTAATGGCACCTACCATAGAAAACTTATCCTCGCGCGCATGGGAATCACCCCGCCTACGCTCGGTCTCGTCTTCGTCGGGATTTACGCCTAACAACAGCTGACAATCGGGAAATGGATGCAAATCAAGCCAAGGTGGTGATTAAATCCACCAATGGTCTTGATCAAGGGTTGGGGTCTTACGACCAGCTCCTTGGTTTAAAGTTGTTTCGTGATGTGTGTGGGATTCGTTTTATCCAACAAAATGAAACTAGCATACATGACTTTTCCTAATGCAATGCAAGATTAAATGAAAACAATTAACGAAACAGAAATAGAAATAGAAAAATATAACAGAGATCATGAAAATCCCTACCTCTTCTCTACCCTGCTCCTGTTGTCTCTGAATTTCTGCTCTGAAAATCCGCAGACAGGAATTCGTCCCTCCGGGAGACGAATTGCGAGTAACAGACTCGTCCCACCCAGAGACGAATTTGAATTCGTCTCAAGGTCAGACAAATTTCAGAAAAGGATTCGTCCCCGTCGAGACGAATAGCAGTCTGCAACAAAAAAAGTGTACCTGTCAAGCACAAACACAAAAATTTAATTAGTTTCTGTGATTTCAAAACCAGGGAACAGGGTCCCACCGTGATCGCCACTGAAAGCACGAGATTCCGGTCAAAGGAAACACCAAGTGCAATTGCATTCAAAATTAAGCACGCCTAAGTCCTAGGAATGTACATTGCATGAAACGGAAAAGAGACATGTTGTAAGAGACGCAATCAGATAAAGAAAAACAGCCCTTTCATTAATTTCTTTCGATCTCTGTTACAATAATGCCTCCTCCCTTTTCAGGGGCTAGGAGCGCAAATAAGGTTTGATTACAATCGCTGAATGGTTCCTCCTTCCGCGTGCCCACGATTGCACTGGGCGGGCTAAGATGATGCCGCCGCTGATGTTGATGGGTTCTTCGCCTCTGCTTCTTCTCCGCAAACAAAGAAATGATCAAGACGTTAGTAGCACCCGCTGCAAATGAAAAGCATTCTCTCTCTAAAACTAACAAAATATGCATACGAATATTTGCCTGAAACCATGAAAACAGTGAATCCAAATTGCTTCAAAATCGACGTGAAGGTAAGAACAGTCACCGAAGGCCACCGCCACCGAGGCATCCGGCCAATTCACCTTAAACCGGAATTCGTCCCCGGGCGGGACGAATTCGATCGTAATTCGTCCCCGGGTGGGACGAATTCTTCCGAATAGGAGAAATCGACCCGTCGCTGCTCCAATGTCGGATCCCGGGACCTGCAAAACTCCCGCAAATAGGGGGGTTAGGTAATTGGGGCCATTTTGGGACGACCCAGATGGTCGGATTTTCCCAATTTGGCCTCCTCCCTCGGGAATTTGACCTTGACACCTGCAAGTTAGCGAAACGATAAAGCAATACAAAACACCCTAAACTCTGACCAAAAGCTACAAAATTGCAATTATAGACTAATCCGACCTAGTAACACGTAATGCAATCTAAAAATTAATCTAAAGTGCTCAAAAACTAAAATTAGAACTTGGGGGTGCGGGGGTGCCCAAGTGGGCCTCCCACCGTTGGCCCTCGATTTTGGAGCCAATCCACCAAGGATGGGCCCAAAACCTTTTAGGATTGGGGGGTCGGCGAATTGGTAGGTTCAGATGTCCATGCGTCGGATTTGAGTAAGGTTCGAGCTTCCAAAGGCCACCCAACAACCTCCCTTGCAAAAGAGATTGATGGATGTAGGAAGGTGAACAAAGGGGGATGCAAGTGAGTCTTCGATTCGGAAGCACTTCGTTGCTTGAACACTCCTTCTACCTCGCATTTTTTGGGTGAGAAAAGTCCCACCTTTTATAGACCCAAGGGGTCTCTTTTGGGAGGGAAGCACAAAAGCCAAGTGTTGGCCATGGGCGCCATGTGGCGGTCTTGTCTTCCCATGAGGGAGGGGAGTCCTTCACTGACTTGAACTTTGATAAATGCTTCTTGTAACAGTCCTCTAACGGCCCCTCTGTCCACTTACACATGCGTGCAAGGTAGGAGCCCTTAACTGACTGTTTTGGGCTGCCACTTGGCACCATTTGCCCTTTTGCCCGTTAGCTTAGAATTCGTCCCACCCGGGGACGGATTCAGAATTCATCCTGGGGTGGGACGGATTCTATTTTGAATTCGTCCCTGGGTGAGACGAATACTGGGCAAAGTGTCCAAGTGTGCCAAATTGCTCCTTGACCTTACAAAATTGCTATGAAAGTGGTTAAGACCACTGTTTAACCTCTGAGGGCTGCCCTGGGGGCTGTGTTTGTCAAAGCGATCAGTGTTTGCAGTCACATAATCGGATTGGTGCTGTTTTGGTGTCTACAACATGCATAAATTTGTCTCAACTATGTCCTAAATTTACTCATATTACACACATAAATCTATCTCAAATCTATCCAAAATTTGCACACATTACATGCATAAATTTATCTCAAATATACCCTAAATTTATACATATTACATGCACAAATATGTCTCAACTCTACATCAAATTTATACACATTACGTGCACAAATCTATCTCAACTCTTCCTTAAATATACACACATTACATGCACAAATCTATCTCAAATATACCTCAAATATATACACATTACATGCACAAATCTATCTCAACTTTACATTAATTATACACAAATTACATGCACAAATCTATCTTAAACCTGCTTCAAGTCTTCTCACAAGACTTTCTCAAATATTCCTTAAAAACCTGCTTCAAGTATTCTCACAAGACTTGCTCAAATTTACCTCAAAAACCTACTTCAAGTCTTCTCACAAGACTTTATCAAAACTGTCTCAAAAAACTTCTTCAAATCTTCTCACAAGACTTGTTCAAATCTTCCTCAAACCTGCTTCAAGTCTTCTCATAATACTTGCTCAAATATTTCTCAAAGTCTGCTCAAATTATCTTCAAAAAACTGGTTTCTAACACTTGCTCATTCACATTCAATGTTACTCAAACCAATGCATAAATTATTCACAAATTCATTCAAACAATGATGTATAATTTATTATCAAAACCCTAGCACAAGTGTTTCCAATTTCATTCAACAATGAAGCACAACTTGTTCTCAAACCATAGCACATGTGTTTCAAAACTCATTCAATAATGAAGCTCAAATAAATCTCAAAGTATAGCTCATATATTTCCAAAAATGCACACAAGTCTAATCCTTATTTCTCCACCTTATGTCATAGAAATAATTTACTCAAAGCACAATAACCTTAAGAAGGATTCAAAGTACTATACCTAAAAAATGCTTTGAAGAAGATGTGCCCTCAAAACTTGTTTCAAAATAATTTTCTTCTTACCACTTAAAGAGGTTAAAAAATCTTCCTTTTATCACAATCACAAAAAGCCTTTCCTCAAATATGTGCTCAAAGATACTCTATAAATCCTCTTTAGTCTTGCAACGATAAATATTTGAGTTTTTAAGACTACAAACCTCAAACTTCTCTTTTCTAAGGTGTGTCAAAATATAAATATCAATAGACTTAACTTACACCTTATTTCTCCTTTCTTATGCAAGAAAAAATATAACTTCAATAAATCCCTAAGACACTTGATTTACCCTTTCAAAATGAAAGCATGAGGATATGAAAAAAAAAAGGCAAACACCAAGCGCGATGCATGCAAAACAAACTTAACGCTTAAGTCCTAGAAATTGAAAATGCATGAAAGGAAAGAAACATAGGCAAATAGAAACGAGATATAAAATCAATATTGGAAGCACGACCCTTTCATTTATATGCTTTAAATCTCGGTTACAAGACGTCTCCTCCATTTCTAGGGGCTAGGAGTGTTAAACATTGCTTCATTACAATCATGGATTCATAAGCCTTCTTTCATGTGCCCACATGTAGAATGTGCGGACCAAAACGTCACCATCGCTTGTGTAGATGAGTCTTCAGTTCCTCGCTGCTCCTCTGATGTCGAAGACCTACATTCAAGGAAACAGAAGAGAGTCAGTAGCACCTGCAGATAAAATAGAACATGCAATCCCCAAAGCCTGTGATGAGGGCATATATGAAAATATTAAAACGATAACCAAATAACATCAGAATGACCTGAGATTTTAACAGAAGCATGAGTGTGTTACCAGGAAGGCACTGCAAATGGAACAGTCAAAAAATTTGCCATCGATTCGTATTCGCTCTGGGGTGGGACGATTAAACCTGAAACAATCAATCAGATAGCACCCTCCTAAATGTCTTATCCTAGGGGCTCCAAATAACATGCAAAGTTGGGGGTTAGGTAAAAGGGGGTATTTTGGGAAGACCCAGAAGGTCATATTTTCCCAATTTGGCCTCTGTCACCAGGAATTTGATGATGCTACCTACATGTTAGTAAATGCGAGAAATGACAAACATGATCAAAACTCATCCAAATCGCATGAAATTTAAACTACAGCCTATTTGAACAACCTAGAATAATATTCAAAAAGAAAAAAAAATGAAATCTTCCATAGATTTCTAATCACTCCGGGGTGGGACGATTAGACCTACGGTAGTGCGGGGGCTCCTAGAGGTAGAGCGCCTGTCGTTTGGGGACCTGTTTTGGCACCAATCCACTTAGGATGGGTCCAAAACCTCTTGTGGGGTATTGTCAACAAATTTGCTAGGATTTTGTGGCAAAAAATCAGGTTTTGGGTCTGGATTTGCGCTTCCAATAGTCACCCAATAACCTTCCTTCCAAAAGAGAGATTAGGGATGTGAAAGGCACAAATCACAAAGTGGAGATGTAAATTGGCAGCACTTCATTGCTCAAATTCTCCTTCTCTCTATATCATTTGGGGTGAGAAGACTCACCATTTTATAGACCCAAGGGTCTCTTTGAATTAGCATGCAGAGGCGCCACTTGGCAATAATGCTTTTTTCAGTGAAGAGAAGACTTCTCCTTGATTAAGGGCTTCATAACTGCCCCTGTGACTGCCTCTGTGACTGCCTCTTTGAGCTCAAAATAATCACTCACACTCACATTCAATGAAGGGATATTTAAGTGCTCGATCTGAGTTGTCATGTGTCAAGGTTTAACTTTTTTCCCATCAAACCTGCTATTCACCCCACCCAGGAGCGAACGCTAGTAATCATCCCTGGGTGAAACGAATACCAGTCTATATTCGTCCCTGGGTGGAATGAATAAAGAGCAGAGTGCCTGAAAGGTGCAAAATTGATCTTTGACATTCCAAAACTGATGTGAGAGTGGCTAGGACCATTGTTTAACCTCTAGGGGCTGCCCTGGGGGTTGTGTGTGTCAATGTGATCAGTGTTTGCAGTCACATAATCGGATTGGTGTTGTTTTGGTGTCTACAAATGCCCCTTTTTGGGATGCGCTGTGCGTGGCATAGTGCTGAGCAAAAATAGATAACCAAAGCACTAATGATTAGGGTTTCTCAGTAACCTAACCAAATTTTGATGCCCCAAGTATGGAAAGGGCATGCATTCTTGAATCCTTGCTTCTAACGAGTGAAGAAACTTAATTTCAAGTGTTAACCTATTTTTGTGAGGTGTGACTTGATCTTGGACATTGATCAGTCATGAATAAACAAAGGGCACAACCTTTTGTCTATGGGAACCTTGAGTTCATGATTCACAAATACCAAGTGTTTGATCAACTTGTGATTATTGCTTTTTTGCTACCCCAAGCAGGAGCGTGATTGTCTTTGTCAATGATTCTTTGAATGAATGCTATTGCCTTGATTGGGTGTGTATTTGTTGATTGGTGACTAAGTGTGACTACCCCCTCAAACGACGAATCGATGAGGGAATGACCGACATGAGAAAAGTGATGAGTCGCTTGACCCAAGATGACTTAGGTGAGGGTGCTATCTGATGTTTTTCATTGAATTCTTAAGCAGTTTCCTAACATTTGGACCTATTTTTGGTGGGTTTGAACCCTTTTTGTGACGTAGTTTGGGGTTAAAATTGGCAAAAATCCGTCTTCCCATGGAGTGGTCTGGCTATGGTAGTTGTCTTAGGCAGTAGGATAGTGACAATTTGTGACCCCGAGTCAGTTTTGTATGCCATTGAAGGTCGGGCGCAAAGGCGCATTTTTTCGAAAAGTTTATTGTTGTTTTTGGGTGGATTTTGACCCTTTTGGTGATGTCGTTTGGGGTTGAAACTGGCAAAAATCCATCCTCCCGTGGAGTGGTCCAGATATGGTAGCCTTCTTAGGGAGTAGGATAGTGACAATTTGTGACCTCGACATCAGTTTTGTATGCCATTGAATGTCGGGCACAAAGGCGCCTTTGTTCGGCAAGTTTATGACTATTTTTGGTGGGTTTTGACCCTTTTGGTGACACCGCTTGGGGATGAAATTGGCGAAAATCCATCCTCCCGTGGAGCGGTCCGGCTATGATAGCCTTCTTAGGGAGTAGGATAGTGACAATTTGTGACCCCGACATCAGTTTTGCAAGCCAATAATATCAAGTGCAAAGTCCCTTTTGTTTGGCTGATTTATTGCATTTTTTGGTGAATTTTTTACTGTTTTTTATTGTTTTTTATTTTCTTGCTTTGTATTCGTCCCTGGGTGGGACGAGTGCTAACTAGAGCGCTCATCCCAGGCAAGAACGAATACAGGCTAAAAATATTATTTAAGGGCCAAAACCAGGGTTTGGGCTCATTTGCATTTGATTTTTTTGGTGATTTGGAGCTCTAAGGAGGAGGAGGTCGATTCTGCGAAGCAAAGCGCTGTCGAATTTTCCCAACACCATGAGTTCACGAACCAGGTCTTCCAGTGGTGGAGCCGAGGTGAGACCGGTGAGTGCACTTCCTCTTTTATTTTGTTTTTGTATTTAACAGTTTAAAATCGCAAGTTGTTTCTTTTATTTATTTTTATTTAAAAAATGAAACCCTAGTTAAAAATGAAAGAATTTGTTTTGTTTTTTTGTGTATGGCTTTAACTTAGATTGAAACCTTAGTGTAAACCATGTTGATTTTATGTTTTTTTTTTTTGTTTTTCAATTTAAAATGAAACCCTAGTTTAATTTTATTTTGACAAGACGTAATTAAATTTTGAAATTTGTTTGCTGTTTTAAACTAAGGTAAACCCTAGGTAAAAAAATTGTTGTTTTTTTTATGTTTTTGGTAAACTAAAACCCTAGGATAAACTGAACATAAAAACCCTAGCTGAATTTTTTTTTTAGGTTAAATTTGCCAGTTTTAAAACTTAGTTGGAAACCCTAGGTTGTTTAAAAAAAAATGTAATTTTTTAATTTCATTTTTGTCAATTTAGACTACGATGTAAACCCTAGGTTAACTGTTTTTTGTGTTTTGTTTTTTTTTATAAACTAAATGAAACCCTAGTTTAACTAAGACCAAAAAATGAGCTTAAAAAAAACTTGTTTTTAGTTGTTTGTTTTTATCAATTCAGATTAGGAGGAAAACCCCAAGGTAACTGAAAGAGTTTTGCTATTCTTTTGTTTGTTGTCAGTTTAGACTAAGGGTAAATCCTAGGTTAACTGTTTTTTATTTTTGTTTGTTTTTTGTTAGTGTAGAGTTAGGATAAAAAACCTTAGGTTAACTGTTTTTTATTGTTTTTTATGTTGTAAAAATAAAAAATAGTTTTTGTCAGTTTAGACTAGGATTTAAATCCTAGGTTAACTATTTTTTGTTTTTTATGTTTTAAAAATAAAAATTTATTTTTGTCAGTTTAGACTAGGATGTAAACCCTAGGTTAGCTGTTTTTTGTATTTTGTGTTTTTATTTTTTAGTTGTCTGTCAGTTTAAACCATATAGTTCAAAAAACTATAAGTACTGACAAATTGTGTTTGATTTTGTTTTTGATTTTATTTGTCAGTTGTCTGTCAGTTTAAACCGTACAGTTCAAAAAACTGTAGGTACTGACAAATTATGTTTGATTTTGTTTTTGATTTTATTTGTCAGTTGTCTGTCAGTTTAAACTGTACAGTTAGAAAAACTGTAGGTACTGACAAACTGTGTTTGATTTTGTTTTTGATTTTTGTTTTGTCTGTTAGTTTAAGTTAGAAAAACTGTATGTGTTGACAAACTATTTTTAATTGTTTTTTATTTTTGTTTTGTCTGTCAATTTGAGTTAGAAAAACTGTATGTACTGACAAAATGTTTTTAATTTGTTTTAATATTTTTTATTTGTCTGTCAATTTTAAAATTAAAGCTAAAAAACCTTAATACTGACAAACAGTTTTTGAATTTTTTGAATTTGTTTTTTTATTTGTCAGTTGACACGTAGAGTTAAAAACCCTAGGACTGACAAATTGATTTTTGAATGTTTTTGAATTTGTTTTTTATTTGTCAGTTGACACGTAGAGTTAAAAACCCTAGGACTGACAAATTGATTTTTGAATGTTTTTGAATTTGTTTTTTATTTGTCAGTTGACACATAGAGTTAAAAACCCTAGGACTGACAAACTGATTTTTGATTTTTTTTTCAATTTGTTTTTATTTGTCAGTTGACATGTAGAGTTAAAAACCCTAGGACTGACAAAAATTTTGTATGATGTTTTTTGTTTGTTTATTTTTTAGTTGTCTGTTAGTTTAAACCATACAGTTTGAAAAACTGTAGGTACTGACAAACTATGGTTGATTTTTGTCAATTTTCTGTTAGTTTAAACCGTACTATTTGTTTATTTTTTATTTGTCAGTTGTCTGTCAGTTTAAACTATATAGTTAGAAAAAATGTAGGTACTAACAAACTGTGGTTGATTTTGTTTTGGATTTTTGTTTTGTCTATCAGTTTTAGTTAGAAAAACTATATGTGCTGACAAACTATTTTTAAGTGTTTTTTATTTTTGTTTTGTCTGTCAGTTTGAGTTAGAAAAACTGTATGTACTAACAAACTATTTTTAATTTGTTTTAATGTTTTTTATTTTTCTGTCAATTTTAAACTTAAATTTAAAAAACCTTAAGACTGACAAACAATTTTTGAATTGTTTGTTGAATTTGTTTTTTATTTGTCAGTTGACACGTAGAGTTAAAAACCCTAGGACTGACAAATTGATTTTTGAATGTTTTTGAATTTGTTTTTTTTATTTGTCAGTTGACATAGAGAGTGAAAAACCCTAGGACAGACAAATTGATTTGTGAATGTTTTTGAATTTTTTTTTATTTGTCAGTTGACACGTAGAGTTAAAAACCCTAGGACTAACAAACTGATTTTTGAATTTTTTTTTCAATTTGTTTTTTATTTGTCAGTTGACATGTAGATTTAAAAACCCTAGGACTGACAAATAGTTTGTATGATGTTTTTTGTTTGTTTATTTGTTAGTTTACACGTAGAGTTAAAAACCCTATGTATTGGCAAATGATTTTTCTGATTGGAACTGTTTTGCTATTCTGTACATAGTTGTAGATTGTGATTGCTGTACATTTTGTTTTTTTTGGCATGTTTTTAATGTTTTGTGTTTTTTGTGATTTGTAGGTGGTGAAGAGCCAGTACCATGTGCCAACGGTGTTCTATGACGCTCGAGAGGCTTTGACTATGGAGGACTGGGAGTGGCTTGATGCCCTTGGGCTCAAGCATGTGACTTAGCTAGAGCTTATGGTGGGGGATCAAGCCTACCTGATGACGTTGATCAGCTTGTGGGATCCACAGATGAACACCTTCCATCTCCCAATAGGGGAGATGATAGTTACGCTTGAGGACGTCTATCAAATTCTATGGATTTCGATAGACAGGCTGTCGATCAGACAACGCCATGGGATCAGTGAACAACAGTACTGACATGCTACTTTGGTCATGGGGAGGAGGTGGGTGTAGATAGCCCAGTGGAGAGGGAAGAGGGCAACTGCCAAATTGGCAGCATTCTAGTATGATGGTGGTTTAAGAGGGGCATGGTGGGGGTGAGGCATACATTATTGATGAGCCTCATCTCCAACATGTTGTTGCCTGACTCTTTGAGTGTGAGGTTCCTATGGAACCTGCTAGAGGTGGTCTTTCGACTGGTGGAGTGCCTGATTATAGAGCCCTTGATCATGATATGGGGTTAGAAATTGCTAGCACAACTCTATGATGAGCTGTATGAGTTCCATTATAAGAGGCAAAATGGGATTGGTTGTAGCTATCTATTGCAGAGCTAGGCTTGGTAGCACATAGAGGTGGATCAACCATTGGGTTTACCATTGATGACTTAGGCGAAGATGGTCGATAGAGATATAGGGTATGTGAAATTATGGTATAGGTCGGATGAAATGGGGCACAGTCGATGGTGGGCTGGTGACGTGGGTCACTACATCGAGGCCTTTACATGGCTTGCTCCTGGAGATGTGGTATGGTAGCCATATTAGGATTGTCCTGCTTGGCCTGAGGTTGGGGATTGGCTTCGGTGGGTACGTAGGGGGAGGTGGCTGATCAGAAGACACGGGATTGAGCAGGAGTACTTCCCGTACATTCAAGTTATTTGACATTTTGGGGTGTGCTAGGGGTTGCTTGGTGAGCCCTTGATCTATCAGTGCTGGGGGGATGAGAAGACCTTGGCCTCGTCGATCATAGAGCCACTGGGGAAGAAGTCAGATCTAGTTATTGATGCCATAAATATGGACAACGCCAAGGTGACGGCCGAGTATGAGGAGTGGTGGACACTACGATGATGGCAGGGAGAGGGGCCTCTAGGAGGGGTAGATGCAGAAGCAACATGAGGTGAGGGTGCAGAGGCACTGAGAGAGGGTTAGGGGGCTCTACTGGAGGACGTGGACATGGTTGAGGTGGATGATGTGGGTGAGGACTTTAGGTTTCCAAATTTTTTGAAGATGTAGGATGTCCCAGAGCAGTGGGAGCTGGAGGCAGTCTCGAAGGACATGAAGGTAGGGTTGCATGCTGATAATGCACGGTTGGAGGGTCTGCTCCAGAGATGGGATGAGGAGCTTGGTGGGCATTGTGAGAGAATGTGTAATTGGAGGGGCTACTCTGGAGTCGATATGAGGAGCTTGGGGAAGCGCTACGGGAGAGGGACCTTCTACGAGCGTAGCTGGCAGAGTAGGAAAATGCATTGGCTGCGTACCGCTGGTAGGATGGGGACATGGATGCTGCTTGGGAGATGGACCTCCTGTGGGCACAACTAGCACACCATGATGATAACTTATCAATAGACAGTTAGTAGGATATGGACTTGGTGTGACATCAGTTTGAGTTGGAGGCAGAGATTATCTACCTTGATGGGCAAATCTTTGCGGTTAGTGGAGGTGGATCATCATGTTGCTCGAGAGGGAGTGATACGGAGTAGTCAAAATCCTCTCAGCATAGGAAACTAGATGATGGGGGCCACGAGTAGGAGTGATGTGGGGGCAAGTAGAAGCCGCCCTAAGGGGTCCCATAGGACCCACACCATGGGGGTAGTTCCCATCACATCGATCTTGCATGATCATGGTGGCCGATGCCCTAGGCTTGGGGGCTTTTGAAATTTTGCTATTTTTTGTTGCGGGGTCAGAGGACCAGTTTATTGTAGCCTGATGGCATTTTTGATGATATATACAGATGACTTTATTTTTGTTTATACATGTGTTGTGATTTGATTTTATGTATAGTGATTGATGTCGATGGATGCATGTTAATTTTCATTGATGTATGCATATACTGTGATGAATGCAAATGTTTTTAAGTTATATGATATGTTTATGGAATGGATGAAATGATTTGTTGATATTTGGCGATGGCACCATAGACTGTACGGGACTTGTGGCTTTTTGTTCTATGCGATTGCTATGGTAAATGATTATGCATGTATATTTTCTATTTTTGTGTATTTTTTTATGATGAAATAATGAATTATATCACAGTTGGTTTAAATGTAGTTACAGTTTTTTGAGACTCAGATGTTTTAACTAACTAGCCAATATTGTACTATTATATTATAAGATTTGTGAACAAGGTATGAATCGAACTTGTTTTTGACCAAGTTATTTCACATCCCTGTGTGTGCAATTGAGTTCGTTTATGTGGTATTTTCTAAGATACCGCTAGTGCCAGATAGGCTGTCAACCAAACCTGTATTGAGGATCACCTAATTAGCTCCACTAACTCCTTGGTTATATTTAGTTAGATTAATCTACTTTGCTATCTGGGATACCATAAGCTAGCTCATCCACATGAAAACATTGATCTACACACAAGTTAATGTGACAGATATATCATCATGTGGAAGGTTTGCCACCAGTGACTGATAGGCTATCCACCAAACCGGTACTGAGGTTCACCTCATGACCTTCTGAATGCTGAGAGTTCTAGGGATTCAAGTTCGACTCCCTTATTTTATTCATTTGTATTGGGATACTTGCTCTTTTTATAGTGATAAAAATCACTATTTATTTTTTTATTTTTTTGTTTGAGCAAGGGATTTGAATTTTGAGTGATGAGAATCACTATTGCTTGTGTTTTTTGGTGTATGCACTTAGTGGGATTTTGTTGTCAAACTTTTTGGGTGTTGACTTGTTGCAAATTTTATGATGTTCTACAACTTTTGGGGAACTTGGGTGATGCAGGGGCATCTAACAGCAGCAGAGCAATCCTGCATCAACCAAATTTTTCTAAGTGTTTCCAAAATTTGGTTTTGTTTTGAAGTATTTAGCAGAAAAAAGGCAGAAGTTGGAGGGTCACAAAATCGTGACATGTCGCGATTTCACAACATGTCGCGAAATCGTGACATAAACACGGAGTACAGGCTCACAGCAAAAAATGGTCAAGATATCGCGACACGTGATATCACGATAGAAACGCGAAACATTGGTCAAGGGCAAAGGTGGTCGTGATATCGCGACACGCGGTATCGCGATAGAAAATCAAAAGTAAGGATCAAAGGCAGAAAACATAAGGCATGGGCTCGAAGGCGAAAGGCAGAAGGCAGAAGAAAAACTCAAAGGCAAAAAATTCAAGGCAAAGGTTTTGTCATGAAATCGTGGCATCTAAAGGAAATTCAGGCAAGTCAGAGTTTTTGTCGCGATATCGCGATGTCGCGATATCGCGACGTTTTTCGAAGCAAAGGCACGGAGGCAGTTTTCGTCGTGATATCACGACGTCGCGATGTCGCGATGGTTTTTGAGAGCTAAGGCATGGAGGGGTTTTTTGTCATGATATCGCGACATCGCGATGTCGCGATGTTTTTAAGATCTAAGGCATGGAGGGTTTTTTTATTGCGATATCGCAATGTCATGACATTTTTGAAGCTAAGGTGCGGAGGGGGTTTTTCGTCGTGATATAGTGACGATATTTGCGGACTAAGGCACGGGGGCATTTTTTGGTTGTGATATCATGACGTTATTTGCAGACGAAGGCAAGGCGACAGTTTGGTCACGATATCATGACATGTCACGATTTTGTGGCCAGTAGAAGACAAATAGAAATTGGACACGTGGATGGCCCTGCGCACAGGAAAAGAGATAGCGAACACGGTTAAATGTTCTGACAAGGCAACAGTTCTCGATGGACAGTCTGGAAAATGGTGATTGCAGGTCAAGGTTAATGCATGCTTTCATGGCGGATCGGGGGTGGTTGCCAATTACGAAGGGAAAATTTGAAGACTCGGCGGGGGAAGCCGATTGTGGGGGTTTTATTTAATGTATTTTCTAGAAGGGTCATTAATGACCTAGAGGGCCAAGACCTCGATAAAAAAAAACTTGAAGCATTGTAAGAAAAATGGGGGGGATGGAGGAAGACAGCATGTAGAGTGCGAGTGGGAGAGAGCTAAGCCAAGAGCTAGCATTTGTAACCCTGCGGGCTATTTTGTATGCATTTTCTAGCTAATTTAATAAAATTTAATGAAATTTTTTGGAATAGCCTGAGTGAGTTTGTATTAGGATCCCCTGTCCCCCGTCAGTGGTATCAGATCCAAAATTTCCTGAGTGTGTAACAGATCACTAGATGTGAGGCAGTTACACCAGGATCTATGGAAAGTCTCATGGGAAAGTGAGTAGAATGCCTCTAAGAAGAAACCCTGTTGGTGGGGGAGGCATGATGGCAGCAGCAGATTTCTAAGCTTTGCAGCGGCAAGTTCAGGCCCTGCAAGAAGAACTGCGTAGAGGACACGAACCAAGAAGAGATGCAGACAGTGAAGACGAAGTAGATGAAGAAGAAGACCTATCTGAAGAAGAAAAAGAGGCTATAGATCCGGAACAAGCCAGACTGTACAAAGCCATATCCCAGATTGGGAAGAGGCCAAAGATGGAAGTTTCCATGTATTTTAGGAACCTGGATCCGGAGGAATTGATCGACTGGATCAATGATCTGGAAGAGTACTTTGAGTATGAAGAAGTTGAAGATCCTGAGAGGGTCAGATTTTCCAAGACCAAACTGAAAGGTCATGCCAGCATATGGTGGAAGGGGGTACAACTAGAGCAGAATAGAAGAGGAAAAGAGAGAATAACAAAATGGGAACGAATGGTAGAAAAATTAAAAAGATAGTTTATTTTGGTAGATTACGAGTTGGATCTGCTAAGGAAAATGTAGAGTTTGAGACAGATGAATAAAACTATCCAAGAATACACGAAGGAGTTTTATAAAATCTCCATCAGAACTGGCCATTTAGAAGCAAGCAAGGAGAAGGTGGCCCGTTATATTAATGGGTTGAGACCCAATATCCAGGAAGAGTTGAGCTTAGTTCGGGTGAGCACCATTGAAAATGCTTACCAGTTTTCTCTGAATGTTGAAGAAAAACTGAACAGAAGGTTTGAGAGCAAGCAAAGAGGAAGAGGGCATAGAGGAAAGACTGGTGGAAGAAAAGAGGAAGGAAAGGAGGAGAAGAAAGAAGAGGTTAACAGCAGCTGGGATCCAAAGGAAGATGAGGAACCCAAGCCCCAAGTTCAAAACAATGGCTACCCAAGAGGAAGAGGTAGATCTGGACATGGTATGGAAGAGGAGTATTTTGGGGAACCTGTTTCCACTGCGGAGAAGAGGGACATCGGGAATATGAGTGTCCCCAGCACCCCGAGAGGGTGAACAAGAAACATGTGGGTCCTGCCAGAGCTGTTGTGGCAGAGGAAGATGCTGAATCAGAACATTCTAAAGAGGCTGAAAAAGGAGAAGCAATGATCGTGAGGAGGACCATGTTGATTGATGAAGACAAACCAGAGTAGAGGAGAAGCCTGTTTTGCACATGGTGCAAAAGTTTAGGCAAAGTCTGTAATGTTATTATAGACAATGGGAGTACAGATAACTTAGTCTCCGAGGAGATGGTTGCTAAGTTACAGCTGGAGAGGAGGAGACACCCGCATCCATACCAGATTGTGTGGTTGCGGAAGGACCACAGAGCATGGGTTCGTGAACAGTGCTTAGTCACGTTCAATATTGGGAAGTACCAGGATGAGGTCCTGTGTGATGTTTTCCCCATGGATGCTTGCCATTTTCTATTAGGAAGTCCATGGCAGTTTGATCGGAGTGCAGTGCATTATGGTCATGCAAATACGTACTCCTTGATGAAAGGTGGAATGCACCACAAATTAAATCCAATACAGGCAGTGGACGAGAAGGTGTGCAGCAGTGCTAGAATTTGTCTGGTAGAAGGCAACAAATATTTTTTCCAGGAGACGGGGTTTAAGCGGGCTACAGAGGCAGGTGCACATTTGGAGCTAATACAAGAGACGTGGATCGAACAGCACAGAAGTGAAGGTAACTTCTCCATTTACCCCGGGTGTCTGATGCAAGGGCATTTGGCAGTAGCAGAGAAATCTTGCATCAACCAAATTTTTCTAAGTGTTTCCAAAATTTGGTTCTGTTTCGAAGTATTTAGTAGAAAAAAGGTAGAATTTGGAGGGTCGCGAAATTGTGACATGTCACAATTTCACGACATGTCAAGAAATTATGACATAAACACGGAGTACAAGATCGTAGCCAAAAATGGTGGCGATATCCCGACGCACGATATCACGATAGAAACGCAAAACGTCGACCGAGGGCAAAGGTGGTCGCGATATCGTGACACGCGATATCGTGACAAAAAATCAAAAGCAAGGATCAAAGGCAAAAAACATAAGGCATGGGCTCGAAGGCGGAAGGCAGAAGGCAGAAGCAAAACTCAAAGGCGGAAAACTCAAGGCAAAGGTTTTGTCATGAAATCGTGACATCTAAAGGAAATTCAGGCAAGTCATAGTTTTTGTCGTGATATCGCGACGTCGCAATATCGTGATGTTGCGATATTGTGACGTTTTTTGAAGCAGAGGCACGGAGGCAGTTTTCGTTGCGATATTGCGACGTCGCGATGTTGCAACGATTTTTGAGAGCTAAGGCATGGAGGGGTTTTTCGTTGTGATATCGCGACATCGTGATGTCGCGATGTTTTTAAGAGCTAAGGCATGGAGGGGTTTTTTGTCATGATATCGCGACGTCACGACATTTTTGAAGCTAAGGTGCGAAGGGGGTTTTTCGTCACGATATCGCGACGTTATTTGCGGACTAAGGTGCGGGGGCATTTTTTGGTCACGATATCACGACATTATTTGCAGATGAAGGCAAGGCGACAGTTTGGTTGCGATATCATGACATGTCACGATTTCACGGCCGATTGAAGACAAATAGAAATTGGACACGTGGACGGCCCCGCGCGTGGGAAAAGAGATAGCGGGCACGGTTAAATGTTCTGACAAGGCAATAGTTCCCGATGGACAGTCTGGAAAATGACAGTTGCAGGTCAAGGTTAATGTGTGCTTTCATGGCGGATCGGGGGTGGTTGCCAATTACGAAGGGAAAATTTGAAGACTCGATGGGGGAAGCCGATTGTGGGGGTTTTATTTAATGTATTTTCCATAAGGGTCATTAATGACCTAGAGGGCCGAGACCTCGATAAAAAAAACTTGAATCATTGTAATAAAAATGGGGGGGATGGAGGAATACAACATGCAAAGTGCGAGTGGGAGAGAGCTAAGCCGAGAGCTAGCATTTGTAAGCCTGCAGGCTATTTTGTATGCATTTTCTAGCTAATTTAATGAAATTTAATGAAATTTTCTGGAATAGCCTAAGTGAGTTTGTATTTGGTTCTCCCATCCCCCGTCATTGGGATTCTTGGGAAATTGGGTAGGGAATATTCTTGTCCTTTTGCAAACTCTCGGCATTCTTGGGGTCATTCGCACAGGGGGATGAGCGAGATAACCTTTTCACTGTATGGTATCCTGGATTGCTTTGCAGGTTTCATCTTTCATTTACACAACTTGGGAATTGTTTTATGTGCTTTAGCTTGTGTTGGGATGCTACGTAACAAGGTGTGATCCAAGTATGACTCTACCTTTTTAAAATCTTTCTGACTTTGTACAGCCTTGGCTAGAAATCTAATGACAGCTGAATGACGAAAACTCTAGACACATTAGAAGACAATGACAAATGATATGGTGAAATTGTGGATGATGTTTATTTTTTTGTTGGATTGTTTACAAAATGGAAAATGTGGAAAAATGATGATGGATTTGCCAAGTGATGACAGTCTATGGTGCTTTTGACCTGTATGACCAACAAATATGCAATGTATGGATGCGATGCCTAATGCAACTATTTTTTTGTATTTTTGATTTTTGAAGTATGCATGAAAGTGAGATGCAGATTTTTTTGTAATTTTTGGTTATTTTGTTGTTTTTGAATTTTCTTGATGGTTGGTTTATTCCGCATGAGTGCGGACCAAGTGATTCTTGCAGATCCTTGGAGGTTTTGACCAAAGGGATTATGGGTACCTTTGGGGCATTTTTGGGGTTGACCAAGCGATTATGGGAATCCTTGGAGCTTTTTGGTTTGACCAAAGGGATTATGGGTACCTTTGGGGCATTTTGGGATTGACCAAGCGATTATGGGAATCCTTGGAGCTTTTTGGTTTGACCAAAGGGTTTATGGGTACCTTTGGGGTATTTTGGGATTGACCAAGCGATTATGGAAATCCTTGGAGCTTTTTGGTTTGACCAAAGGGATTATGGGTACCTTTGGGGCATTTTTAGGGATTGACCAAGCGATTATGGAAATCCTTGGAGCTTTTTGGTTTTGACCAAAGGGTTTATGGATACCTTTGGGGTATTTTTGGATTGACCAAGCGATTATGGAAATCCTTGGAGCTTTTTGGTTTGACCAAAGGGATTATGGACACCTTTGGGGCATTTGGGATTGACCAAGCGATTATGGAAATCCTTGGAGCATTTTGGTTTGACCAAAGGGATTATGGGTACCTTTGGGGCATTTTGGGATTGACCAAGAGATTATGGGAATCCTTGGAGATTTTTGGTTTGACCAAAGGGATTATGGGTACCTTTGGGGAATTTTGGGATTGACCAAGAGATTATGGGAATCCTTGGAGCATTTTGGTTTGGGCTATGGCTCTTTTAAATATGGAATGGCCTCAAATGATTGATGTTCAAGGGTTCTAGTTCCTTGATTCCATCAAGAGAGGCTAGCCGAGTATGTCCCAGGTCCTATCTTACTATCAATCACATAAGGACCTAACTAGTTTGCCGTGAACTTGTCCCTTAGATGGGGCGAGCAAGTTAGAGTTTTGTTGGTTCTCTTTTAAGACCAGGTCACCAACCTGAAAGTCCCTCAGGTGAACTTTCATGTTGTATGCCTTCTTAAGTCGCTCTTGGTAGATACGCAAATGCTCGAGAGCATTGACGCGTCGTTCATCAAGCAACGTAAGCTGATCTAATCGGGCCTGCCATGCAGTGTCATCATCGATGAACTCTTGCATTGATATGCGTAGGGAAGGAATTTCCAACTCAAGAGGCATGACTGCCTCAGAGCCATACACCAACGAAAATGGAGTTGCCCTAGTGGGCGTCCGAATGCTAGTGCGATAAGCCCAAAGAGCAAGTGGGATCTGGATGTGCCAATCCTTATGACTATCTATGACTATCTTTTTGAGGATGGCAACTAGCATTTTGTTTGACGCCTCTACTTGCCCATTTGCCTACGGATAATAGGGTGTTGAAAAACTATGTTGAATCTTGTACTTTGTGGTCAAAGCACACACGTCTTTGTTCTTGAATGACGTCCCATTATCCGAGATGATCTTGGATGGAATACCAAAATGACATATGATGTTATGCAAAATGAACTCCGAAATGCGGGGTCCAATCATAGAGGTAAGCGAAATTGCTTCCACCCACTTGGTGAAGTACTCTGTGGCCGTTATGATGAACGTGTGATGACCTGACGATGCAGGGGAGATCTTTTCGATTAGATCTAAGCCCCACTACGAAAATGGCCAAGCCGATTGGATCGGTTGCAAGGCCTGAGAAGGTACATGTGTCAAATTAGCATGGTGTTGACACTTCACACACTTCTTTACATAAGCACAACAATCTCGCTCTAAAGATGGCCAATAATAGCCCATGCGAAGAATGCGCTTTGCGATGGCCATACCGCTGAAGTGGCCACCGTAGGTACCATCGTGCGCTTGGGTGATCGCCCAAGTGGACTCCTGCTGGTCCAAGCAACGAAGGAGGATTCCTTCATAGCTACGATGGTACAAAATGTCCCCTAACAAGACATGTTTTGCTGCTCTCTATTTGAATGATCTTTTTGCGGCATGCGACAATCCAAGTGGGAGGCTACCTAACTTGAGGTAATCTCTGATGGGTGTATACCAATCCTGCTGATCGAAAACCTCGATGGTATGAACAACCAATCCCTCTTGCAGGTCATCCCTAGCAAAAGCTGAGTGGGAAAGAATCTGCAAGAATAGCATTGTGTTGCTATTAAGGGGAGTAGGGGAGAACAAGGACCCCCAGTTGGCATGGTTCAAACAATCATGGATTCGAGAGAACTTATCCGAAGATGGTTCAATCTGGATCAAGTGGATTCCTGGCGTTAAGTCAGAGCTTGCACGCTCCATCATGGATTGCGATAATGTTTTGACTTGAATGGTTGTCATATCACCAGTCATGTCTTGCGGGATTAGTGACCCCAAGGAGGCCATAGTATCCGCAAAATGATTTGATGACCGAGGGAGTGCCTCGATGTCGTACCATTCAAGCTTTGCTAGGAATTTGTCCACAAGGGCTTTGTAGGCCTGTAGAACTGGGCATTTACATTGGAATACCCCTTTCACTTGGTTGACTATTAACAGCGAATCACCAAAGATGTTCAGGCATTTGATGTTCATGGTGATGGTTGTCTGAAGACCTATGAGCAAGGCTTCATATTCGGCGTTGTTATTGGTGCACGGGAAGTCAAGTTTAAATGACAAGGGTATCGGAGCCCCTTGTGGTGTGAAGAATACAATTCCCATGCCACCTCCTTGCTCACATTTAGAACCATCAAAAAATAGGGTTATGTCGGCCTGTGACTCAGGCTCATCAGAATCTGGCGATTCTGAAACATGGAAGACCCCATCATCGGGTAGTTCTACAGTCAGAGGCTGATTGTCTTCAAGAGGAGCCTCTGCTAGTTGATCGACGATGACTTGACCTTTGATAGACTTTTGTCCAATGAATTCTATGTCAAACTCCGTCAACAACATGATCCATTTCATCGTGCGACTACTATGATAAGTACGACTCATCATGTATCGCAATGGATTCTCCTTAGACACAACATACGTCGTGTTGCTCAACATGTAATGGCATAGCTTTTTGGTAGCAAACACCATTGCCAAGCAGAGCTTCTCAACGTATGCATAGTTAAGTTCATAACTGACCAGGGTGCGGCTAAGATAGTAAGTAGCCTATTCTTTGTGAAGTTCATTCTTCTGGGCTAGCATGGCACCCAGTGCCACCTCAGTAGCTGAGATGTATAAGTAGAATGACACTCCTGGTCTAGGTGGTGCCAATACTGGTGGCGAAGCCAAGTACTGTTTGATGTCATCGAAGGCTGACTGGCACTCGTCATCCCAGTGAAATGCTACCCCCTTGTGTAATAATTTATTCATGGGTCGGCACTTGTCAGATAGCTGCGCTATGAAGCACTTGATTGATGTGACCTTTCCCTCGTAGACTCCTGAGCTGCTTGATGGTAGTTGGGGGAAGCATTTCAAGGATTGCCTTGACTTTGTTTGGGTCCACCTCGATTCCTCGTTTGGAGACTATGAAACCCAAGAGTTTTCTAGATGTGACGCCAAATATGCACTTCTTGGGGTTTAGTCTGACTTTGTGTTCGATGAGGCGATCGAGGATCTTGCTTAAGTCATCGAGATGATCTAGGCACAAAAGAGACTTGGCCAACAAATCATCCATGTAATCTTCCAAAGTTTTGTGCATGTAATCATGGAAGATGTATGTCATGGCACGTTGGTAGGTGGCACCAGCATTTTTAAGGCCAAAGGGCATGACCTTATAACAAAATGTCCCCCAAGGCATTGTGAATGCCATTTTTAGTTGGTCCTCGGGATTGATACGAATTTGATTGTATCCCGAGAAACCATCCATAAGGGAAAGCATTTCGTGGCCCGTTGTCGCGTCTACCAATGCATCGATGCTAGGCAAGGGGAAATCATCCTTAGGACTCGCTTTGTTTAGATCTCAAAAATTAGTGCATATGCGAATCCTCCCGTCGGGCTTCTTGACGGGCACCATGTTGGACAACCATGGTGGGTAATCCATGCAGATGACAAACTGTGCATCCAACAACTTCTGCAATTCATCTTTGACCATCAAGGCCACTGTTGGGTGCATCTTACGTAGTTTTTGCTTTACTGGCTTGACTGTCGGATCAAGCGTTAGATTATGCGTGACTAGCTATGGATCTAGCCCCGACATGTCTTTGTAGGACCATGCAAAAACCTCCTTCTTCTCTTTGAGAAGGGTAATGTAGTCGGCTTGCTCTTCGAGGGATAGACTTACCCCCAACTTGATGATCTATGGATCCATTGGGTCAGAGCCGATGTCTACGTCAGTCGTCTCCTCGATTGACATGTGGGACCCATCCTCCAGCTGGTGTGGAGTTGGGATCAAGTTGATATCATTCGCTGAATTGAGATCTACGTTGGGAACCTCGGGTTCCTCTTCAGCATGGAAGATATCCTGAGTTGGTCTTGGGGTGAAATGAAGCATCTCACCGAAGGGCCAGTACTCTGATGGGGATGGTGGTGAATTAACGCGATCCCAGTCTATGGCATCTATGTCTAGATACAATGACCATGTTGGATCGGCTGGATTGCGGATGGGGGCGGTTAAGTCAATGGAGATCATGTTGATGAAATGATTTTGGTCTCCATTACCATGGGTGTGGTATCTCGGACATCCTTGATGATTTTTGTGCTCCGAATCTGGCTCTGGAGGTATGGGCACAAATGGATCGGCCCTATGCATGGATAAAAGGATGGGGTCTGCCCTTGGCACTGATAACTCTATGGGGTCTCTGGGCGGAAGGCGCTCTCCGTATGCCCAAAGTGGCGGATGCAACACTTGGTCCAATTGTGCTGGGTTTAGGTGCCACCTATGCCTTGGCCCCATGCCTAGTTGTTCAAACATGTTGTCAATATCTATGGGGTAATGTTGTTGCCGTGCATGATTGAGATATGCCATCTCAGTTTCATCTTCATAATCACTATCAGAGATCCACAGACCTTCGTTGGCTCTGACAACTATTTGCGACATGTGAGGCTCGTCCTGCTCGAGCAAATTGATATGGTCCCATCGGGGTTGTTTCGCTCTCTACGGGGGGACCTGATTTGCCTGAGGTGGCACTTGCTCGATTGGAGCATCCAAGGGGAACATTGTCAAGAGGCTCTCTTGATAATCATCCATGGGGGTCACTTGTGAATGATTGCTATCAGATTCAAAAGGGTCCCATGGTGCTATTTCATACTCTGACTCGTCCTCGGAGGATCCTTCCTGATTTTGTCTGTACCCCTCATGTAGGTGAGTCCTTGAGCTTTCTCCTCTCTCGAGCGAAGGGAAAGGGTTGTTGAGGTCAACAAGGTTGGTTGTCAACAATGGGAGATAATCCCCCAATGTATATGTCATGTTAGGATTGGCATATGGATCTAATGCCAACCCATCCTTGCTGCCTATCCCTAGGCCTTGCATGTTCTCTACCAAGATGTCAAGGGGCAGGGGGTGGTTGAACCCTACTCCCGACTTGTCGTATGGCATCTGATATCTTGGTTGGCAAAGAACACGCACTCCTTGCTCATATCTGCCTAACCCATATCCATGCCAATTGCATTGGCCAAGATATCTCAAAGCGAAGTCTGGGTTGGACAAATAATTGACATCCTCCATGAAGGGCTCCTCATCTTCTTCTTCTTCTTGCATGTAAGGTTCAATACCATAATCAAGGCCCCCATACACAAAGTTTGTCTGGTTTGGTGGGTAGCCTAGAGGAACAATAGTGCCGATGGGGAGGCGAGGTCTCCCCATGTCCTGCATGGACTCAAGTGTGGGTGTTGCCACGATGTTCCGCACTAAATACTCCCCCAGGCCCGTATTGGCCATTTCAACAGTGATTGTTGGCGATTGAGGGGGAGGGAAAGGAAGTTCTTCCTGAGTCCACTCCATGTCGGGTGAACTAGGCATCTCGACTTCCATTCTGCTAGGCATCTCTTCAGTAGAGATGGTTGAGACTGAAGGTGGTGCTTCTTCCATGGGTTTCTTCCCTTTGTCCTTCGTTGTGGCCACCATGGGTGGCATCGTTGGTGAAGGACCAGACGATGAAGATGGACCCAGCTGGGGATCTGAGGGACTTGACAGCGGGGATGCCTATGGAATCGGACCCTGTTTAGATGGATTCAACTAAAAATCCACATGCGTTGATGGAAGGGTCGATTGCGGCATCAATTGCACCGTATTGCAATACTTGAAAGGCTCCAAGTCTACTGGAACTACGTGCACCTGCCCTTCAAAAGTGTACTTGAGGCACTGATGAGCTATCGAAGGGACACACTTCATGTCCCTGATCCATGGTCGGCCCAGCAAGATGTTATAAGCCATCTCACCCTCCAATATGTGGCACAATGTAGGAATTGTCTTTTGTCCCACTTGGATGGGTAGGACAATTGTGCCAACTATTGAGCATATTGCATCATTAAATGCTCGCAGTGTATAGGTGGAGGCCACTATGTGAGATGCGGGCAACTTCAAGTGCTTCAAAGCCATTGTTGTAATGATGTTACTGGATGAGCCAGTGTCTACCAACACCCTCTTATATGGGATCCCGTTGACCCGCGCGATGACGTGCAGGGGTGGATCCGCCATGTCACCAGTCACTGATTTTAATTCATCCTCTCTGAAGGTGATGACTGGCTCAGTGCATCATTTGACGTGTCCCATGAAGTTGTTGAAGGCATTTGCCTCATGGGGCTGCAACTCGATGGCTTTTAATATCTCCATTAGAGCTTCCCGATGGGGTGGACGATTGTTGTATAAGCTCATAAATGGAGAGCCTAGCCGACGTGGTCCTCAAGCTTTGGGTAAGCTTGGTCCGAATCGTGACCACTGGTCTAGGTGGAGGAGAGTGTTGTTGGGGTTGTGACATTGTTGGCACCTCTCCTATAGCTACCGCAGGGGCAGCTGTGCTCGGATACCTCTTGTTTCGAGTCACTATACTTATCATTCCCACATACCCCTGCATGGGGCAGTTCTGTGTCACTTCATTGACTTGTATATTCTTTGCTTGCGCATCATGGGTGGGCAAGGGGTCCTTGAAGACCTCCATCTGTTGGTTGCCTGGTGCTACGGGATTATCCACCGCTAATGTCTTGTTATCTATCAGGTCTTGCACCAAGCCTTTAAACTTCCAACATGCATTAAGATCATGCCCCTTTCGTCTGTGAAACCTACAGTACAAGTCTTCCCTGTAACCCTTAGGTTTTGGCGTGTTGGGGTCGATGGGTTGAATCTCGGGCAGGTTGATCAAGTTTGCCATCGACAAGCGGTCAAACAGGGAGTCTCTGGACTCCGTGTATGGTGTGAATTGTCATCGAGGGTGACGCTGCTGATTTTGTTCTTGTCGATTATTCTCTCATTCATAATTGTTAAGAGGGACCACCTGATAGTTAGCCTTTTGGGGCTATGTTGCTTGTGCAGGCATAGGTATGTTGATAGCAACCTGATTAACCATAGTGGGTTTTGGTTGCGTGGTCCTTGTCTTGGTGTTCTTAGACCACTCTTTCTTCTTTGGCTTAGCGATCTCACCATCTTGAATTTTGATCTCCTCAATGATTCTGGCTTGCGCCAGGGCTTCTTCTAAAGTGGCATATTGTTGTAGCTACAATAGCATGGAGATCGATCTCAAATAGCTCTTTGAGAACATTTGGGTAAGGTCGGCCATAGGAGGGAGGTAGGGCAGCTTTGAAAGCAAAGTCCTCCATCGGTTCCCATAGGCCGCCATGGTTTCTTCCTCATACTGCCTGAGGCTAGCTAGGTCGCTTAGTGATGCCTTCTTCTTGGTGTTGAAGGTGAAGCATTCGAGGAACGCGTCCACTAGCTGATCTAAATTACAAATGTTGTGCTTTGGCAATTGAGTGAACCAATCCGAGGCAGGGCCTGCGAATGTGGTTATGAATGTTCTTAGCAACAAAGCGTCATTGTCCTGAATGCCAAAGCATTGGCTCAGGAATCTAGTCACATGTTCTTGGGCATCCTCCTCCCCTCTAAAGAGTGCCAACTGGGGCAGTTTAAAGTGTTCAGGGTAAGGGGGTGCCGGCACTGACGGATGCACAGGGTGACTACGGAGTTGTCGTAAAGTGGGCTTTTGGGGCCCAGAAGTCTTGGTCTCCATAGACTCTAAGCGCTCTAGGAGCACTTTATATGCATCGGAAGACTTGATTTCTTCCTCTTTAGTTTGTTCCCATTGCGGGTTGTGGGGAACTTGAGGCCTATAGAGGGGTGGCCGAATAGCGCCCCCTCTGCCTTGGTAGGGCATTTCAGCCCGCTCTTCTTCTTGCTCATACTCCTCATAAGCTTCTTGAGGAGTTTTCGAGTGAGACCTATGAACATGGGTGGGTGCCCACGGAGGGTGCCCATCATGGTTTCTGGGAGTGGCCTCCCGCTCAAGTCTAGGAGGTCTCGGAGGTAACACTTGGTATGGTCTGTCTTGCACCAAGGGGTTGTGCCTCTCGTACCTCTCTGCCCTTTGTGTTCGAGGGGTTGGGACCCTCTCAGGCATATTATTGTGGAGCAGCTCATATATTTGGCACTGAATGCACTCTTTACTAAGGTGATATAGATGCTCTAGCTATTATTGGTCTTGCTCAAGCTGCGTGATTTGCGCTTGGCGGGTGGCATGTCTGGAAAAATCCAGGTCGATTTGCTCTATCGTCTTGAGTCTAGGAGGCCTAGATGCCTCCCCTATACATCTATCTCGGTCATGGTGATCCGAGATTTCTATAGGTTGCTTCCCTCTATCGAGGTTAGCGGCATTCACCCGAGGCTCTTGCCTCAGTGGGTGATCCTGATAAATAGTAGGTGCGGAAGTGCAATGCTCCCATGTTGTATATTTCTCTTGAGGAATGTAGTGGTCTTCCTCATTTTCCCTTTCATAAATGTGAAAGGGGCGGGTGGAGTTAGCTTGCCCTGGTTGAAGAGCCTTGTGCTCTAGATTTTTCCTATTGTTTCTAATAGCGATGCGGGGTAGAGGAGGGATGACGAAATCATGTGGCCCCTCCTTGTGGACCCTATGCTATTCTGGCGCTTCATCGCATGGTGGCCACTCATAGCGAGCGTCTAAGGGAGCTTTCCTATCTATGTTGAGTGCCACGTGTAGGGACTCCTCCTGAAAGGGTGTGTGCTGGAAGGGAGTGCCCCTCGAAGGGGTGCCTCTATAGTCCCATTCCGTCATGGTATGATGGGGACTATCTAGTGGGTTCTGCCACCAAGGTGGTATGACCAAGTCCTTGGGGCTGTATCGGAGGCGACTTGTGCCCCCTTGTACACTCTCTACAGCTTCTGCCCATGATTGGGCTTGGCTACGAGTGAATACCATGGTGGTGTCTCTCTACAAGATGCGTCAGTTTTTATATTTTTTATGATTTTTTTTATTTTTATGTTACACTAAATAGAAAAGATCATACACACACAAAGCAATGATTATCTCGTTTAAATATTAAAGGTGTGCCCTAAATCTGGTTTAGTGTGTTTTGATTTTTGTTTTGACAGTTTTGTAAAATAAACTGTTGTAGTAAATGCAATATGATGGCTCTTATGACTCCCAAAAATGGTCGCCCCTTCGATATACCATTGCCAGGCTGATATACCAACCTCTCTATATACCCGCCCTTACGTGAGGGAAACTATTGGTACGTGAGAGCAGATGGTACGTGGAACATAGGCGGTACGGAAGGGGAATCACCCTATTTTTGACACCTACCATAGAAGACTTATCCTCATGCACTGGGAATCACCCCAACTACACTTGGTCAGCTTTCATCAGGATTTACGTCTAGCAACAGTAGCGATCGGGGTAATGGATGCAAATATTCAAGCCAAGGTGGTGATGAAATCCACCGTTGGTCTTGATCAAGGGCTGGGGTTTTACGACCAGCTCCTTGGTTTTTAAATTACCACGTGGTGTGTGGGGTTATTTTTATTTTTGCAAAGAAATCAAACATGCAGCCAAAAATTTTCCTAAGCAATCAAAGAAACTAAAAAACACAGAAACAAAAAACAGAAAATGACAGAAGTTGTTCAGAACCCCTACCTCTTCTCTGCCCAAACAGGATGCCTCTGAGTTTTTCTCTAAAACTACACAGAGAGCTATTCGTCCCTGGGTGAGATGAATAACAGAACTGTATTCATCATAGGGTGAGACGAATTCTCATTCATCCCTGGGTAAGATGAATTCCAGCTCTGTACTCATCACAGACTGGAACGAACAGTAGTCCAACGTTTGAAAAATTGGTACCTGTAAGCAAAAACAAGAAACTTTGATCAAAAATTTGATCTAAAAAAATAGAGGACAAGGTCCCACCGTGATCGCCACTGAAAGCACGAGGATACGGAAACAAAAAGGCAAACACCAAGATGCGATGTAAATGAAAACAAACTTAACGCTTAAGTCCTAGAAATTGAAAATGCATGAAAGGAGAGAAGCATAGACGAATGGAAACGAGATATAAAAGCAATATGGAAGCACAACCCTTTTATTGATATGCTTTAAAGCTCGGTTACAAGACGTCTCCTCCCTTTCTAGGGGCTAGGAGCGTTAAACATTGCTTCGTTACAACATGTATTGGTAATCCTTCTTCCGCGTGCCCACATGTAAAATGGGTGGACCAAAACATCATCGCCACTTGTGTAGATGAGTCTTGACTCCTTGTTTCTCCTCTGATGTCGAAGATCCTACGTTCAAGGAAACAGAAAATAGTCAATAGCACCTGTAGATAAAATGAAACATGCAATCCCCAAAGCCTACAATTAGTGCAATGCAAAATATTAAAATGATAACCAAAATAAGATCAGAATGACCTAAGATTTTAATAGAAGCATGAGTGTCATCACCGAGAAGGCACTGCAAATGGAACAGTCAAAAAATTTGCCATAGATTCGTATTCGCTCCAGGGTGGGACGATTAAACCTGCAACAATAATCAAAAAGCACCCTCCTAAATGTCTTATCCCGGAGGCTCCAAATAACCTGCAAAGTTGGGGGTTAGGTAAAAGGGGGTATTTTGGGAAGACCCAGAAGGTCATATTTTCCCAATTTGGCCTCTATCACCGAGAATTTGATGATGCTACCTGCAAGTTAGTAAAGGCGGGAAATGATAAAAACATGATCAAAACTCATCCAAATCACATGAAATTTAAACTACAGCCTATTTGAACAACCTAGAATAAGATGCAAAAATAATAGAAAGGAAATCTACCATAGATTTCTAATCACTCCGGGGTGGGACGATTAGACCTGCGATAGTGCGGGGGCGCCGGGGGCAGAGCGCCCACCGTTTGGGGCCCTTTTTTGGCACCAATCCACTTGGGATGGGTCCAAAACCTCTTGTGGGGTATTTTCAAAAAATTTGGTAGGATGTTGTGGCCAAATATCGGGTTTTGGGTCCGAATTTGCGCTTCCAATAGTCACCCAATAACCTCCCTTCCAAAAGAGAGATTAGGGATGTGAAAGGCACAAATCACAAGTGGGGATGTAAATTGGTAGCACTTCATTGCTCAAATTCTCCTTCTCTGTATATCTTTTTGGGTGAGAAGACTCACCATTTTATAGACCCAAGGGTCTCTTTGAATTAGCATGCAGAGGTGCCACTTGGCAATCATGCTTTTTTCAGTGAAGAGAAGACTTCTCCTGATTAAGGGCTTCATAACTGCCCCTGTGACTGCCTCTGTGACTGCCTCTTTGAGCTCAAAAAAACTCACTCGCACTCCCATGCAATGAAGGGATAGTTAAGTGGCAGATCTGAGTTGTCATGTGTCGAGGTTTGACTTTTTGCCCGTCAAACCTGCTATTCGCCCCACCCAGGAGCGAACGCTAGTAATCGTCCCTGGGTGGAACGAATACCAGTCTGTATTCATCCCTGGGTGGAACGAATAAGGAGCAGAGTGCCTGAAAGGTGCCAAATTGATCTCTGACCTTCCAAAACTGCTGTGAGAGTGGCTAGGACCACTGTTTAACCTCTGGGGGCTGCCCTGGGGGCTGTGTGTGTCAATGCGATCAGTGTTTGCAGTCACATAATCGGATTGGTGTTGTTTTGGTGTCTACACAAAATACAAGATATTTGCCTTTTAAACCATACACAAATCTCCCTTTAAGAATTAAATTTATACACACATTACAATAAAAAATATTTCTTTATACACCTTATTCCTCCACTACTAAATTAAACCAACCTTTTACCTTTTACAATATCAAATAACTAGAAAAATATTTTTCTCATGAAAACCTTGATTATTCAAAATATTTTGCGCATACCTCAAAACATAGGCCAGTGAAATATATTTTAAATTTTTTTGCATGAACCTCAACACCACACGCCTGTGAACCGCACGAGAATCAAACTTACAAACTCTACCCACACAACATCCTAGCCACAACTAGGCTATTGGCTTGGCTACCCTAGAAGGTAATATACACAATGCGTACACCCAAACAAAATCTCTTTGCTATGCCTACCAAACGAACTACGTATTCTACCTAGAGAAAACAATCTTCATGAGATTCAACCCTGTGCACTCTGGTTCAATAATACCTTAGCTCTAGCTAGACCAGCCACCTAGTTGGGATTGAAACCAATGGTACTTTCTCTTGTTCACAAATTGCTATCCTCAAAAAAATGTGTCCTCTCTTCTCAATGAGCTTCACAAAACTAGCGCATGAGAGAAAACGATTTCACTCTAAAAGCATGGACATCACAATAATATTTTGCATCACCCAAAAACCTTTTTATCCAAATGAATTTGATAAGGTATTTATAAAAATTTACCTCCTTTGAATGATGTTGACACTTCAAAAAATTATTTTAAACTCATAAACATTTGCCTCCTTTGAATGATGTTGACGCTTCATGAGAGAAATATTATATATTTTTAAACCTTGCTTCATAACCATTGGCACCAATGAAATATGTTGTATGTTATAATATTAAAAATATTATAATTACTTCCTTTTGAACCTTGGGATTCTCTCCTTTTATGAAAATTTAAACCTTTGTATAATATTTAAAAAATAAATATTATAAACCTTTTGTTTGCCTTTAAACCTTGCAAACCTTTTCTTTTTCCTTGCTCTGAGATAAACCTTGCCTTGCAATATTATCCAACCATAGAAGAAAATTCTACTATACCAAGATCTCTTTGGCATCAACTTTTTGATATCAATCCTTTGACATCAATCACAACACACTATCCTCAATATTTCCAACATGGAACAATCAAATAATTAATAAGAGTAATTATCCAATCAAGTGATCTATTTAATATTGTGAAGAAAATCAAAATACTTCTATCCAATCAAAGGGTGATATACATTGGTTGATATCATAATAGTTTCATCATCATTATGACACTTTAAGATATTAAGGAAACAATAATGAAGAGATCCATAATTAATTTCCACATGGACATGTACCATGTGGAAAATTAACAAAATAAATCCATGGATCAAGGGCTACCTAACTGCTAGTATAGGTTGATTTTATTACAATAAATATATCATGGGGTATCAAGTTGCTATCAGAACCAAATAAAAATGGACTAAATTATTAAAATACTCTGACTTGATACACTACCGTCAATTTGCTATTAAGAAAACTTATTATTTTTTCAATCAATGTGAGTTTGAAAATATTGCTAATCATACAATTCACTATTTTGAGGTCTACAGATGAATGCACATGACAAATAAAAGTTTAAAAATATATGGGACCCATCATAACTACCTATTTAAGTTAGAATATATTCTCTAAATAAACTTAGATAAATAAATGCACATGACCAAAAAAAATCTAATGTTAAATTTGATTTGATGAACAATTATTTCCTTTCAAACTTTTAAAACTTGCTATTTTAATTCCATGTTTAATAATAGGTTAACATATTTGTACCATTGCTAAGTTTTTCAGTTTTACTTTATTTTCACCATAAATATGAGCCACGATATTATTTGTAACTATCCTTTAGACAATTTTATAAAATTACTCTATTTTTAAGCAATCTTATGTGATACATTATTAATACAATAAATGAATAAATTATATATCACATTTGTTATTAAATTTTATATACTCATTCCTTACCTCATTGATGATGAATAAATTATATTCCTGACATTAATTTATATGTTTAGTTAGTCCTTTTCATATATTTTATTACAAATGTACTTTTATTTTTTATTGCATTGACGCTATTTTACCTTTATAAAAATATTGATTGGATGTCCTATGATTATATGAACATATTTAGATTCATGTACTTGTGTTTTCTTTTTCATATCCCTTTTCCTTGAATATTCAAACTATGTTGTTAGACTAGAGAGGAATTAACCTTCCTTTAAGGATAAATGATACAAAAATTATTTCTTTTAATTTTAGTTATGTTGTGATATGAAATTATGATTAGATGCAATATTTGTTCAACTACTTTTGGCATGACCTATAATAAATTAGAGATTTTCTACTATAATACTTCTGAAGGATTGAAGGAATCTCCAAATCTAGGGGTGCCTATCAAGTATTTGTTTGACCTAGCAATAATTTTTCTAGTGGAATTGCAAATAAGATCCATATTTGAGTAGATTTAATATTTTTACATCGACAAATTTTGTCTAGAGGATAGATTTGGTCAAATTCAAATTTAACCTATACATATCCAATTTTGATCACTTATTACATTCTAAGGTTCTAATCATTTTTGGTAACTTATCTAAGTCATTTTCCATACTTCATCATGAAAATTGAACCACTCATAAACAAGGTCACAAGTTGTGAACCTTATATCCAAAGCCAAAAATTTGAACCCTTACCCCTCCAATAGTCAAATGGATGAATTTGCTACCCAACTTAGTTTACAAATTTAAACTTGTCTATGGTATGAATTTGTGTCTACACCTTCAAAATAAAAGTTTCTTGACCTCACACTCATTCTTATCCATACCAATAGATTGAACCTAGATTGGATTGACATGCCCATAAATATTTCTAATTTAGCACACTTTTTTCCTAAACCAACTCAATCAAAGCATGCCAAATATTTAGTGCAACTTTATGCCTATTTGGACATTATTTTTTTCTAATTTAGCTATTTGCATGTATATTTCATGATTTTACATTCATCTATTATTTTTTAATCCCAAAAACTACAAATTAGGCACCTTCCCTTCAATAACAATAAGCAATTTAATCCCGTTCCACTTCAAAAATAAAAAAAATTAATCCTAAGCAATAAACTAAAACAACAACAACCAACCAAGCAAAATTTAAAAAATTTAACAAAAAAAAAAAAAAAAAAAAAAAAATATTAACTTGGGGTAGTTAACAATTTCTCATACAACAAAGTCCTAAAAATCCATTTAGCAATTTGATAACATTGTTGTAGGTTATTTGAAGTATTTTAAAGAATTTTTTCTACCTTTGAGCATCCTCAATATTTGCATGTATGCTTGATGTTATTTCTAACCATCTCCAAAGTGACAAAGGTAATGCTTCTTTCCCACTATTTATTTTTATGGATCACAACCTCTAATTGATTCTTTTTATTTTATTCATAAAGCATTGTGGGTCTATTTACTAAATTTGATTCTTGCAAGATATTTTATCTATTTAGTTTACTCATTTTAATATACCAGTTTTGTTTACATTAGACTTGTCAAATTTGCTTTAGTTACCTTGCAAGAATTTGTAGGTATTATCTAGGAAACTTCCATCATCGTTTTGTTGTAGGATATGAAAAATTCTACCCTAACTTGGCATTTGCAAAAACATCCTATAAATTCACAACCAACAAGACTTGTAGGCTATGAACTTGTCTAAATATACCTCCCTTTAGCCAATCTATCATTTTAGACAATCTATCTTCTTTATTTTTAAACACCTTAGTTTAAACCATAGAATCAAACTCATAAGCTATAGGCTCTATAGGTGATGAATTTTTGGGTGATAAATTTACCTTATAGACTATGAACCTATCTCACTCAATTGGTCAACCACTTTCAACATCAAAATAACTATCAATCACACCTAAGGACATCCTAGCATCTTCTCCACTAGTTAAATCTAGTTTTGTAGTAGTTACATTTCTATTTTATGTAATTTATATTCTTCCAAAAGGTCAAATTATATTTTGTAAAAAGGAATTGGGGGCTTGATTGTAAACAAGGAAGCTTAACACCTTCCCAACCATTAATCAAGCCCTATAAAAACTAACAACTCTATCATTTTCTATTTTTTAGTTTTTTTATTTTCAAATTCATAGGTCAATAGGTGATGAACTTATCATAGGTTGTGAATAGGTTCATAGGTAGCAAACCTATCTCAAATAGTGAACCAGAGTCCAAATGATGAATTTATCCTTTACAAGATCTTGAGTACCTTTGTTCTAATTTTCCTTTCAACATTAATCTAATGTTATTGTTCTCCCTCTATTTTAATATAGTTATTCATTAATAGTATAAATCAAAGAAGTTAAGATGCATTCCTCCACATATTTACTTTAAGAAAAAAATATTAAGAGGAATATCCTTTTAGCATTCATTAGGAATAAAATTAGAAGCACATATAGCTTGCATATAGGCTAGAACATTATTTTCATGCATTTCTCTTGTGCGCTTGCTTTAAACTAAAGAATATTTCTCTTTTATCATAGTCTAGGTATAGTGTTTGTAATGAATTTAAAGTGCATATAGTACTTAGATATTGTTTGATTGCAATATTTTATTATTTGCATCATATTTTTTAATATTCCAATCAAATCTATATAGTTTTTTAAAATTATATTTACTAGAAACTTAGGTGTTTGCTTAGTTGAACATATAAAAACCTAGAATTTAGAGTGAATCCATCGAATACTCTTGGTGAAACCTTGATCCCCACAAAATAACTCAAATAATAATGGAATTTAGACAAGAATATTTGTTTGAGTGTGAAACTTTAGGGTTGGAGATTAGTATTCCTCAATATGTGTCTACATATTTGGTTGACTTGACATGAACACCACATGGTACTGAAACATTTGGCCTAAACCTTTTGCATTAATCAAATTTTAAAACTTTACTACACTTTAATTAAATACCATCTAAATTGTTTGCTTAGAATAAATCACATTAATAAGATAATAATAATATAATCAAAATGTTAGTCCTATTGGGGGAAGAATAATGACCCCTTGATTAGATTATCATACAGACCTTGAGAGTTATCTCTCTTGGAAAGTATAAAATGATGGGCTAACAAGAGCCATAAGGAGGGTTGGTTCTCTCTTGGTAATATAAGGGTTTTGAAACACTTTATTATTTTTTTGTAATCAACTTTGTAAACAAAAATATAGGAAAATTAAATCATTTTCTCCAAGCATGGTTGATCAAAAACATCCTTACATAACCATAAATGTAACTTGTTAAATGTCACATAATACAAAATTGTTATCTTCCATTCCTAAAATTTCAACAATAGTTTAAGAACATTGTATATGAAATAGAGGAGGAACAACTTTTACTCCTCTATACATTTCTTCCCTATATATAATGTAAGTGGAGAAGTAATATTTGGATCTATGGATCACCTTACCACTTTCACTCATAAAAATAAATATACTTTATTAATGATAATGAATGCAAAAAAAATAAAATATTTAGATAGGTTATCTCATGCTACTAGTGATATGTCCCATTCAAAATATATTCAACAACCTAGGTGAAATCCTTCAACTTATAAAATTATAGGAATTATTCAAGGATCCTTACGCGTAGATATTAATTATTTAAGGACTTAGCCTCCTACTATCACTACTGAAAGGTGAATCCTTAACCCAAACATTTCTATGGGGAAACAACCATCATTACCTTCTATAGAATAATTGTTGAAATGAATCCTAGTCATTTTATTTCTTCAACATGGAAGCAAAAAAACCATAAATTCCACCTAGCAGACCAATCTCCCAATTAGTTTTTCCCAAAAAACCACCCTTTTTAGATCCTAGATGGGGATACGCATATAATTTTATCCCTCCTACCTCACCACTTCCTTTGATATATTTAACCTTAGTAGTTTCAAAACAACACCTATTCTTGATCTAATAAATATTCTAACAAACCCCTTCAACAATTCCTCAAGTCCCTTTTATTTTCATCCAAATATCTCATTTAACAAAAATGCTAAAACACATCCTTTTATTAATATCCCAAATCATTTTCCCTCATCATAGGGTTTACTAATTTAAACAAGTCAATATTCTCCTAATTTCCAAGCCCTTATGTCCCATGTACAACAATTGACTTGACAAATGTCTTCCCTCCAAGGATTTTTGAACCAAATATGCATATTTGATAAGGTACAATGAAGAATTGGACATGCTTGTGGCTAACCATCCTTTTATACATCATTTTAAAGTCCCTATGTTACCCAAGTATTATGGGTCAAGTGACGTTTTAATTCATGTAAAAATATTCATGTTCACCTACATATGTATATCATATGATAAATTTCTACTACTAAAGGCATTCCCACAAAGTCTTGTTAGGTTGGCACTAGAATGGTATTATCAGTTGCCTCATCATTCTCTCAAAAAAATTAGTAAACTACATGATAAATTCATTGAACAATTTTCTAGTGTCATAGAAGAAACCACTATACTTGTTGATTTACATCAATTATAGCAAGGGAAATAGGAAAGCTTCTCAAATTGATTAAAAAGGTAGAGTTCATTAGTGGTGAAAATAGAATATAAACCTCCTCCAAAGGATATTCTCAACATATTTAAGAAGAACCTTAATAAAAATTTATCCCATCCCTTGGAAATAGCCATATTTTGAACATACCATTGAATTTTCTAATTAAGTAGAATCTGCCACCATTAGGAAGGCATAAATAAAGCTCAAAAAGGAGGATAGCCCCTATTCTAGTCAAAAGGGATAGTACAAAAATAAACTTGTTCTAGGAGATGTCATCACTAACTCTCGATAAAACAACAATAGTGTAAGTACTATGGTATCCCTTAAAAAACTCATTTTAAACAAATAAGAAAGGCCTAGGAGATTATATTATCGATTGGACCAACCTCCCTCCATTACTAGAACAAATTATAGAGGTAAAAATTATCAAAATCCTATCCATAAGGTCTCCAAATCCTAAAATATAAAAGCAACTAGGATTCAATTCCATAGATTAATGCAATTTTCATCACATTAATAAATACTCTACTAATATATGCAAAAAAATTAGGGCCCTCATCCAAGATTATATAAATGAAGGGTGACTTGTATTTAACAACTCTCAACCATCTACATATTCTAACGAAAAATTTGGTATTTTCCAAAATTTCCTATCGAATAAAATGATCAAAATATGACTAATAAAATTCAATACAAAAATATTCCACCACCTAACCATAAGATGTTTGGAATAATTCATGCAATAAAAATACATCAATGAAGGGGATAGTCATCAAATGCACCTACCAATCCTCATCTAATTATACCTCTATTTGAGACACCAACCCTAATCTAAAATTCTCAAGATAAAGGAAGAGGGATATATAGCCTTCAACAAGGACTCAAAGACATCCTTGCAAAATTTTCTTACTTGAATTATTGAAAACTTCTCCCATTCATAGAGAAATTCTTTTCAAAATTTTGAATGATCATGTAGTGCCTCAAAATAATTATCTAGTTGATTTGACTCATGTGGAAGGGACTCTCACTATTAACCATACAACCATAGCCATTTATGAGGAAGATGCCCAAACCCCATCTATGCTTGGAAAATTACCCCTTTATATCACTTATAAAATCAGTGATAATTTTATCAAAAGAGTACTTATTGATAATGGGTCTACTATTAATGTGTGTAACCTCAAATTCATAAATAGGATATGAATAAATAAACTAGATTTAGAATATTCCAATACCATTCTCATAGCTTATGATAATCAAGAGCAACAGGTTTCTAGAACCTTGGTCCTTCCTATAAAAGTAGGATCCCACATACTCAACACCCTAGTCTATGTTTTAACTTGTAACTTGAATTATAATATTTTTTTAGGATAACCTTGGATTTATGCTATGCAAGTAGTCCCGTCCACCTATCATTAGTGCTTAAAATTTGATTTCCAAGAATAAATCTAAACTATACATAGTCCATTAGAAAGTAAAATTCAAACATATATCTTTGTCCATCCTTAAGTACTTCTCTCATCATCACTAAAAATACCTTAAAACATTTACCCTTGGAATTATGTAGGAATGACAATGAAGCATGTACTAGAAATAAACCTAAGAATCCAAAATAACAAACCCAATAAAATTCAAATCATAGACTATATCAATCCCCAAAATAAATTTTTAACATTAGACCTAGCCAAGTTACCCCCATCACCCCAAACCTTGGGAATGCCTTCTTGGAAGGGAAAGGTAGTACAAATAGGAAGTTGTACCTTTATCTATGTTGGGATAATTAACAAATAAATCATTCATAGAAGCAATCCTTATCCAAGTGAACAATGATAGGCTTCTTCTTATATGTAAAACCTATATTAGATGTCTAAATAGATTATATGTAACTTTGGGTATGATGGCATGGGCCTAGGAAGGTTTGAATAGTGTGATAAAGAACCTTAAGAATCCAAAGCATAGATAAATTAATGGGGGATAGGGTGTAGGCTTCATTTTAATACATGTCAACCATGTTCTTCATCCTCTAATAGTGATAGAAATGTTGAATTTACTGATCCTTACGATGATATCACATTAACAAATGAATCAAAATCAAACCTTGAAAGGGACCATGAGATGTCTCTTCTTCCTATCCATACCCTTAGTATAAAAACCTTAGATATTATTTATCCTAAACCTAGTAACTCTCCTAAATCAATGGAAATTGGTGAGGTCTTGAATTACCTCATTATGTATAGAAAAAAACATTCTATTACTCCTTTAATGCATGTGTAATTTTGGACATGGTTGTAATTTATATTGATATTATGACTAAAGTAATGAAAAGGTAAAATGCATTCCCAAGTGATTTCATATATGTTTTTATGTGATTTTAGGCTTAGTTTTGGAATTGAATTAATAATATTTGAAGATCATAAAAGAAATATATGATGCCTTGTAGGTCATCCTAGATTTTTTAGCCTTTTGAAGTTAGCCTATAGCTTTCTAGAGCCAAAAGTATAGTTTTTGTAGCACTTTTCATAGTATTTATTGAAACATGTGAACATGGGATAAGAGCATAGGGACATAGAAGAAATGGTGAACATGCTTAAGATACCACATGGATGCATACTATTTTTTCATCATTTTACTACATGTGTGAAAAGCCTACCTGTATTTTTAGTAAAGAAAAAAATACGTATTCTATTCTAGTAGTTATTCCCATGTAGTAAGTACAGATGGAAATGCTAGAGGAGGACCATTGCTATAAAATCAAGTTGTTATATAGAAATCAGAATTGTTGAATATAAGTTTTAAACTACTTTTATTAGATCTAAGATAGTTAAATAGAGGTTGGTTTGTTGATATTGGTTTCCAACTAATTTATGTAAATCTAAATTAGTTATAATCATCATGAACCTATTTTAGTTTTTCATCTTCCTTTTATAGAGTTGATTGAGTTTGTTTCCAACTATCTTAATTGTTGTCTTCCTTGTATAGAGTTAGTTGAGTTTATTTTCAATCAATTTCGTTATTATATCCTTTGTTTAGATTTGGTTGGATTTATTTCTAACCATCTTAGTTATTTTATTATTTGTATAGAATTGGTTGGATTTGTTTCCAACCAATTGATAATAGGAATATTTTATGTAAGTTGTTAGTGGTTTGCTTTATAAGACCTCTATATAAAAGAGGATATATATGTATCGCTCCAAATTTTTCGCATCCCTACCTTCAGGCTATTGGATCCGCGCTCGAAAGGAGGATGGGAAAAAGATGGTGCGGTACCTCGGACGAGAGGACTTTGCAAAGGTCCCGCCTCTCAAGGGAGGTGCATTTTGGTGATTTTTCGACGGATGGTGGGTTCACCAGGAAACATTTGATGGCAGTTTCCATGCCTAGGTTTTGGAATGATTTTTATATGAGTTCGTTTTATTTTAAGCATTCATCCTAGGTTTGGCCGAATGATTCTAACTTAAACTACATGAAAATGCAATTTAAATGAATACAGCAAACCGAAAGGAAAATAGAAACAGAGAATTTGCAGGAGGCCAATGAAGATTACCTGATCCGAAAGTCTGATGGAGTTTCTGAAGCTTGAAGCAGTCTGGATCATCTGCAATTCAACAGAATCGCATTCAATTTGATAAAATCATCTAAACTGACAGGATCGTCTGCAATCTGATGAATTCGTCAGACGAATTCATCAGAGACCTGCAAAACAGCAAATAGATGCGAAATACAAGAAATTCTATTTTGTAAATAGGGGCAAACTATATGAAACAATAATAGGAGTATTTGAACAATATGCAAGAACAAAAGTAAATGCAAATAACTGTGTTTAGATAGCAGAATATGATCTTAATATGCAAACTAGACAAAATGGGTGAACTCCAAATGCAATATAGTATAAAAACTGAATAGACAATCTAATTTATAGCATAAAATGACAGATAAAAAAGATAGAAGAGCAAACTCTAGGCACTGATTGCCTCAATGTGTGCTGCAGTAGAAATCGCCTCGCATCAGTATGAGATCATCCCGAATTTGACGAGATCGCCTCCGATCTTAATAGGTTCGTCGGCTGCGATAGGTGCTGGCTCCGACTGAAAACCAATGGTGTTCCTGCAATAAAATTAATATAGAAATAGTGCAAAGGAAAATTTGAAGTGTTTTAGCACATAGGGAGTTGATTTACATAAAGATTCAGCCAGGGGTTGAGGAGGGAAAAGTCTTAGAGTTAAATAGGCATAGGATAGTTGTTGGGATGTTGGAGATCATCCCAATTTGGGAGATCTCCAACGGGGGAAGGGTCCCAACGGTGTAGACACGCTTCTGCCCGGATTGGAGACCCGTTGGAATGGATTCCAACTATGCAAATTCATTTTTGCGACGAAATCGTCTGGACATTCTAGTCCAGACGAAATTGTCAAATCTGGGGCGATATCGTCTGATCGGAGACGATATCATCAAACGGTCAAAACAACTGCTAAAAATGGCATGAAAAAAGAGGAAACGGGTTTCTCGGCGGTTAACGGGCGGTTTGGGAGGTTAAATTTGAATTTAAATTTATTTACTAAGGTGAATGTAATTATTCCAATTTTACTGCGCCAATTTTAGGGTGCTACATTTTGCCCCCTCTTTAGCGAATTTTCCGAAGAAAATGTGTTAAAGATGAGTTCTTCTTGATCTACGAGAAAGAAAAAATTATTCCCATTTTTAGGCGACGATTCTTGGTCGAATCGTACGACAGCTTACTATGGTGCCCCCTCCGTGTTTTTACCCAAATCGAACGTTTGAGGTAAAAACGCGAAAAAGCAAAAATTATTGTTGAATTATTTTGAATAAAATTAAGAAAAATAGGGTAAAACCCTAATTCATTGTTACTGTTCATTTTACTGTTTTTAGAGCTCTGGAGCAAAAATGGTAGAGACAGCGCACAGATCTGCAGAGGTCCGCCGCGGTCTACGGGTAAGGGTTTAAACTTAGTTTAGATTGATTTAATTTGAATTTACATGCTTGGTAAATAGATTTTAAGATGAATTTTGAGCATCACGGCCGTTTTTGGCCCTCGACGTCGTCCGGACGAAATCGTCCCTAGTTCAACGAAATCGTCTCAAGTTCGTCAATTTCACCCAAGGGCGAAATCGGAAAAAAAGGGACGATTTCGTCAAATTAGAGACGATTTCGACACGCGAAATCGAAGACGATTTTGCTCAAATTTTGGACGATATCGGCCAATAGTGGGTGATATCATCAATTGCAAAAATTTGATCTTTAAGTTGCATTATTGATTGCTAAAATTGTTATTAATGATTGTTTGTTGTTTTGGTTGTTTATGCTTGCAGAGAGGATTACTAAAGAGCAGAGAGTGGAAATATGGAGGATTGAGAGATGACTTGGCCGCTCTGACACGAGGCAGAGCGAGATCAGCTGGCACAGGCCGACTTACTACATGTGGCAGAGATGCCACAAGTTTCTACTGACATGGGGCTACTGATGGCCCTAGCAGAGAGGTGGTACCCGGGCTCTTCATGCTTCCGATTACCGACAGGGGAGATGACTCCCACACTAGAGGATGTATGGAGGATTCTTAGAATCCCCATATAAGGGAGGATGATCACACTTGCGGCCAATCAAGGCCACGCGATGGGACGACTCTGCGGTGACCCGAGCTTCGCCCTGGAGAAGGGCGGAGTGAACATCGAGGCACTACGCCAGATGCCTGGGGCATCTACACTGACACGAGTTTTGGCTAGGGTGGTTTGTGGGCTTCTGCTGTGCCACCAGAGCAGATGTAGGGTACCATGGATGCTGGCAGATGTGATCTGCGACATGCGCGACCATGGCTACAGATTCTCTTGGGGTAGTTTTGTTCTATGCCGGCTGTACAGGATCCTTTATGGGGTCATGTACAAGGGCGGGTGATGTCTGGTCATGACATCGCTCCTACAGGTTTGGTGCTAGGAGAACATTGCGGTGTGGAGGCCGGTAGGGCTTCCACTGATAGGGGTTGACGGGGAGAGGCCCCGAGTCTTCTACTGGTGGCTCCGAAGAGGGGCACAACGATGGATCAACCTGTCGGTGTCCCGGAGACTATTGGATGACTTGGTTCTAGACCAGATCACCTGGAGGCCGTGGAGGCAGCATCCAGGGTGGGTAGAGGACACACAAGAGCTGGCTTGCATCAGGCGAGTCTACTGGCTATGGATGGAGAGGGGAGAGGTGGAGCTCTACCGCTATGATCGAGTTTTGCGATAGTTCGGTCTACAGCAGGGGATCACATCTCTCAGGGATTACGAGTTTTCCTGGACTATCCGAGATAAAACCACAGTTAGCGGGGCTCCAAATATGCAGCAATTCTGGAGTCAAGACACGGACGATGCCCCCATTCATCCAATGGATGGGGACGACATAGGGGTAGCTTATGGCTACGATGCCTGGTATGCAGGCATCCGCCCTCCTCAGAAGATGAGGACACAGGGACCGATCCATGCAGTCATGCATCGGATAGGGAGGCTGTGACAGGCGGTGGTAGAGGCAGCCAGGGGTTGCGGCAGAGGAGAGCAGAGGAGGCCACAGGCATAGGAGATGCCATGGCAGAGGGAGAGGGAGAGGAGGGAGGCGAGACCCCCATATCCACGGAGGCCAACATCGCCTGATAAGGGCAAGGGCATGGACATTGGAGAGAGTAGCGAGATGGCTACTCTCCAGGCAGAGAGAGATCGTCTGTGAGCTCAGGTGCAGACGTTACAGGATGCAACTGCACAGCACCAGGTTGAGGTTTCACAGCTATGAGACGAGAATGCTCGTCTCAGGGCACGAGACAGAGGGGTAAGCACTCAGGAGCTGCTACGGTCGGTTTCTCAGACCGCATTCTATCAGGCACTATACTACCAGGCAGTGCCAGAGGGCTAGAGGGTATAGCTGCCACCTGCCATAGCAGATCCTATCAAGACAGGGTCAACGAGGAGCTCATCCCGGTCGATGATGAGGACTCGCAGTACCACACATACTGCGATGGGACCACCTCGCCCTCCGCATGGCGAGGGAGGAGATGATTCCAAGAGCTCTAGAGGCTCTCGAGGCTAGAGGGCGGGATACTACCACTAATATTGTATTATACTTGTATTGATAGAGGATTGAGTATGCCGAGGTACAGATTGTGGCATACCAATCTAGTTTTGATGATGTATATATTCTGTTGATATATATAGATGAGATATTTTTGGTCATATGACTTGTCTTATGTGATGCTTATGATGCTTTTTATGTTTGATTGATTGATTGAGTTGATTGATGTAATGATTTTATTGATGATTCATGTAATTATGTCATTTTGGAAAATATTATAACTTGGATGTCATGCTTTAAATATTTAAAATGAAATAATCTGATGTAACAAATTGATTGGTTGTAATGAAATGTGAAAAAAATAAAAAGAGATTTCTAACAATAATTTCAAAGGACATTGTTGCTATTATAGACCATTTCATGGAGTCGCTGCTCACTCGGTCGTCAAGCTAGTCCCAGGATTTAAAAGAAAAGAGTGCTTAAGAGATTGTCTTAAGACTTTTGTTGTGATGATGCAAATGATGATGATGATGGTTTGTTTTCAGATTTCCATGAAAATATTATGCATGAAATATTGTAAAATGATTTTTGCTAGGCATAAATTCCTAAGTGTGATAAAATTTGTTAAATAATTCTTTAAGAATTATACCATCATTGCAAAATGCAAAGTTGACATAATGACATGAAATGATCAAAATGTGTTTGCTTTTAAAAAAGCATAATTGGTGTAAAATGAAGTCATATGTTTTGTATGATTTTTGATAAATTGGGAAATAAACTTGTTACAATGGTTTGCGCTAGGCATAGAATATGTAGGTATAGACTTATACCATCATCGCAAAGATCAAAGAAAGGATAGTTTTATTGCATGATTAATTTTTGATGAACAGAAAATATGAAAATGAGGACTTGCGCTAAGCATAAAATTCCAATTTTGGTTTTGAAACTATACCATCGTTGCGAAAGTCAATAAAATATATATGATATGTTTTGATTGAAATTTTTTATTTTTTCTATTATATAGTTGTCTTTGTGGTAAATAATTGTACTTGGTTTATTCCAAACAAGTTTGCAAAAATAATATTTCAAAGTATTTTGAAGACAAAAGTTAGATTTATAAGGAATCCCATGTGCATAAGTGAATTCATTGCCAATCTTGATTTATCATAATGATAGACAAAATCTCTCAAATACAAATGTGTGCGCAATTGCATTGTTCATTTACTAGTTTTGAGCAAGATACTATGATACAAGTGATTTTAATAAACCAACTAAGTGTTCATTAACCATGATGTAGATGCATATAACCATACTAGGCTACTATGTAGATCGGATTATCAGGAGCTAGCTAATCCATAAGCAGACAGAGGTCTGTACAAAAGAAGGTCGCTAATGTGACGGACATATCGCCATGCTAGGAGTTACCCAAGGCCAAGCAGGTTTGGGCACAAACCACCTGTTATGGGGCTTACCTCACAGTTTTCGAATAATTGAGAATTCCAGGGATTCAAGCTCATTCACCCTTCTTTTCTTTTCAAAGGGTAGGGAAAGGGATTTTATTGCTTTTCTTGATTTCTTTTGAACTTTTCTTATTTTTCTTTTTGTATTTCTTTTGCTTGATAATGCTTGGAACATTGTTGACATAACATTTTTCTTTTCTCTTTTTCTTGAATTTTTTTCTTTTCTTTTTCTTTTTCTAGGGATACTTGCTCAGATTAGCTGTAGAGCAAGGGATTTTTATTCTGGGTAGGGGTGAGCTTGTCCTTTTTCCAATTATAAAATATTCTAGACCATGTGCATGATAGGATAGCAGGGGAAACTTTTTACCCAAGAAATCAGTTCTACTATGTAGCAAAACATGGAAATTACAAATATAATCATTTTATTGTGAAAAGATGTGCTTGGTTTAAGTAAATAACAAGATCAATTCTCTATGCTCAAACTTTATTTAATTGAATTTTGTGAATTTTGATATAAGAGAGATTAGTAATCATGCCAGATAAAATCAAGATATTTATTGTGTGAGTGTGCAAGTGAGGGATGCCAAATAAATGCTAGTTTTGTCCAAAATAAGTTGAAACATATAACTGCAATAATTGTAAGAAAATGATGATTTTGAGAAAGTTTTGCGAATGTTGACTCTCTCTTTATTCTGTATATTGTTTTGGTTTCGAAAGAGTCAAGCATATAGCTGTTTTGAGATTTTTATGTTGATTTTAGTTTTAAAGCAAAAGGAACTTTACAAGTGCTTTAAATAAATGCAATAAATATTTTTGAAGATTTTTGAAGATTTTATGAATGTTTTTGAGGTTTTTGAATAAATTGAAAGAAATACAAGATAATTATTTTGAACAAATATATACATGGATGAAACAATCAAATTTATGCATAATAATGTTTGAGATGTAAAATATTCATGGGTTCTTTAAGTTCTTTACCATCTAAGGTAGATAATTTATATGCTCCTGATTCAAATTTTGCAGTAATGATGTATGGTCCAAGCCAGTTGGGCTCAAACTTACCTTTCAAGTCTTTGGTTGCATTTGTATTCTTTTGATTTTCTTTTAGAACAAGATCGCCAATCTCAAAGGATCGATGACGAACTTTCTTATTATATGCTCTTTTAAGCTTGTTTTGGTATGCATGGAGATGCTCTAAAGAATTGATGCGTTTTTCGTCTAGGAGTTCCATCTGACTGAGTCTGCCAGTGCGATATTCATCTCCTACTTCAGTGTCTTGAAGTAGTAGAGACAAAGAAGGAACTTCTAATTCAAATGGAAAAACTGCTTCGGTACCATATACCAAAACAAATGGTGAAGTTCCCGTGGGGGTTCGAACACTAGTTCGATAAGCCCACAGGGCTGGATATAATTGAATATGCTAGTCACGGCCAGTTTTATTGACTAGTCTTTTGATAATTTTGATTAGAATTTTGTTAGAAGCTTCTGCTTGACCATTACCCTGAGGATAATAGGGAGTAGACCAGCGATGTTGAATCTTATATTTTTGACATAATTTTTTAACATCTTTATTTTTAAACGGAGTTCCATTGTCAGAGATGAGATTTGCAGGAATTTCGAACCTGCAGATGATTTGATTAAAAATGAATTTAGAGACCTGTGAACCAGTGCAGGAAGCTAAAGGCATAGCTTCAACCCACTTCGTGAAATACTCAATGGCGGTTATGATGAACTTATGTCCATCAGAAGACACAGGATTAATTTTACCAATAATATCCAAGCCCCATTTAGAAAAGGGCCAAGGAGAAGAAATAGCCCGCAGCTCTTGTGCAAGTGCATGGACAAGGTCAGCATGTTTTTGACACTTGTCGCAATGGCGCACATATTCATGTGCATCCATTTCCATGGTAGGCCAAAAGTATCCTATCCGAAGGAGCTTTTTAGAAATGATGCTACCACTAAAGTGTCCTCCACAAGATCCATCGTGGGCTTCACTTAAGGCTGATTTAGACTCATCTAAATTTAGACATCTTAATAGGATACCTTCAAAAGATCTCCTATATAAAGTATTGCCAATGATTACAAATCAACTTGCTCGTCGACATAATAACCGACGCTGGTTGCGATTAGAATTAGCAGGGAAAGTCCCATTTTGGAGGAAATCAAATATGTCTATATACCAGAGTTCAGGAGTAGTTTCCTTGATTAGAAACACATCCAAAGGCTCTAAGCATGACTTATGTGAAGCAGGTTCCTGGAGTCGACGAATGATGATAGTAGCATATTCGTCGTCTAACTCCAAGGGTAGGAGAGATGCAGCGGCGGCCATAGCATCCACTGCACGGTTGCTAGTTTGAGGAATGGATTCCAAGATAACTTGATCAAACAAGGCCATTAGTTGTAAAACATAGGCCTTATATGGGTGAATTTTATCATATCTAGTCTGATAAACTTCATTAATTTGGTTTATAACCAATTGGGAATCCCCAAAAACTAAGAGGTTTTTAATTTTAAGCGCTAAAGCAGCTCGTAATCCAAGGATTAGAGCTTCATACTCAGCAGTATTGTTGGTGCAAGCAAAGGTTAGTTTGAAGGATAGAGGAATAAGATGTTTTTTTGGAGATATTAAAATAATACCCGCACCAGCCCCACTCATGCATCGGGCTCCATCAAAGTATAAGGACCATTGTTCAACAAGGTCTACCTCTAATTGAAGGCATTCATCAGGAAACTCAATAATGAGGGGATGAGTAGACTCTAAGGGTGCAGCAGCTAATTGATCTGCTATGATTTGACCCTTAATAGACTTCTGTCCTATGAAGGTGAGATCAAACTCGCTTAGAGCAAGGACCCACTTGGCTGTGCGACCCGATAAATAAGGTCGACTCATGAGATATCTTAAAGGATCATATTTGGCAATGACATACTTTTTTTGGCTAAGCATGTAATGTCATAATTTTTGCGTAGCAAACACGACTACTAGACATAACTTCTCTAACGCTGTATAGCGGGTTTCATAACTGATGAAGGTGCGGCTAATGTAATAATTAGCACGTTCTCATTTTTCATCATCAAGCTGAGCTAACATAGCGCCTAAGGCAAAATCTGAAGCAAAAATATATAGAAGAAATGGGCAATCAGATTTATGCGATGAAAGCACCAGAGGATTAAGGAGATATTGCTTGAGAAGTTCAAAAGCTTCTCTACATTCTATGTCCCAATTAAAGGGGACATCCTTCTTAAGGATTTTAAGAAAGGGACCATTTTTGTCCGCCAGCTTATCAATGAAGCGACGGATAGCTTGAAGTTTACCTTGTAAACTTCGTAATTTAGATATATTAGTGGGTGCGGGCATATCAGTGATAGCCGCAATTTTGAGAGGGTCAATTTCGATCCCACGTAAAGAAACTAAAACCCCTAATAACTTGCCGAATTTAACTCCGAATATACATTTTTTTGGATTTAATCGAATGAGATATTCTCGTAATCGATTAAAAACTTTTCTTAAATCGTCTAAATGATGATCTTCAATAAGAGAGCGTGCTATAATATCATCTACATAATCATGTAGGATATCATGCATCATATCATGAAAAATGTAGGTCATAGCCCGTTGATAAGTTGCCCCGGCATTCTTTAGGCCAAAGGGCATCACTTTCCAGCAAAAGGTACCCCATGGGGTAGTAAAGGCTGTTTTCGCCTGGTCTTCAGGAGCTATCCTGATCTTATTATAGCCGGAGAATCCTTCCATTAAGGAAATCATCCCACTTCCGACAATGAAGTCAATAATTTGATCCATATTTGGAAGAGGAAAGTCGTCCTTAGGGCATGCAGCGTTAATATCTCTGAAATCTGTGCAAACCCTAACTTTGGTGGCTTCTTTCTTGGTTACTGGAACTACATTGGAGATCCATTCAGCATAATCAATGGCTTGTATGAAGATAACATTCAGGAGTTTTTATAACTCCCCTTTGACTAGCAGAGCCACTTTGGGATGCATTTTTCTAAGTTTTTGTTTAACAGGTTTAGCATCCGAATGGACCACTAGATGGTGCATGACTACAGAAGGGTCTAGACCTGGCATATCTTCATATGTCCAAGCGAAGACATATTCATACTCTTTAAGAAATGCAATGTATTGTTCTTGTTTTTCTTGACTTAGTTCTGCTCCAATGTTGATTATGTGAGGGTTGTCCTCAGTTCCAATATTAATTTTAATGACATTTTATACCTCCATGTGTAGATATCTTTCAAAATTAGGTGGGGCGGGTGAAACGCCCAACTCTTGTAATTCTTGTAAAGTTAATTTAGATAATTCGTTCTGAGGGTCAACGGCCTCAAGTTGAGCTATGGTTGGTATAGAACCATAAAAATAAAACCCGTTGTACAACATCTCTTCAACAGAGACATCATGGAAGATATCTCCTTCCAACTCTTCATCGGGGTCAACAATCATTTCAGGGTATGCTATGGATAGCATGTTGCATGAAAATGACAAATTTTTAAGAGGCAAATCAACATGCCTATCCAAATAGTCTTGATAGCATATGAGATGATCATCATCCTCAAAAGGAAAGGGTTGACCCTTACTAGGTAATAGGCCCACACCACATCGGGCAGGCCATGGTTCTACCTCGAAAGGTTCTTTCATGCCATTTTGGAAAGGTCCTAAGCATTTCCCTTTGTATCCCATTTTAAGCATCATGGGTTTAGATTTAATATAATCGTTGGTAAAATAGCACCGAGCATATCCATTAGGATGGGTTTTGATATTCGGAAGGATTCTTCCCCAGTCATATCCTTTGTACATGAAGGCGCAACTCCCGACTTGGTAAGTACTTCCCATAGGTTGTGGGAGGCCCAAAGTACGAGGAGATGGCGACAATTGATTTAAAATATTTGAATCTTGCATGAAAGCATTCATTTTTTCTGATATTAAGGTTGTAGATAAATCTGGTAAAAGATCATCAAAAATGGCATAATATGTAGAAGGCTTATTACCTATGTCTTGAGATGTGGAAGGTATGTTAGATGTATCTAAAGGTTTTGAATTTATGGGATTAGAACTTGAAGAATTGGTTGTAGTTTTAAGAGCTTTTTGAAGTTCTACAATAATTTGTTTAGAAGGTGGTTGATCTATATGGGAATATGAAGTTAATGGAGGAGGAATAGATGAAGTGATGGGTTTATATTTCATAGTTTTAAATGAAGAATAACTAGGATATGTGGATTACAGAGCAGGGCAAAACTGCACTCCAACTGGTTCTACCAATGCACACATATCAAAAGGTCTAGGGTCACCATGAATAGTGACCAACTGATTTTTAAACTCAAACTTAACACATTGGTGTAAAGTTGATGGGACTGCTTGCATGGCGTTAATCCAAGGGTGACCCAAAAGTATATTGTATGATGCTGGGCAATGTACAATAAACACAGTTGTCTCAAGGGTTCTAGGACCAACTTGCAATGGGAGGGTAATGACTCCACACGTTTCTTGTGTTTCGTCATTAAAGGCTTTGATAATCATATCAGTCTTCTTCATTTCATCACTTCTAAAACCAAATCGTTGGTAGAAGTCAAAGGTGCAGATGTTTAGAGATGAGACATTATCAATCAGGACTCGTTTGACAGCTACATCCCCAATTAAAGCTATAATATACAAGGGATTATCCTTGTGTAAACTGTGTTGTGGGATATCTTTATCCCGAAAGTCAATACAATCAATCTCTCACGTGATGATAGTATTGGCCATAGCTTTAGGTTGGATGTTTTGAGGTACCATCATCTGGCTCAAAGTAAGCATCAATTCATCCCTATGGGTGGGTGAGGATCTTAATAAATCTAAAAGGGAGATTCTGGCAGTGGTATTAGACAACTGTTCATTAATGCTGTAAGGGGGTTTGGGTTGAACAATAGGAGCATGGTTTCCTTTATTAGGATTTTTCAGAACAAATGGAGCTGATCCATCGTTCTGGTTTGGTTCTTGTTGGGGATTTTGAGCTTGTTGTCGGGTGACGACTCCGATGGTACCTACAATGTTATAGTGACAACGTTGAAACGGTCTCGGTTGAGAGTTTATGGCTTGTTCATAAGGAAGGACTTCATTAGAAGAAGGTCGAGTAGTGACTCTTCTGGGAAATGGTTCTTCCGGAACATTAGCATCTGTGATAGGTTGAATAGGATCTGATTCGTTTTCAGAACTTTTCGATTGAATGGTGTCTACTTCACTCTCACTATCTGACTCTATATCACTAGAATCAGAAGTTTGAAAATTATGTAAGGGCCTGGTTGTAACCAGGGATAAGGTTGTGTCGAATGTGTGATAGTCCTAAACAGGTAATTGCCCGCTAATGGTTCCTACATATCGGGTAGGAGGGGGAACATTGTGATGTTCAATTTGATTGGCTACCTCTTTACCATGTCTTGGTAAAGGGTGTTGAAATATGTCTAGAGTTTGATTGGCATTCTGATTTTGATTTTGGGGAACAGTATTTTGAGTATTATTAGGAAGGTTTTGTTTGGGTTGGAACGCTTGCACTTCCATTTCATTATTGTCAATCAAATCTTGTATTTTATGTTTCAATCTCTTACAAGCGTTGGTAGAATGTCCAGGACCTCTATGAAAATCACAGTGCAAATCAGCTCTATATCCGGGTATGCTTGGGTCGGGTTCCTGGATAGTCAGCGGTTGGATTAAACCTCTTTCAAGAAGTTGAGGTAAAATAGTTGATAAAGGTTGGTTTAATCTAGTGAACTCTCGAGGAGGCTTATCAAGAGGTTTCAAGATGAATTTTTCTGTTGTTTTTGTTGCATTGATATTAGCAACATTTCTGCTGTTAGTGACTCCATCACCGACAACCTATTTATTTTTATATTGATTTCTAGATGTTTTCTCATCATCCTTCTTTCTAAGTTTGCCTCTCCTAATGAGGGCATCTTCTACTCTTCGAGCTAAGTCTATAGCTTGATCGAAGGTAGTCAAAGTAGTCGTTGATAGCTCATAAGAAAGTTGTTCTTGTAAATTGTTAATGAAAATGTCTAACATTTCCCTATAGGGTAGCACAAAGTGTAGTTTTCCTGTCAATTGTCTCCATCTTGCTAAGAAATCAGCAAAACATTCATCTTTATCTTGTTTTAAATTGTATAGGTCTTTAATAGTTACATGCCTCTCGATGTAGGCACTAAATTGATGAACAAATGACTCAGTTGTTTCTTCAAAGTTTCTTAAGGAATGAGTGGGCAATTGATAATACCACTCTAACGCCATTCCACCTAAAATTTTGGGGAACATTTTTAGTAATAGCAAGTCGTCATGCGATATGTCGTGACATGCTATCCTAAACATGCGAAGATGTTCTATGGGATATTCGGTTCCTTTATAGATAGGCAGGACGGGCATGGGAAAATGTTTAGGGTATGGTTGAGCTACCACTATGGGATCCAATGGTTGGCTACAAATCTCTCGATAATTATACGAGGGACGGTAGGGATCTATCTGGTCCATACGTGAAGCCAATTGTTTCACCATAGATTCCAAACTACTAGTTTGCCCCCCATATTGATTCGGTGGGGCATTGACATAAGTGTTGTGGGCGTAGGATGGAGGAACATGCAGATTAGATGCCATGTTACTATTGTGTAAAACATTGGTAGGAAAAATATTATGAAGGAATTTTGAAGTTGGATTGTGTTGTATTGTAGATTGTTGAAAGTTTGTATTTGGCTTTGTTTTAGATTTTTGTCTATTTAAAGCATTTTTCTCAATAGTTTGGAGGAAGGAAGTAGTGAAGGGAATTTTCTTTTGTGCAGGAGTGATTTTAGGTTGAGTAACAGGTTGCTTAGGAGGTTGGGTGACCTGTTGTTTGGTCATGGCTTGGGCTATAGTGACCATATTCGCATTGGATGGTCCACCCTTATCACTTTCTTGATCAATGAAAGACAAGGGATTAGTTTGCATATCAAGTGCCCGTTCTAAGGCTTCTTGAGCATCACTAATTTCCCATTTATCAATACGGACTGCCACATTAAGGACGTCGATATGTTGATTAAGAAATTTTTGAAAATTTTATGCGTTGTCAAAAGTGATGCCTTCATTTGGAGCTATTCTAGGGGACGAATATTCTTTAACACTTCCTTCTTGTTCCTTATCTTCACCTAAGTCTTCATCTGATTGACCTAGAGTTTCACCTTCCGGATTTGTATCTCCAAGAAGGACATTTGGGTTTTCAATTGTATTTTGTAGCCAATCTTCTCCTTCTCCTAAAATTTCTTTACCATTCCTACGTTTAGTCATGGTGCTAAGTTTTGATTTCAGCAAATATATATATATTTATATATATATATATATGCAAAAAATTAAAAGGTATATATTTATATATACCTAATGCAATATTGTAAATGAAATGTTTAAGTTTTTTACTATGTTTTTTGGATTTTTTGATTTTGATTTTTGAAACAATATAATAAAGATAGCAAATGAAACAATAAATGCACACAATAATAATAAGGCTGAAAGCAGATGAACTAATCTTCTATGAATAACTTATGAATATCATTAATAGGTTCAAGCTGTTCAGGGGTCATGAAATGTTCTTCTTCAAATTGAAAGTTTTCTTTTAAGAATTTGATGAAAAGAGCTATGGTAATGTTGTCTATCTCAGATGCTGGTTGATAAAAGTAAAGCTCATGGCAATACTCTCGATATAACACAGCTCGTGAAACTCTATTCCATCTTTCCCTATCTGTGAGAACAACTTCTTGGTCCTCTACAAGGCCTAGGAATCGGTGTACAATGTCTACATTCTCGAGGTATTCCTCGAAGCTGAACAACTCTGAAGATACTAAAGCTCTCCTATAGGCTAACCATCTATGGCAGGCTCTCTGAAGTTCATGATAGAACACTAATTTATGAGGATCCAGGATTCTATCCAAGACTAGCCTCTTAATCTGTTTAAGTTGTATGGACCTAGATGAAATGATACTAAGTCTCCTGATAAGCTCGTCCCACAAGGATTGATTTCTACTTGTTTCAGGGATACTAAGGACAGAATTAACTTCTATGGCTGCTAATTGGTTTACTACGTTTATAGTAACTGCTAACCTCTTTTTAGGAGCTACCATCTAAACATGATTTTGAACCTTAAATGTTTTAAAATGCATCTAAGTTTTAGTTGTTCTAATTTTTTTTTTTTTTTTTTTTGCTTTTGTTTTCAGAAGGTTATGATGCATTCACGTCGGGTTCACCAAAATGTATCGCTCCAAATTTTTCGCATCCCTACCTTCAGGCTATTGGATCCACACCCGAAAGGAGGATGGGAAAAGGATGGTGCGGTACCTCGGATGAGAGGACTTTGCGAAGGTCCCGCCTCTCAAGGGAGGTGCATTTTGGTGATTTGTCAATGGATGGTGGGTTCACCAGGAAACATTTGACGGCAGTTTCCATGCCTAGGTTTTGGAATGATTTTTATATGAGTTCATTTTATTTTAAGCATTCATCCTAAGTTTGGCTGAATGATTCTAACTTAAACTACATGAAAATGCAATTTAAATGAATACAGTAAACCGAAAGGAAAATAGAAACAGAGAATTTGCAGGAGGCCAATGAAGATTACCTGATCCGGAAGTCTGATGGAGTTTCTGAAGCTTGAAGCAGTCTGGATCATCTGCAATTCAACAGAATCACCTTCAATTTGATAAAATCATCTAAACTGACAGGATCGTCTTCAATCTGACGAATTCGTCAGACAAATTCATCAGAGACCTGCAAAACAGCAAACAGATGCGAAATACAAGAAATTCTATTTTGTAAACAGGGGCAAACTATATGAAACAGTAATAGGAGTATTGAACAATATGCAAGAACAAAAGTAAATGCAAATAACTGTGTTTAGATAGCAGAATATGATCTTAATATGCAAACTAGACAAAATGGGTGAACTCCAAATGCAATATAGTATAAAAACTGAATAGACAATCTAATTTATAGCATAAAATGATAGATAAAAGAGACATAAGAGCAAACTCCAGGCACTGATTGCCTCAATGTGTGCTGCAGTCGAAATTGTCTCGCATCAGTACGAGATCGTCCCGAATTTGATGAGATCGCCTCTGATCTTAACAGGTTCGTCGGCTGCGATAGGTGCTGGCTCCGGCTAAAAAACAGTGGTGTTCCTGCAATAAAATTAATATAGAAATAGTGCAAAGGAAAATTTGAAGTGTTTTAGCGCATAGGGAGTTGATTTACATAAATATTCAGCCAGGGGTTGGGGAGGGAAAAGTCTTAGAGTTAAATAGGCATAGGATAGTTGTTGGGAGGTTGGAGATCATCCCAATTTGGGAGATCTCCAACGGGGGAAGGGTCCCAACGGCGTAGACACGCTTCTACCCGGATTGGAGACCCGTTGGAACAGATTCCAACTATGCAAATTTAGTTTTGCGAAGAAATCGTCTGGACGTTCTAGTCCAGACGAAATCATCAAATCTGGGGCGATATCATATGATCGAAGACGATATCGTCAAACGGTCAAAAAAACTGCTAAAAATGGCACGAAAAAAGAGGAAACGGGTTTCTCGGTGGTTAACGGGCGATTTGGGAGGTTAAATTTGAATTTAAATTTATTTACTAAGGTGAATGTAATTATTCCAATTTTACTGCGCCAATTTTAGGGTGCTACAATATAATGTATTTTAGAGGTTAGATAATAGGATGGAAGCTAAAAATGAATAAGAAGAAGAGGAAGAGGATGGATGTAGGAGTTGAATATTATTGTAAAAGAGTAATTTCATCCCTTTCTTAATAAAATATGTTTACATCCTTTTCTCACTTGTGCATATGTTAATATTATTTTAAATTGAGGTTTACTTTCCATTGTGCTAAGGAGTAAGGGCCCACTCTATTAGCACAATGGAAAGTATTGAATTTATAAGATATGTTTATAGACTAGTCTCTTTGTAATATATGTTCAATTTCTATTTTATTTATTTTAATGTCTTTTGTATATTATTGTAATTTGTGAATAATAACTTTGTATATTAATTTGTTTATTTATTTTCCTAGGATAGTTTTATGCAACTACTAGATTAGATTTTCTTTCTTGCAAATATTTTGTTTACTTTTTATAAGTGTGATTTACTTTTATGTAAGCATGGTATTTCATTTTCCACAAGCATATTTTAATTAAAATCCTAGAAATCCATCTCTTGGAATATCTCATATAGTAAAAAAAATGAATGGAATTAATAACACCCATTTTTTTGGGTGCTATTATCAAGAAAGCCAATATTGCTAAGGACCTAGTGAGGTAACCTCCTAGAAAAGTTTATAATACGATAGTGAAATGAAGCTAGAAGGATTTCTAGGTGTGGCAGCTTACAATTTCAATTCAAGTTTTTATTTTCCAAAATTTACTCCTTTGTAATGCATAGATCTAGAGATACAAGGGGGTAGATTCACTAGGCAAACTCATTTTCAAGCCATGGGTTGGATACCATCATGCTTAGAGGTTGTGTTAACTAATAAGTTTCTCATAATAGATGTGCCCAACCATTTACTACACATAAGTGAAGGGAAAGGAAGTTCTAGAGGACTACATTTATCAAAGGAAGGATTTTAAAAATTCTTTGAAGATTCTATAGAACAATCTAATAGCCTTCCACCTAATATATACTTATTCACAATCCCAAGGAAATATAAGGAAGTCTATAATGTTTTTTGGGAAGATTCTAATATAAAGGATAGGCAATGCAATATTGATGGAACCATAATACCAATAGAAGCAATTCAAATAACCCAAATGTGGAAAACTTATGAAAAATATTATACTAGATTGCATTTGAATATCTTAATAAGTTCTTATTTAAATTCAAGGTATTAGATACAACATATTATTATGTGAAACATAACCAAAAAATTAAATTATTTTCAGCCACATTAAAATATTTAGTCATAAGGTTGTTTGTGGGATTTAACCCGGATTCAATACATACATGGGTTAAAATGGAAAAATATATTTTTGAATAAGCGTTAGAAATATTGTCTTCAATAGAAAAAAATACAGTGATAAGAAAGGAGTTAAGATAAGTGTTGATGTAGTAGATGTAATTATAATGGCTACTAGGTGGATATACAAGGGGGTAGATTAACTAGGTTTGAGACCATCATGCTTAGAGGTTATTTAGACTAATGAATTTCTCATAATAGATACGCTAAACCATTTATTACACATAATTAAAGAGGAAGAAAGCAAAGGGGAAGGAATTTCTAGAGGATCACCTTTATCAATGGAAGTATTGTCAAGATTATTTAAATATTATATAGAATAATCCAATAGCCTTCCACCTAATATATACCGATTTACAATCCTAGAAAAATATACGAAAGTATATAATATTTGTTGGGGAGATTCTAATATAGTGAAAAGGTAAAGTAATGCATATGGAACCATAATACCAATAGAAGCAATGCAAACAAAAACTTTCACATATCCCATTAGGTTCAACCCAGATGAGTCAAACTCCATGAAAAATATTGTACCAATATATAGGTATTGCATTTCAGGATTCTAATAAGTTCATATTTGAACTCAAGATATTTGGTCAAACTAAAAATTATATGCAAGATAATCAAAAACTTAAATTATATTCAACCACATTAAAATATTCATCCATAAGAATATTTATAGGATTAAAACCAGATTCAATACATACATGGGCTTAAGTGGGAAAAATGTATCTTTGGATAAGTATTATGAATATTGTAGGATCAAGTATCGAAGAGAGGAATGAAACAATAAGATGGTAAAAATTTAGAAGATTATCTTGAGGTGATGTGGAGAAGGGTTAGACAAAGAATTAAGAGAAATCATATCCATGAAGGGACTACAAGATAAATCCTACGATGCTTTAAATCTAATGGGGAAGAGATGACATAAATAAACTTTACTTTCCAAACTATTCCCACACTAGGATTGGAAAATATTTTTATAAAGGAAAGTCAAAAATTATAAATGACATAGGAGAGATAATGGAGGAACTAGGAAATTTCATATCTTAGTACATCTTAACACTACACTAGATGAAATGCAAGCTGAATACAACTAGAAAACCCCTAGTAGTGTATTGTCCTAGATGTAGAAGAAAACATGCCCTCCATGAAACCCCCTAAACAAAAATGTTATATGTAACGTTTACAAAAATGAGCATTCCATTGATCAATGTCATTTTTATGATAAATCAAAAAAACCATCTCCAAGAATCAAAAACCCATGAAGTAACACAACTTTATAAGTTAAGGAAATGACTACAACCCTTACTATTTTTACCCACAACCCCACATGAATTAGATGAACAACCCTCAGAACATGCATTGGACAATGCCATATCTTCCACCTTAGACCCAACATTTCTAGCCACCTACACAAGAATATTTAAACTCACCATGAGATCTCAATCACTACAATAACAATGGAGACCCTACTCATAATAGAATCAACCATACCAAGGATAACAAAAGTTCTAAATCGAACAACAAGCTTTTTTACCTAGTCCAACACATCCTACAAAATAAAATTAGCCACAACATGCTAAACAACCTCTACCCCTTAGAAAACCTATGGCCAACCCTAATAAAAATAGATAGGAAACCCCTATATATACTAATGAGATAATAGATATAGTGGCATATCATTATATCTACCAACCAAACCCTCAATAAGCCTTTTTAGTCACCTATGGATAGATGGGTTAGATAGAGGAAAATACAATCCCTCACAACCATCACTAGAAAAGAACACATTAAGGAATTTAAATTTTTTTGGCAATGTTTTTTAAATTGCATATCAAATTTTGTGTGAACATAAAAGTGAAAAGCATAAATTTTCCAATCGTACATTTTCAGGAGGTTACATTTAGTATGGCACACAACTAACAAAGACATCTCCCATAATAAGCACTTTTTATTTATTCATAAAGACTTATGCTAGACCACATATTTCTAATTGGTTATCTTACCCTATAGTTGATCCACATAGTCATAGATAAATTATGATCCTAAAATTATGATTACATGCAATGTTAAGAATAACGGTGAATCATCATTAATTTATGAACATTAGGATTTTTAAAATTAGAAATTAGTGAATATAGGAACCTTTTATGGGGTTCCATTCGCAAGAAATAGGTCCAAATATGTTTGGTGGGTTGGCTTGCTCGACATTGAAAATAATTTCACCATTTTTATTTTAAATTGCCAATACTTCTACCTAAATCATTGACCTTTTTTGCCTTGAAATTATAAAAAACATTTATTTATCCCACCAAATTCACCTCTTATACCATCGATATTATCATGAAACTTCATAGAATTAATATATTTTATTGCTATTTTATGATCAAATTATTATCTTATGCTTTAATATTTCAGACCTAGTACTGCTAATGAATTTTGTGGTTGAAGTTTCAGGTTCTCAAAAGCTAAAATGAGAAATTACGGTGGGTGAAAACTTTCACCTATGGTGAAATATTAACTATTAGCTAAAAGGCAAAAGAGCCCTAACAATGAAACATGGTAAGGAATATGATAAAATTTTGTTATCATTAGATTGCCTGTATAAGAAGAATTGTTGGAGGTATATATATGTGATTAATTGAAAATTTGCATTTTAGCTTAACTTTGTATTTTTACACTTTTGCCTCATTAACATCGAATATAAAAAAGGGGAGAAGAATAAAATAAATAACATAATTTTATTTATTTATTGCTATAAAATAATAATAGTAATAATAAATATATATAATAATAAAAATTTAAGAATATAAATACATTTATATTGGATTAAATAAATCAAAATTCATTTTAAGTCATTTCTTGTAAATGTTAAATGAGTTTAATTTTAAAATGAAGATAAAATTATAAAAGATTATCCACATGGAAGAAGAAGCAATGAGGTGAGGTGGTCCATTGCATTCCTTTTTACCTGTTTATAATTTTCCTTTTAATCCTTATAAATCCATATTTTTAGAAGGTTGGATGGAGAAGAAAAGGAAGGGAAGGTATTCAAGTAAGAATGGATTTGATAGAGTGATCAAATCGGTTAACTCTTGTTGTGTTATTATGATGCTTCATAAGTGTAAGAACAATTTATGGATACTTGAGTGTGGTGTATATTTTATTGAACTTTTCCCATATTCTTTAATTTGAATGATATCTTTGTTAGAATAAAACTTAGATTTTTAAGGACTAAATATTATCTGAAAGATACAATATTAAATAGAATTGTGTTTTTTTATGTAATAATGTATATATATATTTTGGTAATGGAAATTGATATTTATTACTTGGAATCCAAATCAGTGTGCCTGTAAATTTATATTGATATGTTTTTTGATTTTTTAATAGTTAAAATGCTTCTCATTATACTAAGTTGTATGGGTTTTACTAAAAAAAAAAAAAACTTCCTTTACCATGCTATCATTTTGTTGTGTAAGTTGTCCGAGTTTTGCTAGAAAAAGCCACTTTTTCCATACTACACTTTTGATTTGTAAGTCACCTAGGTTTTGGTATGAAAAGCCACCTTGTCATGCTTTGGTTATATTGTGTATTTCACCCTTGTCGTGTTGGTTACACTATGTTTAAACTGCCTTGGCTAAGTTGTATAGGGTACCTTTGTTTTTGATACGTTCTAAAACACCTTGGTATTGTAGATATTTTAGCTACCTTGATTATAAAATACATACGATATGTCAGGTTACAAGCACATTATTTTGGATATATCTTTAGCATGGTGCATTTAACCACTTTTTAACTCATGGTGGTTTGGTTGGTTTTAGTTGCAATTTTAATTAAATTTCTTTAAGTCTATGTTGTGCAAGTAGAGGCTTCTTGGAGAAGTGGGTGATGTCTCCAATTATTTGACTTGAAAGGAAATTTAGTTCCATATGAATGGTTTGGGTAGGTTTCTAGCTATTATTTTAGTTGATTAAACATTTTTTTTTAACATGTGTTTTCAGATGTATCTCTTGGCAAATTAGCAGGTGGTGTTATAAATTTCCAACAATGAATATTATTTTTTAAAGCATAGGTTAAGAAAACTCTTGAAAAGTGTTGCTAGTGCATTTAGGATAAGATTGCATTAATCAATATATGAGCCTCTTTGATCCTAATAGAACCCCCTAGTTATGCAATCTTCAAAACTAAAAAGATATGAATATCCCTAGCAAAGATAGGTGTATGGGGATGTTAGTTTGGAGGCTCGTATATTTTTATTGAAATAAAAATCTCTCTCATAATGTTGTAAATATTAGATGGGCTTTGTTAATATGTTAAAATGAGCAATATTAATTATGTAAGTGATTCATTAAAGAATATTTTATTATGAGAATTTCTAAAACACTATTACTTATGAGCATTGCTATGTTCACCTTCAGCCACATTCAACTAAAATCACTTAGGATATGAAGTATTAATTTTTATTTTTACTTTTCAAGAGAGAACCAAATACTTCTCATGATTGATCAATATTATGATTTATATTTGGGTTGTTTACAATGATAATGAAATATATTTTTACCCTTTTTTGCTCTTCGAGAGAAAAGAGAATGAACAAATGCAATTTTTAACTGGTTATTCTATAATTTATATATCGATTGAGCCATATATTTTATTAATAAATATTTTCTCATTTAAAAACAAAGTGTTATATGATTATCATAAGAATTAGTGGATTTTTATTAGAATTAGAAATAATAATTTATACTAATAATGGATTGTGGAGAGAGGGATCTTTGTACGAAGATGATCAATCTGGTTGGTTTTTCAATGGAAGAGCGGAGGGAGAGGGGGATATTTGTATGACAATGATCAATATGGCTATTTTTCAATAGAATATCGAAGAGAAAATATTGGTTGAAATAGTATTTTTGTGTGAATATGGAGCGTTTTGGCGATGGCGATGGGAATTTCAAAATTTCGGTTGATAGGAAAGCTGAATTTAGTACTGATGATGGTGATGATCCAAAGAACCCTCCTAGTGATGGCAATGATGATGGCTTGGAAGATACGAATATTGGTGATCTAGGTGGATCCCATCTTAGAGGCCACACCACAAGTGGTTGTGTTTCATATGTAGTTTTTGAAGGTCAAACCGCTAGAAGAAACCCTTTGAACCAGTCTCGAGGTTCTTCCCTTAATTTCTATGCTGATAAATTCAAATGTGTTTGTCTCTTTAGACCTAAACCTACACCCATAAAGGCAAGGAGATATCCATTCCTCCTATTGTTATGGACTCAAATATTAGTCAAAGCTTTTTGTCCCTAATAGGGAAATTTATGGGAGGCCACCTTGATACCGAATCAATCAAGAAATGGGCAGTGGCCAAATGGCATCCCAATGGATCCATGGAAATCAAGGCCATGTCCAGAGGGTTTTTCCTCATAAGCCTCAACAACACATAAGATACTAGTCGCATCTTGACTGGTGGACCCTAGTTCTATGGTTGTAGAAGCTTATTCCTATGAAAATGGACATAGGATTTTGATCCTAAAACTCAATATATTAATTCAACACCTATTTTATTTCGACTACCTAGCCTGCCCCTCCAATATTGGGATGAGAGGATTTTTATCTTGGTTGTTGAAGCTATTGGTGAGTTTTTTGCCCTCGATCCTACGACAAAAACACAATCAAGGCTAACTTATGTCATAATATGTGATATTGCAAATGTTTATTCTAAATTACCTACCTATGTGGATCTCATCTGTGGCTTTAAAATAAGATGCTAGGCCATTTTTTAAACAAATATTTTTCTCCTAATTGTTGAAGTTGTTGGTGACTTTGTTGCCCTCGATCCCACGATGAAAGCACAATCAAGGCTAACTTATGTCAGAATATGTGATATTGCAAATCTTGATTCTAAGTTACCTACCTATGTGGATCTCATATGTGGCTCTAAAATAAGATGCCAGGTCATTTTTTAAACAAACTAGCATTTTGTATTGAGTTTCACACCCAAGGACACTTGAATATCCAATGTCCATTGCTGAGAAAGAAGTCTTTGAAGTCGTATGATTAGTACACTTTACAAATGACAAATCGTGTTGATCCAACTGTTAGGAAAACCCCACACAAGAAACAAAAAATATGGCAAAAAAAAGCCCAAGGGACTTTGAAAGGTAAAGAAATTGTTTTTCCTCAATCGGTAATGGGTGACGATGGTGGAGTTCATGTTGCATCTCCACAGGGGAATGATATGGACAATGCAATCACTCCTAGATTGGAATCCCAAAATAATATGGAAGTTGTTCCTCACTCGGACCCGATGGAGAATGAGATTGTCCTTCCTCTTAAGAATTATTTTGAATGCCTTGGGTTGGAAAAGATCGAGGTAAATCAGGTGTCTAAGATTCTGGAGGTTTTTTTAGGGTTGATAGTAAATATTATTCCCCTAAGGAGGTATGTGCTTCCCTTGTGATTAGCTTGGACAACCCTATGGTGTATCCCAAGCTTAACTTGGAGAAAGGCTCACCAAGGCCGAAATCTAGAAATCTTCATAGAAAGGGTATTATGACTGAGATGGCTAGAAAACTAGGTAGATGGTTTTCTGGTTTGGTCCCTACCACCTGATGAGTTGATTTTCCTTTGATTTCTCCCATAGCTTCCTTGTTCTCTGGGTGTTGTAGGGTTTTCTAGTCCCTCAGTTGGTGATTTTCTAGGCGTTGTAAGATTTCTTGGTTTCTCATCCGATGGTTTTGGGGGGTGGTTTTGGGATACCAAAATAGTTTTTATTTGAATTTCCCTATAGATCTTGTAAATCCTTTATTGCATTTTTCATTTAATGATTGTCAAGGAAGTGCTTTGAATTTGAATTTGAGCATTGGATTGCTATTCATTTTGGGTATTTTTTCAGATTCAAATCGCTCTGCGTAGGGAGTCTCTTCAGTGTTGCTATGTTTTTAGGGTGGTTTCTCCTATGGTGGAGTTATTATAAAATATTGTGGGATTCATTTCAAAACCCTCTTGTTTGTGCCTCCTTTCTAGTTTAAAGTTGGTTATTTCATTCCCCTTTGGGGTTGTTTGCTCTCATTTTAGTTAGTTTACTTCTAGCAAGCTTTCTTTGATGTGTTTGTGTAAAATGTTTCAAGACCTTTCAAAACCCATTTTATCAATCAATCAAAAAAAATAATGGATTATTAAGTTTCATTGCAAGATGTAGTCTAATTTTTTTAAACACTAATAAGAAATTAGTTTAGGCTTTATTATTTTAATAATTCTATTGTATTTATTATTTTATAGAGAAAATAGAGAGCATTAAAATTAATTGATCATGTTTATATTGTTTTTCGCCAATAAATATATGTATAAAATTCAAGTGAAGTATTTTATTCTTTGAAATTCTTGACTTCATAGGTCAATGGCATAAATGACAAGTAAGAACCATTGAAAATGGTTATTATAGTTAGAATCATATGATGAATAAAAATATTCAAGAACAAGTATAACTAAAACCGAAGGATTCTTATAAAACTTCTTAGGAATGCATGAAGAAGTTGTTGAATAACCTTTAATATTCTCAAGAAATATTGGATAAAAATAAGAAACCATAGGTAGATTAGTTAAACCAATGAAGGTGTTAATGGTTGGAGATACTTCCTTTACCCTAGATCCAAACCTACCTAAACATGATTGGATCATAAGAAAAGTGATCAATCAAAAGGAAAAAAAATACCAACTGCTGGTTGGATTATGTGCATGTAATCAACCGTGATTCGAGAATGGCTAGTTTTAACAAGATATGTCAGGACAAGTAGGTAAATAAGGGTGGTATGGTATATCTCTCTAGGTCATTGAGTGAGAATTATGGTGATAGTTCCATGAAAAACTTATGAATAAGAGAAAAACTAGCATAAAATTAGGCTAGATAAATCCATAATAGTTGGTATGGGATAACTTATTGTTATTCATATCTTGGTAAGTGAGACTAGGTCTACAGCTAGAGAAATGGCATGACCTTAGTTGGCTCTAGAGTAATGGACAATGACTAAGTACGAGGTATATATGCTAAATAAATCCTACTTGGAAAATCCAATATGGAGTAGGGGAGATAAAAATCCCCCTCTAAGTATGATATCTTTCCTCATACCAGGATAGAGGATGAGAAGGATAGATAAACTAAATGGACCCATCTACAGGATCTGATCAATTTTTTCCACTTAGGGGTTGTATACAATGACCTTAACCCAAAATTGGTTGTTTATACCTAGTAATAATTACATATTGGGTGAACCTAATAAATATAATTAAAAAAAATAGTCTCTGAAGCTGTGAGATAGATTAGGTTGTGCAACCAGTGAGTTAGAATCATGTTTTTATAGTTGGTACCATATCCAAGGTTATAGGACACAATTCTTATAAAAAAAAGAACTTAGGTTAAACCAAAGTTGATTTGATGTGTTATCTTTATCATTAGCCATTTTGACTAAAATAATCCTACAAGGAAAAGTTTATTTATAAAAATCAAGCTTGACATGACTTTCGTCGTAATATAAATAAATAACATTTATTTTAAAAACCTTCTACAAAATTGGATTAGCTGAGTAGGATTTAACCCAAGAGGAAATTAATAAAAAATTTCAAGAAAAGGAAGGAAAATTTTGAGCATCAAAGACAAGTTGTGGAAAGTTACATTTTACTATGAATAACAAGCTTGGAAGGAAAAACTACTTTTGTAGTCCTAGAAGATATCTACTATTATTATAAGGGTTATGCTGGAAAAAAAACTAGATTTTTGGCAAATGGATGGAAGATGGAATTTGGGTTAGGATAGGTATATTCAGTTAACCAGTATCTATTGGATGACAGTTTTATGTAAGATCCCTTGCATACCTTGATATCATACTATGGAAGAATTGGCTAAAATTCCATGAAGCCCTACTTAACATTCAATAAAGTTGGATAGAACATATTGATGAGTCTAAACATCAAAATTTCAGTATGATCAGGGATACTATCGTATTTACTATTTGCATGATAAAAGCAAAAAGAGGTAGGTCAATGTATGTAGTCAAAATAAATAAGAAGGAAGGAGTTAAAGTGAACTCAAAATTTAAGAAATACCCTATGCTAAAGGCCTTCCACCTCAATGTGAGTGGATTTTTCTACTGAAATATTAGAGAATGTATTAAGTACACTAGTGTATCTCCATGAGGTGCTTCAGTCCTCTTCATGAAAAAGAAGGATGGTCCTCTAAGAATGTGTATTAAATATGAAATATTGAATAAAGTAACCATAAAAAAAACATATACACCTTGCCAATTATTGATGATCTTTTGATAAAATAAAAGGAGCTACTATCCTCTTACAAATATAGACTTCATATTTGGAGTACCATTATAAGGTCACACAAAGACTACCTTCAAGATAGGATACTAGCACTATGAATGACCCAATTGATTTCATGAATCTTATGAACATATCCTTAGAGAACAACTAGACCACTTCATGTTGATGTTGTTGGGTGACCTTTTGATTTTTTCATCAACTTAAGAAGAGCATGAACAACATAAAAATTATATAGGAAGTTCTCATGAAGAATTGACCATTTGGAAAGTTATCAAAATGTAAGTTTTATACACCATAAGTGTAATACCTAGGGTGTACTATTCTTACAAATAAGATTGAAATAATAATCAATTGGCCTACACCCACTAATGTTTTTAAAGTGCATAATTTTAAGAATGGTAAGATATTATAGAAATTTTGTGAGGAGCTTTTCAAAAATTACCTTTCCAATCACAAAAATTTAATTCAAAAGAAAAGGAAATGATTTCAAGTGGATGAACCAGTGTGAAGAAGCCTTAATCATATTAAAGGAAAGACTAAGAACTACTCTAATATTCAAGTTACCTAACCCTTAAAAAAAATTCTATAGTTTGTATTAATTCTTCTACTAAAATATTGGAAGGAATATTGGTTCATAATTAGTCCATCATAGCCTATGAATCATGAAAAATAAAAAGGCATGAGATGAATTATACTACTCATGACTTAGAGCTAGTAGTTTTTGTCCATGCACTCAAATTTTGAAGGAATTATTTGCTAGGAAAGCCCTTTGAACTAAATACATACCAAAATAATATAAGATAGCTCCACCCAACCTATTTTTGGTGCAAGAAAATATTGATGGATGGAATTCCTAGATGAATATGACTTTGTAATTGAAAGAAAGAAAAATAAGATAGCAAACACCTTGAACAGAAGGAGGTACAAAACTACTATGTAGAATTAATTGACAGGATAAGGGAACAAGAACAAAGGGATAATTTTATGGAAAATGACAAGTTTATTTGGTGTATTATGAAGTATTATATTATAAGAATTACACTACAATCCTTATTTTTCACATCTAGGAGGATCAAAAGTGCAAGAAAACATGAGGAAAACTTTTTACAAACTAGATTCTAGCATAATGCAACACTTTTCATAGTTGAGAGGTTGACTAAAATGACACATTTTATACCTAGAAGAATAAAAGATGATGCATCTTCTAGAGAAGTGGTTTGACTTCAAGGGTTTCCTAAAGTAATTATTGCAAATAGAGATTCTATATTTACATTTGAATTTTGGAAAGCTTTGTATAAGGCTCTGAATATAAAATTGAGCATTATTTCTGCATATCATCCAAAAACAAATGGTCAAATTGAAAAGGTTAATTAGGTCCTTGACGATATGCTATTCATGGATCACCAAAACCAAATGGGAGGATTATCACCATATGGTAGAATTTTCTAACAAATAGCTATCATATTTTTAGAAATGGTGCCATTCAAGGCCTTATTTGGAAAGAGATGTAAAACACCTATGTGTTGGGGATAATCTGAAGGGATTGAGTAAATATTGGATTGAACATTACCAAGAAAAATGGAGTGGCTCAAGATGATAACCCATAGGTATCAAGTAAGTATCAGATTAGATATTATCGATATGATGAAGTGTAGTTCAAGATGAAAAATTGAAGGGATCAAGTAAGGATTAGATTAGATATTATCAAAGAGATAGAAGAATAGTTCAAGATGATAATTTGAAGGAATCAAGTAAGGATCAGACCAAATATTGCTATGATGAAGGAACATAAGAATATATAATTCAACTCTATCATAAAGCAATCTATTTCCAAGCATATAGAGAAGCAATTCAAGATAATCCAACAAAAACTTAAGAAAGCAGTTAATTACTAGAAAAAATTGTGGACCTATAGGGGTCATCGAGAGAATTCTCTACGGTGAGGCAAAGTATTTGTAAGGGTGAAAGTTATGAAAATTCCATCAAATCAACCAAGTCAAACCCTTAATTCTTTGGATTCTTTAATAATTCAATAGCTTTGTTTTACCATAAAATTTCTTATGTTTCAAGATGCTTTCCACATATCTCTTGATAAAAAATTATGTTGTTGATCTATCTAATGTTGGAACGTGTCAAAATTACAAACCCTTTGGCCATTGAAGTTCTTCAAAATCAAATATTAGGGATATCAAACAAAAAAACAAATTGGACAATTGGGCTAATACTCTAATAGGAATGCTACATGGGAAGATGCACATATTCCATTTATTTTGAATAAATGTATTACTTTATCTATATTTAAATATATTTTCATAACACAAGGGACTGTGTTTACTTTAAGGGGAAAGAATGTCACAATCCTCCTTGGAATGAATATTTTTTATTGTTATTTTAAGATAAAATTATTATCTTATGCTCTAATATTTCGGACCTAGTATTGCTAATGAATTTATGGTTGCAAGTGTAGATCCTTGAAAGTAAAAATGGGAAATGACGGTGGGTGAAAAATTTCACCTATAGTGAAATATTCACTATTAGCTTATGGGAAAAATAGCCTTGGTAGTGAAACATCCCCTAGTGGCTCAAGGGTACATGGAAGTCCTTATGGATGCATTCATGTAGATTCATGTAGTTGCATCAAGAATGTATGTTTGCATATGTGTGAAGTAAATGGTTGCTTGCATTTTAAATCCTCCAATGGCAAGGAAAGTGTGATAAAGCATGGGAGCTATTCTTATTAGGCATATGATAACATTTTCTTATCATAAAATTTCTTGTATAAGAAGAATTTATGGAGGTATATATATATATATATATATATATATTTGTTGGCATTTTTGCCACATTGTTTTTGTTGTTGCTGTTCATGCAAAGTATTGCATAAATTGTAGAGATACTCACTCCTCTGTTTGTCCCTTCAAGCACCTCGAAAGGGATAATTAGTCAAAAACAAAAATGAAGAAATGTTTTTCTACAAGTTTTGTGCCAAAGCAAAGTAAGGGCAAAAGTGTCGCGATATCACGACATGTCACATTTTTGCGGCCAAAAGCAGCAATAGAGAGTACGAAGGCAAAAGTGTCGTGATTTCATGACAGGTCACATTTTTGCGATGCAAGACAAAGAATCGAGTTGAAGACATAGAAATGTCACAATTTCGTGACATGTCGCATTTTTATGACCTGTTGTGGTTTCACGGCATTCGATGCAAAAAATAGATAAGCACAAAAAAGTGTCGCGATATCGTGACATGTTGTATTTTTATGGAAAAAGAGAAGAGCGAGAGCAAGAAGGAGAAAATGTCGTGAAATCGCGACATGTCACATTTTCATGACCTATCGCGTTTTCACGACAGACAATGGCAAGAAAGCAGAGTGATCGAAATATGTCACGATTTTGTGACATGTCACGTTTTCGTGGTAGGGAAGCGCAAGGAAGGAGCAAAGTAATACGAATTGTCATGAAATTGTGACATGTCGCATTTTCGTGATCTATCGGCGACAACAAAGGAGAAGATAGAACAATGTCGTGAAATCGTGACCTGTTGCATTTTCACAAGGAGAAAGCAGAAAAGAACGAGATAGGCAAATTGTCACAAAATTGTGACATGTTGCGTTTTCATTGGGAGTCTCATTTTCATGGTGAGAAAGTGGAAAGGACAGTGCCAAGTATGAAATGTCACGAGATTGTGATAGGTCACATTTTTGTGACAAGGAGCAGCGAAGGAACAAAATGAAGGTAGGATGTCGCGATTTCGTGACTTGTCACATTTTCACAGAAGTGCATGAAAACAAGGGCAGAGCAAAAAAAAATGTCATTATTTCATGACATGTTGCATTTTCATGACTGGTAGAAATAGGGGAACATAGCAAGGGAAAAATGTCGAGATTTCGTGACATGTTACATTTTCGTGATCCAAAGCAAAGAAAAAGGGCAAGGAGATAAAAGTGTCATGATATCGCGACATGTCGCATTTTCATGACCTGTCGTGGTCTCACGCTAGAAAGCAGCAACAAAGGCCCAATAAAGAGACTCCAAAATTAAATGCTTTGTTGTTTACCTATGTGCGCAAGATGGAAGAACGTGTTAAATCATGCAGTTTTCGAAGCCACCAAAATTGAAGATGCCTCCGGTATTAAAAGCTCTTGTTCGTGATCTCCTAACGCTTCAAGCATGACCCGAGAATAGTCATTTAATGAAGAAATGTGGTCCCTTGTTTTCATTCGATTTGTGATTTCTCCGAGGCAGATTTGGGGGGATTGTTTCTCTTTTCAAGTGCATATTTTGTGGATCTCAAGAAAATCTGTTTTATGTTTTAAATGTTGCAGAGAGGGAAGACCTCTATAAATACTAATGTACATCTCTTTCTCTAGGAGGAGGACCTTTTTGCAAAAATTGAAGCAAAAATCCTAGACACATTTTGCTCTGTTCTTAGAGTCTTTTGAGTTGGTGATTCAAACTGATGTTCATGTGATGCTTTCTGTGTAATTCACTTCTGCTTAGTCAAGTGCTAAAATATAAGTTGCATTCTGCTGTTTTGGATTTGGCTATGTTTTCATTTGAACATTTGGAGTATAATTGGAGGCACACTTATGGTCAATGTTTGATCCAATTTATGTATATGCATTCTAAGAATTAGTTGTTGCTTATCTTCAGGATTTAGTTTGAGGTTATTTGCTGTCTGAGGTTGTTCTCCCTATCAACTGTCGGCTTTGGCCATATTTCCCATCTCTTTCTATTATTTCCCATTTCTTTTCGCATTTTTTAATTCCTTTCTTGCAACTCTTATCTAAAATCAAGTTTAGATTAGTTTGGGAGCCAACCCTCTCTGGAGATTGGCCCGGGAGACTTCTCTTTCTCTCGGCCTTTCAATGTTGGCCGGGTCTAGGGTACATTTTATATGACTAGGCGGATTCATGACCAACAGTTTTTGGCATGCCCGGTGGGACTCAAAAAGTTTCACTTTCAATAGTATTGAGGTTTAATGTTCACCTTCATGTTGTATAGTTAGAACATTTGGTGACTCAACACTACCCAGAAGCCTCCGAACGTGGAGACAGTGAAAGTTGTACTTCATGATCACAAGATCAAAGTCCAAAAAATTTGAAAATCTCGTTGATTTTTTTGAACTTGACAACCAAAAATTAAGTGGACACCCTAAGTTGGTCTCCCCACCACTTACATCCTCTGCAAAATCCTCACAAATTTTCGGTGTATTTTCTGTTCCTTTGAGTTCATCTAGTACTACTACTAGTTTTCCACCTCCTCAACCACACACACTAGTCCAAATGGTCCAGTATCCTCCACCAAGGCAGTTCTCAGCATGGAATAGTTTGGGAGCCTTGAATTTACAAGCATAAAATCTAGTCCCTCAAGCTAATTTGAAAGCTTTGCCGACCTATGATGGTACTGGTAAGACTTATTATGAGCATATTCAAGATGTAGCCTCTTTGGTGACCATCCATGACATAACGAACGAAGATGTGATGATAAAATTGTTGGTGTTGTCACTGAGAGGGAAATTGTTGTATTGGTACCGATCATTGCAACCAGGCACTATTGCATCATGGGATCAATTAGGAGATTTGTTAATCAAAAAATTTCATGAACAAGTCGATCCATTTTCCTTGTTGCATCAATTTAATGCAATTCAAAGGCATCCGTAGGAGGAGATAGCAGACTTCAATGTCAAATTTACTAGAAGCTGGTAGAGAGTTCCTGAAGGTCTTCGGCCCACTCATGAGCAGGCTGCATTCTATTATCTCAAAGATTTTAACATTGACATTGGCTTGGCTATCCAACAGTCCAACATGACTACATTCCCAGAGCTGTTCGAACAAGCGCAAAAGGCAGAAGCAGACTTGATTGCCATAGGTAGGCTTCCCCCAAAGGTAACAATGCCTATCTTACCTGATCTTCCTCAACATTTGTATTCTGGTTCATTTTCATAGCCTATGCCTTCCATGTATCCTATTCCATCATGGAGCTCAAGTGCGCCTTAGATCACACCCATTCCAGTTCCCCAGCTCCCTGCTCCAACTATTCCCCAGCTTCTTACACCAAGCCTTTCGCGATACCAACATACAGGTGCAACTTCCACATATTACACTGCTCCATCCATGTACCCTTCATCTTCATGGAATCCTCCCACACCTTCGGTACCTATGATTCCCATTCCACAGTTAACCTCTCTAGTTCCAACTCCTACATTACCTTCTCCACTAGTTCCATTACCTCTATCGGCACCGCCTATGTCCTCAAGCCTAGATCCTCAATTGGCTATTTTGCAAGAAATTCAGTCAGCCATGAGAGCCCTCACTAACAAGGTGACATCTATGGAGCGGAGAGAGGCGAAAAGGAACTTTCAGCCATGAAGATTTATTCTGGTGGTAACTAGAGAGCAAGTTGCTCCTAGCAAGGTTATAGAGAAAGTACCTGAGAGGAATTCAACGATCCTGGTAAGTGAAGAGGTTGGCCCTTCTGAAGTTTCACATGAGCCATCTTATCGGTGTTCTTCATGCAACGACCCACATGATGAGTCCACTTGCATGGTCCACCAAAATTATTTACAAGTTCTTACGGGGAGCCGTATAAACATGATTCGAGAGGTGGATCATAATTCCATGATGTCTCTTGAGGAATACATGGCAGTCTTGACACACAACGACAAGAAACCAATGGTGGTAGATCCGGCTAAGATGGAGCCATTGAAAGTACCTCCTAAACAAGCAACAAATACCTACAAAGACTCATGATATTCCAGCCCCACAACAAGTCCCACCTATTTTGTGGAAGGATTTGCTTCCACCACAAGCAAAAGAAAAGTTGCAAGCTAAGGCTTCGACCTCCCAGCTGCAAGCAAAAACAAAGGAACAAGCTAGAGAGATGTTGCGGTATCCATCATTGACTAAACAGCAGTGAGTGGAGTCCACCCAACAATATAGAAGCAAATTTGAATCTTCTAGTGGAGGGAGAGAGCCGATTTTGATGGAGTACAATATTGTCAAAGAAATCAAAAGGATACCAGCCAAGATAAGTCTGTATGACACCTTGCAGCTGCCTGGACAGGTGAATCTCTTACAAGAATCCCTGAAGACCACACAAAGTAAGGGGAAGGCTCCAGCCTAGGTAGTTATGGCTCAAACTCTGACCTCTTTAGTCACCAAAAAAAATAGACCACCACATTTTTATCTTTCATTGAGAATGGAGGGACATGTGGTGCACAATTGCCTCATTGACTCAGGAGCAGCTACTACTGTCATGCCTAAGGCAGTATGTGATGTCATAGGCATGGAATAGACAAGGACTAGCATGGGATTTTTGTAGCTAGATGGTACCTCAGTAAAGACGGTGGGCGTAATTAAGGATGTTCCTATCTCCTTGCACGCCATGCCTCAGATTACTGTGATCCAGGAGATCATAGTAGTGGACCTAGAGCCATGTTTTGGAATGTGTCTCTCTCGAGAGTTCACAGCTGAAATCGGGGGTTACCTTTCTTTGGATTTTACTCATTTGGAGGTGATCCATAAAGGTAAAAAGGTGAAAATTTTCAATGAGAGGCCTTCCACATTTCATGTGGAGAGAATAGATGAAATGGACAGGTTAGAAAATTTGGTGCACATGATGTCTGAAGAATTTGGTGAGCTTGACTTAATGGAAGAAACTTTGGAAGAGCTCCTCCCAGAAAATGAATTTTCCATGGCCAATTTCAACGCCATGATGGAAACTGACTTGGGGTGTTACTCCATTTTGAAACCTGAAAAGGCTAAAGAAAAGAATGATGAAAGTCAAGACCAACTCTGGAAGCTCTATTTCGATGGAGCAAGATGTAAAAATGGTGCGGGAGCAGGGATTGTTCAAGAAGCTGCCACCATCAAGGGAAGGACCTTGGAGCATGAAGAAACTGAAGATCGACTAAAGTACAATCAGATTTGGTCCGGACACTGCAGGTTCACCGGATAGGCACCCGAAGCTGGGTTTGTGGTGGCGGCATGCCAATCATGTCGCAAAATTTTGTGTAAATACTGTAAATAGCACGGCTAGTAAATAAAGTGCCGAGGGTACTAGGTTTTGCTTAGGAGCTTTGGTATAGTTTGTTTCATTTTTCTTAGAGAAATCCTAGAAAAGAAAAAAGCACTACTTGTAGGAGTCCCCCTTTGTACAGAATTCATCAACTTCGGCTCCTTTTGCACACGAGCCCGCAGGTATGTCTATTTCTCTCTCTCTTTTTCTTTTCCTTCCCACCAGGTAGTGGCTTCGATCTACTTCTTCCATCCACTTCCTTATTTTTATTCCCTTCCTCTCCCACTCCTTCCACTGTACATAATCAAGCCACTACTATTGTTTCTACTCCCCTCTCTGATGTTCCCATTTCTTCACTTTCCCCTTTCTTCCAATCCTTTGTATTTTTAGCATTTCTCCATAGTTCTCACTACTTTCTCCATATCATCTACTTTCATTTAATTATCTATTTTTATGGAATCCCAGTAGTTGGTAGCACAGTAGTACCCTCTTTAGTTGTATTTACCGCTTCTACTCCTCCATCTTCCACCATTCCATCATTCACCATTCCTGTTCCATGGCCTGCACATTTATCGGTCATCACCCCATTCATTCCCATTTTTTCAACACAGGCGCTTCTCACTACTACCATGGAGACCCTTTCACAGCACCTGGTGATTACCTAGCTCAACTGAGCTAGGCAAAATGTAGTAGTTAAAGGAATAAGGGAATTTCTGCTATTCCTCAGATTTCTGCTGAAGGTCCTATTTTGAGTGTCGGGCGCCAGGAACAGCTTATTGCAGCAACCTACAAAAATTTCCAACATCAACCAACACTCACTACTTCTGCTCCTCCAACTTATTGACTCTATTGCCCAATGGATAAAGGCCTAGGGTTCGTGCATACAACAGAACTGTATACCCCAAGAGCTGCCAAGAATGTTGGCATTTTTGCCACATTGTTTTTGTTGTTGTTGTTCATGCAAAGTATTGCATAAATTGTAGAGATACTCACTCCTCTGTTTGTCCCTTCAAGCACCTCGAAAGGGATAATTAGTCAAAAACAAAAATGAAGAAATGTTTTTCTACAAGTTTTGTGCCAAAGCAAAGTAAGGGCAAAAGTGTCGCGATATCGCGACATGTCGCGTTTTCACGGCCAAAAGCAACAATAGAGAGCACGGAGGCAAAAGTGTCACGATTTCGTGATAGGTTGCATTTTCACAATGCAAGATAAATAATCGAGTTGAAGACATAGAAATGTCACGATTTCGTGACATGTCACATTTTTGGGACCTGGTGCGGTTTCACTACGTCTGATGCAGAAAAAATCTAAGCACAAAAAAGTGTCATGATATCGTGACATGTTGTATTTTCATGACAAAAGAGAAGAACGAGAGCAAGAAGGAGAAAATGTCACGAAATCATGACATGTCACATTTTCGCGACCTGTCGCGTTTTCGCGACAGACAATGGTAATAAAGCAGAGTGATTGGAAGATGTCGCGATTTCACGACATGTCGCATTTTCATGATAGGGAAGCATGAAAGGAGCAAAGTAATATGAATTGTCATGAAATTGTGACATGTCGCATTTTCACGATCTGTCGGTGACAGCGAAGGAGAAGATAGAACAATGTCACAAAATCGTGACCTGTTGCATTTTTGCAAGGAGAAATCCGAAAAGAATGAGACAGGAAAATTGTCATGAAATCACGACATGCCATGTTTTCGCTAGGAGTCTCATTTTCATAGTGAGAAAGAAAAAAGGACAGTGCCAAGTTCGAAATGTCACAAAATCGTGACAGGTCACATTTTCGCGACAAGGAGTAGCGAAGGAACAAAATAAAGGTAGGATGTCGCGATTTTGTGACTTGTCGCATTTTTGCGGAAGTGCATGAAGACAAGGGCAAAGCAAGAGAAAATGTCATGATTTTGCGACATGTCATATTTTCGTGACTGGTAGCAACAGGGGAACATAGCGAGGGAAAAATGTCGTCATTTCACGACATGTTACATTTTTGTGATCCAAAGCAAAGAAAAAGGGCAAGGAGATAAAAGTGTCACGATATAGCGACATGTCGCATTTTCACGACCTGTCATGGTCTTGTGCTAGAAAGCAGCAACAAAGGCCCCATAAAGAGACTCTAAAATTAAATGCTTTGTTGTTTACCTATGTGCATGTGCGCAAGAGGGAAGAACGTGTTAAATCATGCAGTTTTCAAAGCCACCAAAATTGAAGATGCCTCCGGTATTAAAAGCTCTTGTTCATGATCTCCTAACGCTTCAAGCATGACCCGAGAATAGTCATTTAATGAAGAAATGTGGTCCCTTGTTTCCGTTCGATTTGTGATTTCTCCAAGGCAGATTTGGGGGGATTGTTTCTCTTTTCAAGTGCATATTTTGTGGATCTCAAGAAAATCTATTTTATGTTTTAAATGCTATGATTCAAAAGGGAGAGGGAAGACCTCTATAAATACTCATGTACATCTCTTTCTCTCGGAGGAGGACCTTTTTGCAAAAATTGAAGCAGAAATCCTAGACGCATTTTGCTCTGTTCTTAGAGTCTTTTGAGTTGGTGATTCAAACTGATGTTCATGTGATGCTTTCTATGTAATTCACTTTTGCTTAGTCAAGTGCTAAAAGATAAGTTGAATTCTGCTGTTTTGAATTTGGCTCTGTTTTCATTTGAACATTTGAAGTATAATTGGAGGCACACCTATGGTTAATGTTTGATCCAATTTCTATATATGCATTCTAAGAATCAATTATTGCTTATCTTCGAGATTTAGTTTGAGGTTATTTGCTATCTGGGATTGTTCTCCCTATCAACTGATGGCTTCGGCCATATTTCCATCTCTTTCTGTTATTTCCCATTTCTTTTCGTATTTTTTAATTTCTTTCCTACAACTCTTATCTGAAATCAGTTTAGATTAGTTTGGGAGCCAGCCCTCTCTGGAGATTGGCCCGGGAGACTTCTCTTTCTCTTAGCCTTTCAATGTTGGCCGGGTCTAGGGTGCATTTTATATGACTAGGCGGATTCATTACCAACAATATTATAATATATATATATATATATATGTATATATATATATATATACATATATATACATACATATATATATATATATATATATGTATGTATATATATATATATATATATACATACATATACATACATATACATATATATATATATCGTATATACATACATATACATACATATATATGTATATATATATATATACATATATATTATAATATATATATATATATATATATGTATGTATGTATGTACATACATACATACATACATACATACATATATATATATATATATATATATGTATGTATGTATGTATGTATGTATGTATGTACATACATACATACATATATATATATATTATAATTATATATATATATATATATATATATATATATATATATATATATATATATTATAATATATATATATATGTATGTATGTACATACATACATACATATATATATATATTATAATATATATGTTATATATATATATATATATATATATATATATATATATATATAATATGGAAAATCTGTATTTTAGCTTAAATTTAAATTTTTACACTTTTGGGTAATTAACATTGAATACAAAAAGGTGAGAAGAATAAAACAAATAAAATAATTTTATTTATTTATTGTTATAAAAATATAATAATAAATATATGTGTATAATAATAAAACTTTAATAACATCAATATACTTATATTGGATTAAATAAATCCAAATTAATTTTATGTTATTTCTTGTAAATGTTAAAATGAAGATAAAATTATAAAATATTATGTTTTTTAAGGAACACCACCTAGTGGAAGAAGCAATGAGGCAAGGTGGTTTGTTGCATGCCTTTTTACCTGCTTATAATTTTTCTTTCAATTATTATAAATCCATATTTTTAGAAGGCTAAGGAGTAATTATAAATGGAATGGAAGGTATTCAAGTAAGAATGACTTCAATAGAGTGATTAGGTTGATTAACTCTTATTGTGTTATTATGATGCTTCCTAAGTGTAGGAATAATTTATGGATACTTGAGTGTGGTGTATATTTTTTTGAACTCTGTCCATATTCTTTAATCTAAAAGATCTCTTTTTTGGAAGGAAACTTGGATTTTTCAAGAATTGCATGTTGTTTGAAAGATACATTATTGAATGGAATTGTATTATTTTATGTAATAATGCATATAGATTTTTCGGTATTGTAAATTGAAATTTATTACTTGGAATAAAAATCAGTATGCGTGTAAATTTATATTGATATGATTGTTTTTTTTTAATAGTTAAAATGCTTCTCATTATACTAAGTTGCTTGGGTTTGGCTACAAAAATCCACCTTTACCATGCTATAGTTTTTTTGTGTAAGCTACCTGGGTTTTACCATAGAAAAATACTTTTACCATACTATGGTTTTGCTATGTAATCCGCTTGGGTTTTGCTATGAAAATCCACCTTGTCATGTTATGGTTATGTTGCATATGTCACCCTTGTTGTGTTGGTTACACTATGTTTAAACCACCTTGGTTAAGTTGTATAGGCTACCTTCATTTTTACTATTATTTTTAACAAGATATGTGTGACAAAAATGCAATTGTAGAGTATGATGTTTACCTTGTAGTTACAATACAATATATCTAGCAAAAATACAATATTTTATAACTATGATCATAAAATATTATAATAGATCTCTTGTCTCTTTATGCAACAAGAAATTAGGAAGAAATAACCACATGAATGCAACCAAATGAATCATCATTAAATCATGCGATAGGCAATAAATGTAGATAGACACATGAGTAGGGAGAAAATTTAAAATTTTTATGTAGTATTTCTTGAGATGCATTATATTAATACATTATTTTAGTTGTTTCCATCCAATATGGTCTAATGATAAGAACCAATGACATACATAGTGGTTATGATGAATGTGCTTAGCCAATTTATTTTAAATTTATCCTCAAGTTTTCTTTTGGAATTAATATTTTTTTATTTTATTTATGCACCAGATCTCTGAATTTGAATGACTAGGCTTTGATTCTTTTCTTATATGATCATTGAAGTTTTTGATAGTAGACTCAAATATGTTCCAAGGCAAGAATCCATTTTCATCAATAATTCTAACTAACTTATGTAAGAATTGTGATATTCATCATTTGTTGTTGAATATTTTAATAAAATCCAAAGAGATGTAATTTCTAGTTCAAAAGGGAATATAACCTTAGTCCCATAGTCCAAGGTATAGGGTATTTCACTAGAAAAAGTTTAAAAATGATTTGATAGGTCCATAATATGGGATATAGCTAAAGAAGTCAATCCATCTATTTTTGTTTATAATTTTCCAAAGTATTTGGATCTACTTTGGGGATAGTTGGGTTTGGTCCATTTATGTTGAATTTTATACTTTGCAAAAAGTTTAGCAACATCCTTATTTTTGAAAGGATTGTCATTATCTATTATGACTAAAGGTATACCATAATGGAATAATATCTAGTTAAGGATGAATTTAGAAACTTGTGTGCTAGTTAAAAGGACAAAGACATGGCCTCGACACATTTGGTGAAATATTTGGTTGTGATAGTGATGAAGTTGTGACCATAAAATGAGGTAGGATTTATTTCTCTTGTAATGTATAGACCCCATGTAGAAAATAACCATGGATAATTCAAGGACCATAGTTCCTATGATGGAGCATGGACAAGGTTATTATGTTTCTAACATTTGTTCTACTTGTGAATGTAATGCAAGAGCCCTTTTCTATAGAAGACAAATAATATTCCATATTAAGGATATTTTTGGTTATGGAATTTAGACTGAATTACTATCACATATTCCATTATGGTATTTTCTTAATTTCATTATTATCCTCTTGTACATTAAGGTAGCATAGGAGGATACCATAAAAATATTACTTGTATTATACATCATCAATGGTGATGAAATGACAAGCATATTGCCTATTTTTTTCACATTCATTATGATTAAGCCCTTTAGGCAATGCATCATTAAAAAAATAATAATAAATTTTTTGGTACCAAAGGGTGTGGATGGATTACTAATTCTATAATAAAAATATTTAAGGGTTTTTGGATGGATTTGAGGGTTGAAAATTGCTTAATTTGCTAAATTATGATAGTGGCTTTCTCATCCTCCAATTCTAGGGGAATGATAGAGGATGCAACCGAAATTATATTTTTATGATGATTTATAGACTTTTTTTTTAAAGCGAAAAACCCCTTCTGGGGCCGCCTTGGTATGAGATACCATGAAAAGGGGGTTCTACACCATCAAAGTCACCCAGGAGTCGTACCTAGCCCTTCCCACACCAACATTATCAATTAGATTTTGGGTACTAAATTCAACTTTTTCGTAGGGTGGAGATTCAAACCTAGGACCTCCCTTGGAGGATTGCCCTCTCCTCTCCAACTCACCTACAACACCTGGGTTGATGATTTATAGACTTAGGCAAGGTAGTAATGTTAAAATTATCAAATGGGGCCAATATATGGATGATAATATCTTTAGAGGATGTTAACATATATTATTTGGTTTGATAAATTTCATTGATATGATTAATGACAAGTTGAGAGTCTTTGGAAAAATATTAGATTATGATTTTTAATGACTTAATGGTTTAGAACCTAAGGATTAGGTATTCATATTATATAGTATTTTTTGTGCATACAAAATAAATCTTTAATGATAATGGTATAATGATTTATCATGGGGAGACTAGAACTACCCATGATCCTATGCTCCTGGCACATCTGCATTAGATAGCTTGGTATCTAGATAGTAAATAATTTCATCAAAAAAGTGAAACTCCATAGGTTTATCAACATTTAATGGGGTAGCTACTACAATATTTATTGTGACTTGTTATTTTAAGGACTTTTGGTTTACAAATTCAAGGTTACACTTGATGAGAACCATTACCCACTTAGTAGTGTGACTTAAGAGGTAGGGTTTTGATGTGAGATACCTTAGAGGATTGACTTGAGCTATCATGATGGTATTTTTTTTTTAGCATTTAATACCCTAATTTTTGAGGGGTGAAAACTACAACTAGACAAAGTTTTTTCAAATGTTTATTGTGGGTTTCATAATGTACTAATATTCTACTAATGTAGTAGAGTGCTCTTTCTTTATGTTGGTCATTTTGATGGGACAACATGACTCCTAGTGTGTGTATAGTTACAATGATGTACAATAGAAAACATTTGAGGGGGTTTGGTGGGATAAGGTTTGGAGGAGATAGAAGGCAGTTTTTTATATCATCAACGACTTTTTGAAACTCATCTTCCTATTTGAATTCAATGTCTTATCTTAATAATTTAGAAAATGGTTGGCATTTATCAACAAATTGAAGAGTAAATCATCTAATAGCTTACAACTTGTCTTGAAGACTATATAGTTCTATTAATAAAATAGACAAATCCATGTTTATAATAGATGATATTTCTCATAGGTTGACTTTAATTTCTAGGTAGAAAATGATGAACCCTAGTAATTTTCTAGACATAACACCAAAGACACATTTGTAGGGTTTAAGAAAAAAATTATATTGCATTAGGCATTAGAAAATTTATCTTAAATTTTGAAAATGATCTTCTCATATTAGGGAATGAGTGGGGAGATTGTCTACATATTATTCTATAGTATCATGCATCATGTCATGAAAGATATATGTGATAGATTATTTTTAATTTCCAATACTTTTTAGGTCAAAGGGCATAATGTGTTAGAAAAAGGTTCCCCATGGGGTGGTAAAAATTGTCTTAAATAGATCTTATTACGCTATCCTATTATTATTATATCTTAAAAAATCCATTAATAAGGGATAATATTTTGGATTTGGAAGAAAAATCAACAATCATGTAAATATTGGTTAAGGGGAAATTATCTTTTGGACATAGCTTATTACTATCATTAAAGTTAGTGCAGATGCAAATGGTGCATTCCTTTTCAATTATAAGGACTATGTTAGATATCTAATCAAAATAGTTGATGGTTTTGATACATTTGACTTCATGGAGCTTTTGAAGTTCCTATTTGATGAGTAAGGGTACCTTAGGGTGAATTTTTCTCATGTTTTACTTTACTGGCTTGATATATTATAAACATATAAGTGGTTTATTATAAGAGAAGGATCTAATATTATAATTTCTATATAAGACCATGCAAAGATGTTACATAACTTAGTTACAAAGTTTGTACATCCTTCACATTATTTAGGAGTCAAGACTTTATACAATTTAAGTATTTTAGGTTTGTATTGGGTTCTAATATTAATATCTATTATTTCTTTGATGAGTATGTGAGACTCATCCATGAAATGTGAGGTTGCAGGGAGTACCCCTAATCTTTCAAAGTATATTGGCTCTAAATATGACTGATAAAGATCAAATGATTATGGGCATTAGAAATATCTATCTGAAAATATGACTCTTTGTTATAAGAATTGTAGAAAAAAAACCCTAACCCTTCACAAAACCCATCCATCCTATAAATATGCATAATAAATAATGTACCTAAGGTTTAAATTAGATATATTTTCTTGCACATTATCCTATTTTCTAGACTTTGTAAAATTTGGAAAATCCTCCTAGGATATCTTGTCTCCCAACTTGACATGTGTCCTAACCACCACTACCCCTCCCATTGCCACATCTCACACACATCACTTCACTCCCACCTATCCACATGCCACCACTCCATATAAGTGAGACATCCTAGGTGAATCACTCTAAATACCTAGGATAGGTGGCTATCTAGTACCTGCCACTTGGTAGCCCTAGCTTGCAACCTATACATCCCCCCCTCCCCCATCACCAAAAAACCTATAAAGACTCCATAATTTGATCAACTTTAGAGGATTGAAAATATATCATCACATTACCAAAATCATTATAGGAGGACTAGAGCATACTCAAGGATTAATTAATCAAATTTGAGGAGATCCAAAACCTTGCCATTCTACCATTCAATCCAAAACATATCATTGAGGGTTCAGAGTAAAAAACACAACCCTAAGGGTGCACAAACATAGGCCTAAGGGTGTACAATAACAAACATAGCTTTGAGGGTCTGCAAACATAATCCTGTATTTGTACAAGAACAAATTAGCCAGTTCCAAGTATGGATTAGAATAGGTAAACAACAAGGTATCTTATTTCATTGTTTTCTATATTTTACACATAATTTTTGGATCTTGCAAGCATTTAAATTAAATTTTTGAAGCACTCTTTCATGCATATCAAATAGGTGCTACTAAGCCCTTTTCTTTTTTGCATTCATGCATGTTTAGGTGATATATCCTTGAAGAGCTACTAAAGCATAAGATGTCTCGTAAGGATACCAAAGCCCATCTAAAAATCTAATTGTAGCAAGGAAGATCTATAATACATACCTCCAGTTGGATTAGCCAAAGGGGCTTCCCCCCATTTGTACCCATTGTACTTTAATAAATCAAGCAAGCAAACATTCATTGTGATCTCTACAATTTGGGGCATACCATTATTGTAAAAGAGAGGAGATCAAGGCTCTCAAAATTTCAATACAAAATCATTATTTTTATCGTAAATTATTTATTTATCTCTTTCTTTATTTGGGTGTATCTTTGTTGCTTAAAAAATCATGGTCATGGTGGGACCCCAAAGGGTTCTATTTTTTTGCCTTGTTTTTTCTTACATTATGATTTGTGTCTGTTTATTGTTTGTAGCTTTCTAGAGCTCCACTTTGCAAAATTAGAATTTTTTTTCGTAGAATTTTCAAGGATTGTTGGCCTATTTTTGGACCTACACAAATGTAGCCCTAAGGGTGTACACTCATAAATATAGCCTTGAGGGTCTAAAAATTTAGGTCTAAGGGTGTGTGGTCCATAAACATAGCCTTGAGATTGTACATTTAGAAACGTAGTCTTAAGGGTCTATAAATGCAGCATTGAGGATGTACACTCACAAACACAACCTTGAGGGTCTACAAATGCAGCCCTACATTTGGAGAGCTGAAACAAGAGTGAAAGGATTCCAAGTGGTTTTTACCTAATTTCCACTTCAAATTTTCTCTTAAAAAATAAAAGGAAAACAAAGGAAGTCTTTTATATTTTTTCTTTTATTTTCATCTCTATATTTGTTTCTATGTTAATGCATACTAGGAATTGCCTTTTGTAGTAAAAAAAATAAAGTTACATTCTAGGGTGCATTAGCTAATGCTCATGTTACAATAAAGCTGTAGCTTGCATTATAAATTTAACTTGCATAAATTGGTGCATTCTATGGTATATTCAAGCTTTTGCTCTGCTCCAAATTGATTATGATATATAGTAAGAATCATAGATCTATTTTTTCTTAGTGACAAATACAACTCTATGGGTCTACAAACATAGACCTGAATTTATGAAGTTACAAACATAGCTTTGAGGGTCTACAAATGTAGGGTTGTGTTTGTACCTATACCCCAAACTCAGTTTAGAGCCTTTTTGAAGCGTTATGTTTGCATTTTAGCTTAGAATTTTGGTTGTTTCTACTAATTTAAGTGTTTTTTCTGTTATATATTTTTTATTACACTTTTATACATGATAAATGAAATTGCATCATATCTTACATATTTAGGGTTAGCTTTGTGTTTATGTCACAAAATATTACAAAACCAAAACAAAAACACCCCACACACACTTGCATGAATCAATATTTTACACCTCTACTTTGAAAAGGGTAAGCAAAATATCTTGAAGGACTTGGAATTCATCACCAACCATCAGCAGATCCCTATATAAACCATAGTTAGTATGATAATTTCTTGGACTTCATTACTAAGAAATTGGTTATCCTTGAGATTATCTTGGGGTAATTAATGTTAGAAGATCTTCATTCCAGGGCTTAATAATTTATGGAGTCACAACTATCATTTATGCCCAAGTGCACACGAGGGTGAATAAAAAACCCAGATGGGTTGATATTAAGGCACTAGACACCATGGCCTCTATCGAGAAGTGTTTTGTTCCCCTAGGATAAATACATCACCAAGCCTTCATCTAAGAATCTTTATTAGCCATTTGTGATTCATCCTTTTTTAGAGGTGTGGGTTTAGACACACTTTTTTAGATTCCACTTCATCATATATCATTCATATTTTTAGGCATAGGTAACATAAAACACACCACAACTACACAAAAATTTGCAAAAGTTCAAAAACTACAAAAAAATCTTCAAAAATACAAAATTAAAAAAATAAACAAAATTGCAAAAATGAAAGATAATAGAAAAACTTTTTTTTGTGTGATTGTATGTTTGTTCATAGCATATATTTCACACCTGCCACACACATAACCTACACATTCATCATACCACCTCATCCCATAGCTTATGGTATTGACTCAAAGTCAAGCTAAAGCTTTAGCTAATACCCAAATCCAACCACCTACATCCATGGAGTATTTCACTTAGGTTTCCCATATTCCAACTACTTCTATGATTGAGCAAGAGGGTATGCCACAGATTATGTATCTAGACCTATCTGTTGGGTCTTCCCATCACACATCTACTTTAGACCTAGACACACACCTCCATTCTAGAAACCCCTTGCCCATATCTAAACGTAGTCTTCCCATACCTACCCCCTATTACCATTCCATCTCGATCCATTCCTACATTCAATCAAGAACCTACCTATTCACATACATAACACATAAATAACCTCTTCAAAAACCCCTTTTTTAATCCATTTCTATAAATATGACCCAAAATCATTAACCATCATCCAACCAACACATATCCATGCCATCCACCCATAACATCATCTACTCCATTCCATTCTATGAAGCACAGGATAATGATACTTTAGAGGTGCCACCATTGATTCCACTAACATCACTACCTTTTGGTGATCCTACCTAGCATATCATTCCTTAATTTATCATAATACACTTCACCATCTACCCTCCACCAACATCCACCCATGTTACTGCCACACATTATGTTCAAATATTTACCCCTAATTCAACCATGCAATCTACATCTACGATTTCTATACATTAAGCATTGTAAAATTTGCAACAATTTCTTACTAGTAAGACTAATCAAGGGATTCATTCAATCTTGCAATATAAATCATATATGGAAAACATTAATCATCCACCCACATCAACCCAAAACACATTCTTCACACAAGATCCATCATGGGTATCACAACCACCCACCATAACCATACCCACCCATCCACTCCAAAACATATATGGTGTGACATCAACCAAACACACCACCATTCCTCCTTCTCCACATAAAGAAACTCCACCTCTTTAACAACAATTATTCCATAACCAATACCAATAAAACATCCAAAACAATCAAATCCCAACCAACATCAATCCATTAACCAATCAAATCCTAATTTTATAAACCTAATTCATCATGCAAAAAACTCACCCAACCTACATGTAACAAGCAAATCAAGACTTTCAATCACCATTGGAAGATCCTAATTTTTCATTTTTGTAGAACTAGATTGATAACTTATCCATTCAAATACCTAGAATGTTATATTAGAAACCCACTCTAAGGTAGCTAGTCAATCACCCCATTCAATAAAATGAGGATCCAGAGGAAGGTGGTCAGGCTACGGAATATTTGGAGGCGGGCATCATGTGGGGGCCCAAACCTCCTCAAAAAGACCCTGACAAAAAAGATAAGAAGCACAATGCGGGGCCCAAGAAGTGGCTATATTTTGCTGAGACTATTAGAGGAAAAATAGAGGAGGTTCTACCTCTTCTATCCATAGTTCTAGTAAATAATAAAATTTTGTCCCCGATAAGTTACATGAGCCCTTTTCTTTCAATGGAAGAATTCTCCTTGGTAGGCAAGTTTTTGGGAGGTAGGTCGGACATGGAGACTATCAGGGCTTGGGAAATGGGTAAATGGCAACCGGTAGGTACCTTGGAGTTGGTAGATCTAACTCGAGGGTTATTCATTATCTGTTTTAACAATATGGAGGATGTTAACTACATTTTAACAAGAGGTCCTTGGTTTTTGGGAAAAATGAGCCTTTTTCTCAAATGATGGGGTGAAGATTTCGACCCTAAAAAGCAAAATATTAACATTACCCCTATTTGGGTTTTTCTCTCGAGTCTACCTGCCTAGTTCTTCAATGAATATTGGTTGCAGGGCATAGCCAGAACTATAGGGGATCTGATATCCATTGACTATGTGACCTTGGCCAGGACAAGGATGACTGATACACGAATCTACGTAAATGCTAATTTGGATAATGAATTACCAAGGTTTGTAGAGCTAGAGTATGGAGAATACTATTGAAAATAGCTGGTAGAATACAAGAACAGACCGACATTCTATGTAGAATGCAAAAATCAATGACATCTATGTAATTAGTGTCCTAACCTGGCAATGAATAGAGAAAAGTAGAAGAAGGGAATTCTAGACAGAGGAAATTTGAGGAGTTTCCCTAGCAAAGGCAATTTCAATCAGGCAAACTATGTCTACCAAAAAAAGAAAGGAGAGGGTGTAGGGTCCCAACAAGACAAAGGAAAACAACAGGTTGTTGGAAACCAAAATACTGAGGTAAGTTCCAATCTTCTAGTTTCAAATAAATTTTCAATTCTATCTAATATGAGATTAGGAGGATTATCGAAAGACATGGAAGCCCAGAACCTTTAGGCTAACCTTTTTGACTCTCTAGAATCCCCATCTAATTTAGGATCCTCAAAACCTAATGTTGAAATTATTGTAAGCCTCATGGGCATCACAAAGCCAAACCCTAATGCCCAATATCTAGAATCCCCATCCAAGTTGGGATCCTTAAACCCCAATGCTGAAAATACTTCAAGCCCAATGGGAATCCCAAAACCAAAACCTAATGCTAAAGAACTTAGGAAGAAAGTTGAGGCATTGGAAAATAAAAAATCTAATCTCCCTAACATCATCACTAGGAGCCAGGTGAATCCTACTGAGGGGTCGTCCCATAGACCATGGAAGTAAAAGAAAAAAATAGAATATTTGGATGTAGGGATGGATATATGTGAAACTCTTCAGACTGAAGAATATGACAGTCCGGTTTTGCAACAAATTATCTCCCCCCAGTTTAGTCCTAAACAAACTAGGAGCACTATGAAGTCTCCTATAAATTTTTGCAGTGAAAAATAAGAGGGAGAATATCAAATGTTGAGCATAAAAAAATTAAAACTAATAATGACATTGCCAATGGAAAACAGAAAACCTTGTTTCAACAGGTTATTTCAGGTTCTGAAGACAAAAAATTAGGAAAGCACCCTCAAGGAAAGGGGTGAGGAAAAATGCTAAAAAATCTAAATGAAGTTCCTCTCATGGAATGTGAGAGGCCTCAATGGCCTACCCAAACGCAGGGAAGCCAGTGCAATAAGCAATCAAGTGAATACTGTTGGAAAATTATCATTGTTAAAAGGTTAAAAAGAGTATTTTACCTTGGGTAAGTTTACTTACCTTTTACCTTAACTAGACGACAGTTGGACGGTAGCATCTTTGGGCAGTAAGAGAGTTTTAATTTAATTCCTATTCCATTCCCTTATCTTCTCCTATTCCCCCCTTTTCTCTAGTATGGTTATTTTGTGTTTATTTAAATCAATTGTAACCTAATTTCAAGTTAATGCATATTTTACCTTTGCATCGAATAGCTCACCTCTCACATTTGGTATCAGAGCCAAGAGCCAAGATCGGCCTGAATCTTGAGGCAGTGGGGCTTGTATTTCAAGGCAGTAGCACGGATCCTAAAGAAACCCGTAGGAGTCGAGGAGGCATGGATCCCGAGGTAACCCGTAGGACTCGAGGAGGCCCATAGGAGCAGATCGGCATGATTCTCGAGGCACTGGAGCAGATCAGCATGATTCCTGAGGTGCTGGTGGAGCTGGACATGACAAGCACAGGTGGACACATGGCAGCGATGGCAGTTCGACAAGCGGCGGCGGTTCAACACGTGGTAGCAGTGGGCGTATGCATGAATTGAACCATGCAACAAAAAGGGCATCGACGATCGTCAATTGCCCAAAGGCAATCAAAAACTTAGGCGCATCAAACGCCTTATAAATCCCAAATTCATCCTTATGGGATGAATGTGGTACTAAAGTCCCACTTTTGCAAGGGTTTGAAGAGTGCCCACGTAGCGTGAGCGCCCTTCAAAGGGTTTTAAATATTTGAGGGCACGTTGGGCTGTCGGATCAGCCACGCAACCCGACTGGCAGGGGCGCCAGTCTTAAGTCGCTGCTCGCGAGGTCGCGAGTTCGACCTACAGCACGGATAATTTAAAAAAAAAAAAAAATCTCTAAAGTTAAAAAAAAAAAAAAAAATTGGTTTTTTAAATTTTTAAATCATTTTTATATAAATTTAAAAACTATATAGTATAATTTAAAAATTAAAAAAACAAATGTTTTTTAACATTTTTTTAAAATAAGTTTATCTATATAATTTTTATATAAAAGTGTTATTTAAAATTTGAAAATTTTAAAAATTTTGAAAGGTTTTATTTATCATTTGAGTTGATGATTGACATTTCCTAAGAGGAAATAGTTGTAAATTTTTTTACGCTTTAAGAGGTAAAAAAAAAATTAGAAAAATTTCCTAAGAGGAAATCTTTGTAAAAGAAAATTTCTGGGAAATTTTCTTAAATGATAAGATCGGAAGGATGTTACCAAGCACTTTGTAGTTTGTTACTAAGAACAAACGCTGAAAGCTTTGATGAGCACGTGAGAACACTAGGCATAAATTCAGTCTTTTCACAGTTGCAAAACGCGATTATTGCACAACAGAGAAATCCTGATCTAGGATACGAAGCAGATTCATAAGATAACTCCTTTGGGAGCATATTTGAACAATCTGACACAGTGGAGATTGCTCTACAAGGATCTGAATATAATCATTATTGTAATTTAGTTGAAATCCTACAACCTCCTTCTCCTGAAATTATATTGATCAGTGACGACGACGAACAAGTCGCTGACAATTTTGTAATTGCTGAATCACAACAACAAGAGTGAGTTGTTTATGATTGTAAATCAAGCAAGGCTTGATAGTTTGTAAAGTATTTTTGAAATAAGACTTTATAAGAAAGGTTTCTTGTTTTAATAGATTGTAATGAGATCAAATAACAATCTACCAATCCCCGAATTCAGTGGGGATAATTATGAGTACTGGTCCATCAAAATGAGGACATTACTCATAGGAAAAGGACTATGGGATAGTATTGAATATGGTTACATTGCTCCAACAAATTGGACTACTTTGAGTGCAATCGATAAGAAGATCTTCAAAGATGCACAGAAAAATAACTCTTTTGCCTTATACCATCTTCAAGCGACATTAGATCCAAGTATCTTTCCTAGAATTGCATCTTACTTAACTGCCAAAGATGCATGGAATGCCTTGAAAGAAGGATTCCAAGGAAGTGATAAAGTGAAGCAAGTCAGGATTCAGACATTAAAAAGAGATTTTGAAAATCTCAGAATGAAGGAAAATGAAAGAGTCGGTGAATACTGTGTATGATTCAAAGCAGTAGTTGATATGATGCAAACTTTAGGTGATGACACAAAAGTTGAAACAATTGTGAAGAAAGTTTTGAGAACACTTATTCCTAAGTGGAATCACATTTCCATCATAATTGAAGAATCAAAAGACCTTTCTACTATTACATTTGATAGTTTGATTGGATCATTAACATCACATGAAGAGAGACTTCAAGGAGCACCTTCAACAAGTTATTAAGGTAATGACAAAGCCTTCACTTCAAACGAAGCTACAAGAAGAGGACAAGGAAGAGGTCAAGGTAGAGGAAAACAACAAAGAGGAAAAGGCCAAAGCAACTCCTATAGAGGAGGAAATCAAAATAGAGGAGCCAATCAAAACCATAGTGGCAATGCAGGCTATGGAAATCAAGGACGAGGAAGTAACAAGACTAAAACAACTTGTTTCAATTGTGGGAAACAAGGACACTTCACTCGTGACTGCTGGTCAAAGACTTCAAAAGATCAAAGCAGTCAATATGGCTCATTCTATGGAGAAGAAGAAGGTCCATCAAATCTTTTTCTCTCTTATGGAAAGTCAAATCAAAATCTTAAAGATACATGGATTTTGGATACTGGTTTCTCCAACCACATGAGTGGCAAAGAAAATATCTTTGCTACATTAGATTCAAATTACAAATCCCATGTTAAGTTAGGGGATAATAAATATTTGCAAGTTGAAGGCATTGGAGCTATGGAAGTTCCAACAAAAGAAGGCCTTAAAAGGGTGAATGACATATACTATACTCCAAAGATACAACACAATTTTTTAAGTGTTGGCCAAATGATGGAGAAGCATTACAAATTAGTTTTTTATGAAGGAAAATGTACAATCCTTGATAAAAAAAATTGTAACAGAGTCATCACAGAAGTACCTATGACAAAGAATAGGTTATTCCCTCTAAAATTTGGTGAGCCAGGGGGGAGCTCAACTTGCAAACATTGCTATTACAAATCCAAGTGTATTGTGGCACTTGAGATATGGTCACCTCAATTCCGCTAGCTTGAAAATGTTAACATCACAAGCTATGGTGACAGGACTACCAAAAATTCAAGAACATAAGAAGGTATGCGAAGCATGTGCTTTGGGAAAGCACTCCGAACAAAGTTTCCAAGAGGCCAAGCATGGAGAGCAAGCTATCCTCTTCAACTAGTACATTCGGACATCTATGGTCCAATGCAAACAAAAAGCCTTGGAAACAATTCTTATTTCCTAACATTCATAGATGATTATTCTAGAATGTGTTGGATCTATTTTCTAAAACACAAAGATGAAGCATTTGATTGCTTCATAGACTTCAAAAATAATGTAGAAAAGCAATATGACTACTATGTCAAATGTCTTCACACTGATAGAGGAGGAGAGTACTCCTCAAATGAATTTTTAAATTATTGTAAGCAAAATGGGATAAAAATGCAGTTCACCACTGCCTTTACCCCACAGCAGAACGGTGTGTCCGAGAGAAAGAACCGCACCCTTGTTGAAATGGCACGAACAATGCTTCAGAAAAAGCATCTAACATACAACTATTGGGCAGATGCAGTGAGAACTAGTGCATATATTCTAAATAGAAGTTTGACTTCTAGTTTATATGGTATCACTCCTTATGAAGGATGGTACGGTAAGAAACCAAATGTCAAACATTTTCGAGTATTTGGTTCTTTAGCTTATGCACACATTCCTGAGGAGAAGATAAAGAAGCTTGATCCCAAGAGTCAAGCATGTATTTTTGTAGGGTATTGTGAATCGACCAAAGGGTATAGATTGTACAATCCCAAGACTCATAAAATAATTATCTCCAAGGATGTAATTTTTGATGAAGGGGGAGAATGGGGTCATACAAAAATTGTTGATATAGACTCTAATCCAGAAAGTTCCACATTTGTACAACTCAAGAAAAGTAGTGGAAGTAGTTCCCCTCCACAAAGTCCACATCAGGAATCTTCATCAAGTACATCAAGTGGTACACCAAGTCCAAGAGGGACTCCTTTGTTGGCACCCCCAAACTCTCCGAAATGATTTCAGAGATCTATAAGCGCTTCAAGTCTGATGGATATTGATCCAGTTTCTCAAAGGAAAGAGACAAATAGAGGAAAGCGCATACTACAGAGTCATCCATCTTCTCAAATGTTGGATAGGAATTTCCAAAAAATATACACTAGGAGTCAAGCTAGTGAGATGGACGACATTTTTTCAAGACTTGAAAATCTTCAAATGTCAGGAGATGATGAGTCTCATGAACCAAGGGGTGATGTAATCAATTATGCTTTGTTGGCCGCTGCACAGCTAGAACCATCTAGCTATGAAAAAGCATGTACTGAAAGTATATGGCAAGATGCCATGGAAGAGGAAATATCCTCAATTAAAAAGAATGATACTTGGGAGCTTGTGAAGCTTCCCAAGGGAAACAAATGTTTTGGATGTAAATGGGTATATAAGACCAAATTCAATGCTAATGGAAGCATTGAAAGGCATAAGGCAAGATTAGTAGCTAAGGGTTATACTCAAAAATATGGAATAGATTATGAGGAAACATTTGCTCCAGTTGCTTGACAAGAAACAATCAGAACTGTTCTTTCCTTGGCAGCCCATAAAGGATGGAACATTCGACATATGAATGTGAAAAGTGCATTTTTAAATGGATACCTGACAGAAGAGGTGTATGTTCAACAACCTCAAGGTTTCCAAGAACAAGGAAAAGAGAACCTTGTTTATAAATTGAAAAAAGTACTTTATGGCCTCAAGCAAGCACCACGAGCGTGGTACTCATGAATTTATGGCTATTTTAGCGAGTATGGTTTCACAAAAAGCAAGAGTGAACAAAATCTATACTACCTGAAGAATGGAGTAGATATCCTCATAGTTTGTTTATATGTGGATGATCTAATATTTATGGGTAGTAATAATAAAATGAATATGGAGTTCAAAAACTCTATGATGAATCAGTTTGAGATGAAGGATCTCGGATTAATGAGATACTTCCTAGGAATGGAAGTACATCAATCAAAGAATGGGATCTTCATATGTCAACAGAAATATGCTCATGACATGATCAAGAAATTTGCTATGCAGTAGTGCAAATTAGTTGCAACACCAACAAGACATGGAATCCAGCTAAGCAAAGATGATGGAGCACCAAAAGTTGACATGACCAATTTCAGAAGCATGGTTGGGAGTTTAATGTTTCTCACCAACACTAGGCCAGATATACAGTATGTTGTTTCTCTAGTATCAAGGTTTATGGCATGCCCATCCAAGCTGCATCTTCAAGAAACCAAACGAATTTTACGATATGTAAAAGGTACATTGGATTTTGGAATCCATTACCACAAGTCTAACTCTGTGAAGTTAGTTGGTTATAGTGACAGCGATTGGGGTAGTAATATAGATGACAGAAAATCTACATCAGGGAACTATTTTAGTCTAGGTTCAAGACTAATAACTTGGAGTTCCAAGAAGCAATATGTTGTAGCATTATCATCTACAGAAGCTGAGTATATAGCCATTACCCATGCTAGTACTCAAATTCTCTAGTTGAGGAAAATCCTTGAAGAGATTAGCCAAAAACAAATTGGTCCAACCAAACTAAATTGTGATAATATTAGTGCCATACAGTTGGCATATAATCCGATCCACCACAAAAGTTCAAAACATTTTGATATGAAGTATCACTTCATAAGATATATGGTGGAACAACAGATAGTTGAGCTTCAATACTGTAGCACTTTGGATAATCTTGCAGACATCTTCACCAAAGGCATGGCTAAAGCTCAATTTATAAAGCTGAGAGACTATATAGTCAGTCCTTTCAACTTTAAGGGGGAGAATGTTGGAAAATTACCATTGGTAAAAGGTTAAAAAGAGTATTTTACCTTGGGTAAGTTTACTTACCTTTTACCTTACCTGGATGGTAGTTGGATGGCAGCATCTTTGGGCGGCAAGAGAGTTTTAATTTAATTCCTATTCCCTTCCCTTATCTTCTCCTATTCCCACCTTTTCTCTAGTATGGTTATTTTGTGTTTATTTAAATCAATTGTAACCTAATTTCAAGTTAATGCATATTTTACCTTTGCATCGAATAGATCACCTCTCACAAATCCAACTATTATCATGTTGCAAGAAATAAAAACTGATGAGATTTAGTCAAAAAAGTAGCAAACAAAATCTGGAATCAAGGGGAGATGGTTTGCAAACTAGACAGAGGAGCGTCTGGAGGCCTTATGACTTTGTTGGATCCCTAAATAGTAGAAGGCACCATTATTAAGAAATATGATAGGGTTCTTAGTGTTTTATTTAAGGAAATAAACAACAAGTCATGGATCCTTTTAAATATTTATGCCCCTAATTCAATTCAAGGGAGAGCTCTACTATGGGAGTACTTAGGTAATCTCAGTGAAATCTTCCATAATGTCCCTTGGATTCTGGCTAGGGATTTTAACACTCCTCTTTACCCTTAAGACAAAATGGGTGGAAATGGACCACCTATTAGGAGCATGGATGAGTTCAATGACTTTGTGAACTCCAACATGTTGATGGATGTAAAACTCAGAGGAGCAAATTATACCTAGAGAAATCGACGGATAGGGTGTCATCTCATTCAAGAAAGGCTTGACAGGTTTTTTCTATAAAATGAGGCTACAACTCTGTTCGATGATTCTACCCTGCAAGACCTTCCTAAAATTGCCTCTGATCATAATCCCATTTTTTTGGAGATCCCTAACTCTCTGTCCTTCAAGAAACCTTTCAGATTTCAATCTATATGGATCAAATATTCCAATTTCAGAGATAACTTAATTCAGTGGTGGTAGCAGCCTATCAGGGGTAGTGCAACTTTTAAACTTGCTGGCAAATTAAAGTCTGTTAAGGAAAAGCTTAAAAATTAGAACAAAGAGGTCTTTGGGAACCTCTTTGAAAATAAAAAATAGGTTGTTGAAAGTTTGAAGATAATTGATCAGAGGATTCAACATGGTGATGCTGATGAAACTACTAAGCAGGAGGAACAAACAAAACTAGCAGAGTTTCATAACATTTTGGCCTATGAGGAAATCCATTGGAGGAAAAAATCAAGGGCTATTTGGTTTAAATATGGAGATTCAAATTCCAAGTTTTTTCATGTCACCGCACTTAGAAACAGAAGCAATAACAAGATAAAAATTAAAAAAAAAAGCAGATGGTTCTATTACTCAGTACTTAACAGAAATCATAAAGGAGGCAGTAACTTATTTCAATTCTATCCTTGGTCAGGAATCACAGTGCAATGAGGAGGCCAAAGATATTTTCTTGTAATCCATTCCTAGCATAATAAATTAGGATATAAACCTTAAGCTTCTACCTCCCTTTTCTGATGAGGAAATTAAGGAAGCCTTGTTTAGCATGGAGCCAGACCAAGCCCCGGGACCCAATGACTTTCCCCCTTGTTTCTATCAAGATTTTTGGAACATCATAAGTGAGGATGTAATTTCTTATATCATAGAATTCCAAGCAAGCAATCATATCCCAAAAGGTCTCAACTCTACTTTTATTTCTCTAATTCCTAAGAAGCAAACTCCTGAATCTATGGTTGACTTTAGGCCAATTAGTCTCTGTAATGTTTCTTACAAGATCCTAACTAAAGCCATTGCAAATAGAATGAGATATGTTATGCCCCACATCATATATTTGTGCTAGGGAAGCTCTGTCCAGGGTAGGTCAATCTTGGATGGAGTTATCATAGTTCATGAAGCTCTGCACTCTACTCATAAGACTAACAGGTCTATTTTTGCCCTCAAGCTTGATATGAACAAAGCATTTGATAGGCTAAATTGGGATTTTATGATTGTTGTACTCCTTAATTTTTGTTTTCACCACCAATGGGTTAATTTGATTAAATAATTCATTTCTAAAGCACGGTTCTCGATTTTGGTTAATGGAACAACTGCTGGTTACTTTCAAAGTCATAGAGGAATTTAGCAGGGGACCCTATCAGCCCCATGTTTTTCATCATTATGGTAGAAGCTTTAGATAAAACCATAAAAAATGCTTGTAGTTCAAGGCTAATATCAGGAATCAAGGCAACATCACTCACTATGGTTGTTTCTCACTAAAAATTCATCGATGATACCCTTCTATTGACTAAGACATTTATGATTGAGGCCAAAATAATTAAATACATCCTGCAACTCTATGAGGATGCTGCTAGTCAGAAAGTTAATTTTAGTAAAAGCAAGTTATATTTCTTGAACACCCTCATTCAGAGGCAAGGAAGGATTGCAAAAATTTTAGGGTGTGATATAACAAACCTCCCCACTTTGTATCTTGGTCTCCCTATTTTCATTGGTTCTTTGAGAGAGTCAATGTGGGATAGGGTTATTGAAAGAATTCAAAAAAAATTGTTGGATGTACAGGTCATCTTCTATATCAATCAGGAAAGTTGAACCTCACTAAGGCCTATCTTCAAAGCATTTCAGTCTATTTCCTCTCTGTTTTCAAAGCCCCTGTGAAGGTTTTCCAAAAAATTGAGAAACTCCAAAAATAATTTTTATGGACTAGATCAGAGGAGAAAAAAAAGGATACACCTTGTAGGATGGACCAAAGTGTTCAGACCCAAGGAAAATGGGGGCTTAGGTCTAAGGAGAATTGCTCATATGAATTTATCTTTACTAGCTAAGCAGGCATGGTGCCTCATTTTTGATGAAGAAAATGAATGAACAGTTATCATAAAATGAAAGTATCTTCAAAATATGGAATTTCTAAGTGACTCAGTTCTAATCAGAGGTTCTACTTTTTGGAAAGCAATTCTCAATTGTAAGGAAATCATAAAAAAAGGTTTAAGATGGGTTTTAGGCAATAGTGAGAGGATAAATTTATAGAATGACAGGTGAGCTAAGGATGAACCACTGACGTAATATACTAACTTATCATAAATCAAAGATATCATGGAAGAACTCATTGGCAAAAAAGTATCTGATTATATGGTTGAGGATAGAGGTATGATGAAGTGGAAACAAATAAGGATTCAGGGATTTCAATCGAAATCAAATGATCTTTGTAACATTCTTGGGCAATAGTTTATCCCTATCATACCCAAGTAAGATCAAGTGGCCTGGGCTCCTATGGAAAACGAGCAGTTCACTGTTAAATTAGCTTACAAGCTTCTGCTTGATGATGAGGATTTTGTCCTCCAAAAGGACTTAGTTTGGATAAAAATTTAATTCCAAAAATTGTAGTCTTTTCATGGCTAGTTATCTAAGGAAGAATTCTAACCATTTATAATATGATGTGAAAAGGTATTTGTATCACTAATCGTTGTTATCTATGCAGGGCTAATTGGGAGACCATTTATCACATTTTCCTTGAGTGCCCTTTTTCCTTGATTGTCCTAAGTGGGGTTTTTCAGGCCTTCAATATTTCCTGGGTTAAACCAACCATCGTACTTGATTTGTTTATCCAGTGGCCTTGCCCCTTTTCAAGCCGAAGACTTAGATACATGTGGAAAATTTGTCTCAATAACTATATTTGGTAGGTGTGGTTAGAAAGGAACCATAGAGTCTTTAATGAGTTTATCAAGGTTTTGCTTAATGGCAAATTTCACAATTTAGCATGAATTTTTGGATTTCCAAAATGTCAATTTTATAATTTTTGGGACCATAGAGGTCGGCTCGTTCGCCCAAAAATTTTGGGATCTAATTTTTTTTAGGGTAAATTCACCCTGTTGTCATAAGGTTTCCCACCCAAATTTTGCCCTAAATTTATTTAAAATAAGAAATATCCTGCCCAAATCGCCCCTTGTACCCCATTATATATAGCTAACCCTGATAACGACTCCCATACAATTACAACATTTTTTTTGGATAGTGAGCGATACAAAGCAGATTAGTGGCAAAACCAGAGTCCACAACTGGAAGAAGGTGACTAGTAGAAGGTGAATGGTAGAAGATGACTGATAGAAGACAACTGGAAAAAGGTGACTGATAGAAGGCGATTGACAGAAGGCGATTGGTAGAAGGTGACTGACTGAAGGCAACTGACAGAAGGTGACTAGTAGAAGGTGACTGGTAGAAGGTGACTGATAGAAGGTTAGTGATAGAAGATGACTGATAGAAGGTGACTAGCAGAAGGTGACTGACAGAAGGTGACTAATAGTAGGCGACTAGCAGAAGATGACTAGAATAAGGTGACTAGCAGAAGGCGACTGAAAAAAGGTGACTAGAAGAAGGTGACTGGTAGAAGGTGAATCAATTTATCTGTATTCTTATTTTACCATTAAATTTCATTTTTTATTTTATTAATGGACAATCAATAAGGAGGTTTATTCTGCCTGCAAACAATACTCACGGGATAGTCACAGATTTTGTTATCTCTAGCAGTAGTTCTATTTTATACCTATTATTTTCATATTTAAAAATGATGTTCTTTGTTCATGTTATTCTTCTATTCATACAGGTAAAAATTTCAACTACAGGAAGTGGAAAGAAGGGAGGAGAGTCTTCCAATAAAAGGAGTATCCTCAAATACTTTACTAATATTTCAAAACTCAGTCTGCCATCAACATATGCACAAAATGAAGGCATGAATACCTTTACTCACCAGTTAATTTTTTTACTTTGTTCATTTTAAATATAATGTCCTCAATTCATAAAGAAGTGTGTTTTTTGGTTGATGGATTTGTTCACTTTTATCTGTAGAAAACACTAGTATGCTTTTAAATGCCATAGTGATAATGAATCTATTATTGACACTAGAATTATCTCTATAGAAAACATTGTTAACCCTGGTATTCCTCCACTTCCACATATCCACGATAATCAATAGTCCACACATGAAGATAATCTCAATCAAATCGAACAACATGAAGAGATTATTGAGTCTAACATGCCAAGTGGAAAAGAAACTAATAGTTCTTATGCAGTCCATACATCCGAAGAATATTCATCTAAAAAAATAAACGTGCAAGGTTATCTAGGTGGACAATTAATAGATCATTTCAGCCTAATTGGATATCAAAATTTCTATTTATTGAGCCAGTGCTGCCAGAGAATAGTAGTGATCATATAACAGAATTAAGATGCATAATTTGTAGTAGGAAACACAAAAAGGAGCATAGATTGTAACTTAAGAAAGATACAGTAGAAAAAAATTATGGAAAGGTTTATATCAAAACAAAAGAAGGTGATCGAGCAACACAAAAAACTTATAGGTGGAAGGATGCATCAAAGTGTGCACATATGAGATATGCAAAATAATATGATAAAGAAATGAAACAAAAGCAAAAATTATTTGAGAAAGGTGCAACGATTCAAGCCCAATTTAAAAAAATGAATAAGTTAACTTTAGCTTCAAAAATATTGCAGTTTGCTGTTGTATTTTCTATTCTTAAGAAGGGTAGACCTATGTCTGATTTCATAGATTATAAATCTCTATTTCGACTAGCTAATGTGCATAACTTACCCAATGCTCATTGGTCAGATCGAAGTGGTTGGGAAATGGTAAAATATCTATCATTGGTTGAGTAGAATGACCTCAGAGAGAAAGTAAAAAAGGCAAAATTCATTTCAATTTCAATTGATGAGGTGACTGCAGTTGACAATACATCTTGGATTTGCATGCATTTTTACACATTGGAAAATCATTCAAGGCAACTCTTTTACTAGGAATACACAAAATGATGGGAAATTGTAATGCAGAAAACATTTACAATGTTGTTGTAACTAGTTTAAAAGAATAAGCAGGAATGAATGAAATTGAAATAGCGGCTAAGTTAATATGTGTAGGAGCTAATGGTGCTGCTACAATGCAAGGACATAGGAATGGTCTTTGTGTTAGACTACAAACATCTGTTGCCCCATATTTGATCCCTATTCATTGCATGGCTCATAGAATGAAACTTGCAAACAAAATTGTGGATATATTTACAAATCTTGCCAGAGTGGAAGAGCTTGTCCATGAAATTCATGAATATTTTTCACGTAGTCCAGAAATATTTTCATAGTTTCAACAGTTTGCACAAGGATTTACCAAAGGTAAAAAATTATTGAAATATGTGGATACTAGGTGGATTTCTATGTATCTACCGACATTAAGAGTTTTCAAAGAATATCAATCCTTTATAGGGTTTATGTATGCAAATCGTAGGGCGGTTGATAAGGCTAAATATTTACTCTTTTGAATGAGTGACTTTGAAACTCTTCTCACAATGTGTGGAATTCTTCCAATGTTGGAAAAAATGAATACTTTGATCAAAATTGCACAAAAAATATTGATTTATATTGTGGATTTCATCAGGGCAAGAATACAAATTTGCATGCATATTGATATGATGTATGCATCTAGTCAAAATTTTATGGATACCTTGTTTGAGAGTTGGAGAGCATTAACAAGTGTGAATAGTCTTCGGAGCTTTTTTAAGTTCAATATTAACGATCATATATGTATTAATGTTCGTGGAAATTAAATACCTTTATATTGTTATGGTGTGCGATTGGATATAGCTACAAATGAAGTTGAGCAAATGCCCATAACCTACAATAGATTTCATTTTGTTGTGGACGATACGAGACCGTTTTCAAAGAGATGAATTGCTAGAGGCTATGGGTGTGGTAAATCCAATGTTTTGGGATCCTTGTAATGAATACCAGATGATAAATTATTTGTTCCTAAAATACATGGGCAGACTTGCTGGCCATTTTAGTCAAGGTGTTGTAGTCAATGGCATTGAAATCAATGGCATTCTGAACAAAGATATTTTGACAAAACAATCCAACTGTTTTGGAACAACAATGTCTGCTCAAGTTTCACAATTCTCTAACCGTCATGAAGCAAGTTCTATTTCACATTTGTGGAGAATATTACAACCAAGTACTATCTTAAAACATAATATGAGTGAATATTTTCATTTATATGAATTATTTCAAATGATTATTTTGGGATCCGTGGAAGATGAAAGGGTGTTCAATGCACTTTCATATATAAAATCTAAAGTTCAAAATAGGTTGGACAAAAATTTGGAGAATTTCTTGAGAGTATATGTGTCGACCTATGAGGTGGAGGAGTTTCCTTACGAAAGAGCATTGTCACATTGGAGTTCTTTGGTAGAGAGAAGAGGTGTAACGAATATTTATAATGATGAGGATGATGGTAGCATTGGTCAGATTGTGATGATAGAAATTTTGGGAATGAGTGCAGAACATTTTGTACAATATGAAAAGAGTTTGTTCCAGCTTCTAGAATTATGATGCAAGGATGCATTCATTTGATTTTATTTCACATATTATCATTTGATTTGATTTCACATATCAGAATGAGAGGAAGCTATCATTTGATTTTATTTCATATATCAGAATGAAATGATGTTTTCATTTGACTTAATTCGAGTTCACATGTTATTATTTGATTTGATTTCACATATCTTAATGAAAGGATGCTATCATTTGATTTGATTTCACATATCAGAATGAAAGGATCCTATCATTTGTTTTGATTTCATATATCATAATGAAAGGATGTTATCATTTGTTTTGATTTGAGTTCACATGTTATTATTTGATTTGATTTCACATATTATCATTTGATTTGATTTCACATATTAGAATGAAAGGATGTTTTCATTTGATTTAATTTGAGTTCACATGTTATTATTTGATTTGATTTCACATATCTGAATGAAAGGATGCTATCATTTTATTTGATTTCATATATCATAATGAAAGGATGTTGTCATTTTTTTTGATTTCACATATCAGAATAAAAGGATGTTATCATTTATTTTGATTTGAGTTCACATGCTATTATTTGATTTGATTTCACATATTATAATTTTATTTGATTTCACATATCAGAATGAAAGGATGTTTCCATTTGATTTAACTTGAGTTCACATGTTATTATTTGATTTGATTTTACATATCTAAATGAAAGGATGCTATCATTTGATTTGATTTCACATGTTACATTATTTTTATTGTAATATTTATTATTCATGAAAGTAATTGCCTATGCTGTATTTTTTGACATTTCAAATTAATTCATATAACATAAAATAACATCTTACTGCTTTCACATAATTCAATATTACTTAATATATCAACACAAACAATCAAAACATAACAACATTCAAAACAAAGTTTTAAAAATATAACACATATCAAATATTATTTCTTCCACTTCAAATTAAGAACAACAAACTTTTACATCATCATAAATAATAAAAACATACCCTCTTTCATTGAATTCAATATTTAAATAAGATACTATTCATTCGTTATTTACAATACATATCAAACATTATTTCTTCCACTTAAAATTTCCAATAGATAACACATTTTTAGGAAATAGTCATTCATTGTTTCAATTCTCAAAAAGGATACCATTCATTTACAATTTACAATATATATATAAAATTATTTCTTTCGGTTCAAATTACTTGATACATCAACACATATAATCTTAACATAACAACATTCAAAACAAAATTTATAATAGATAACACATTTTTCGAAAACAATCTCATTCATTGTTTCAATTCTCAAAAATGATACCATTCATTTGTAATTTACAAAAAATATCAAACAGTATTTATTCCACTTAAAATTACGTAATGCATCAACACATAATCATAACATAGCAACATTCAAAACAAAATTGCAAATAGATAACATATTTTTCAGAAATAGTCTCATTCATTGTTTCAATTCTAAAAAAATAATATCATTCATTTGCAATTTACAAAACATATCAAACATTATTTCTTCCACTTCAAATTCCTTAATACATCAACACATATAATCTTAACATAACAACATTGAAAACAAAATTTCCAATAGATAAAACATTTTTTGACAATAGTCTCATTCATTGATTTCAATTCTCAAAAAGGATATCAAACATATAAAACAAAACATATCAAACATTATTTATTCTGCTTCAAATTAAAACATAACAATAATTAAAAACAAAACTTCAAAATGATAATATGATTTTTTTAGAAATTACATCTAACATTGATTTCAATTTAAAAAAAATACCAGTCTTAAATATTTATAAAAATATAAAGATATAAGGAGTTTTTGTTTCACTTGAAACCCAACACAACAAAGATCTATTGTTTTTCAATGTTTCCTGAAGGTCCATCCACATCTACCTCAATATCCTTTTCTTCTAATGCCCCAGTCCTAACCAAAATTTCTCCTGTAGTGTTGATCCCCGATAAAAAGGTACTCTCTTCTTTCGTTGGATCTTCTTTGAAAGGTGCATTCAGATCCTTCTCCTTTTATTTCAGTTTAGCCTCGACATCTAGGCCCCCATATTTGATAACCTTCTTTAGGTAATTATTTTCTCTAACCGTCTGTTGTAACCTCTTCTTCAATTCAATAGCATTATTAATGCTAATTTTAGTAGTCTTGATCAAAACTTTCATGGCACTGACTTGTTGCTTTAGGTGCTGGAAATTAGACTAAAAAACATAAATAAAAAAGGTTACTATTTATAAACAAAACATATTTAACAAAAAAATATTTTTGAGTTAGATGTAGAACTTACATCAGATGTAAGTCGTGATGTTTCTACAACTGCTACTTTGTTCTGATCAAGTGCCCATTCATTGAAATATGCTTGGGCTTCTACATTGAGGTTTTCCAAACGATTCATAACAACGACAATAATTTCATCTCTTTATGTAGACTCGGCCTCCATAGTTCCAGATTCAATTTTATGTAGCAAGGCATCGAGCTTTTGGGGCTCATTCTCCATCTTGAGAAAAAACTCTTTTCTTTTTGAAAAATTCTTATATCGGCCATTGATGTCTTTAATAAAAACCTTGGCCCGATATTCCCATTCCTTCAATTTATCAATATTCGAAAGAAGAGTATTATGAACTACAACTTTACATGCATCGGCTAATAACACATTTTTAGAAATGTTTAGGATATCATATTTTGTAATAGTACGGATGACGACTTGTTTTGGGGCGTATGGGGAAACTTCAGTGGCATCTACATTGACATCATCCTCTTCTCCATCAATGCCCTCTTCATCCTCAAGAATTTCACTTGCCTTTAAAGGGAAATTTTTAGGATTCATACCCTGATAAAGAAAGTCACAATCAAGAGTTCCCAAGGGCATATGAGATGAACTCTCAACATTTGAAAAATTCTCCAAGGTTAATATCGATACAACAAAAATACTAGATAATGACATAGTTTGTGTCTTTGTAGCACTTCTTGCATTGTGAGGTGGTGGTGTGAGGAACGTTTTACCATGCATGTGTGATTAGTTCCTCGTAGGTGGAACCTGAAGTGGATGGACCTGAACTTGCTTTGGGTGGACCTGAACCTGCTGTGGCTATGGTTGTGGTTGTGGTCGTGGAGGGTCAGATGGTGGAGCCATCCGTTTTTAAAGCATTTTGAATCTATGAGGTCCCTTTGTTAAATTTCACACAAGAATATAAAATAAATCATTTGTAAATAACAATAGTGTTAAAAAATATTTATTCAAAATATACATACCTAACTTAGACTCTGCAACCATTGATGTTTCAACCATTTGTCCTTTGTCTAAAAATAAGCATAACACATTAAAAAAACATAATTTTAAGTCAAAAAAATCATTTAAAAAAGCATTTTTGAACAATGCAGAGTAAGGTTATGTTGTGGGTTGGAGGTAATCTCTTCTACGTCGACTATAACTATTTATCCAGTAAAAGGTGACGCAGGTGTATGCTGAATCCGACCATCATCGGGCCTCACACGTTTGTTGGGAATCATTGGTGATGACTGCGATTGCATGTCAAAATCAGTAGATACTTCATGAATTCTAAATGCAGCATCCCTCTTACTTGAATACTGAGATGCTCTTTTTTGTTTTCAAAACAAAATTAGAGAATAAAAAGATAAAATTAAAAAAATAAAATAAAGATATTTCAACAAATATTTTTACCTGTATCTCACCATCAGACATGCCAATAGACAACAAATTGGGTTGCAATGTAGTGGGAGGACTGCTCTGTTGAAGGTTGAAATAAGCTTCCTAAAATAAAAAAAAGAATAAAATTATTGGTAGTCATTGTGTAAGCAGATGCTTGAATTTTTTGGGCAACTCAAAAGGTCGTGCTTCAGGCGGTTGTAAATGTATGTGAACCAGTTAAATTTACTGCCATAAATACAATGAAGCAATAAATAAAGTGCCCCAAAAGGCATTTTTGTAGGTTGCCCCTACAGAATAAGCCTTGCCTAAAAAAATTCAATGCAAGCATATGAAAATTTATCTCCAACATTCGAAATGTTTAAGCCCCTTTTGGACTTAGAAGAATTGACTGAAAAAAGAGAACATTATTAGAAAACAAAAAATAAAACAAGCAGAACATTTTTAGAGAAATGAAACTATAGCAAAACAATATTCAATTTTAACTAAAAAATAAATTTTCAAATTATACCTTTCAGATTGTCAGGATGAATAGTGTAAAGGTTTCCTAGGGCATATTTATAATCATCGGTTAAGGCGTACTGGTTGTTCACCAGTACACCATCCTAAAATGGCAGCCCTGTTAGTTGCTGCACATCGAAGGGTTTAATCGAAAAAACAATTTCATTATTATCCATATGGATCGAAATAGTGGACACATCATGGTTGTAACAAGAAATGACCTGTTGCATCAACTGAATGTTAATGTTCAATTGAAGCATCTTCAACACACCAGCAAGTCCAGCAGTGTAAATCCACTGGGAATCTCTATCAGGAGTGTTGAAAATACTCTTGATATTGGGGCAAAAGGTGTACTTGAAATGAAATTTGGATGGAAGAGGGGAGGAACAACTAGCCATATCTAAAAAGCAGGAAAATACTGGCAAAAAATTATAAAAATGATGCCAAAATGCTTTAAAAATGTTACCAAAATGCACTAAAATTGCTTGGAAACGCTCTAAAAATGCTCTAAAACTGATGTGGAAAATGCCCTAAAAATGCTAGAAAAAGGTTTTAAAGTTGCTTTGGGAAAAGTTGCAAATGACCCTACAAATGAATTTATAGATTTTCCGCATGGTAGGAGTTAACGCATGAATGACAAGTGGTAGAAGGGAGGACACGTGATGCCATATTATTTATGATTATGGTGGTCGCCTTGTTCCACTTGCCATCTTCCAGTCACCTTATGCCACTCATCATCTATCAGTCACCTTGTGCCACTCGCCATCTGTCAGTCACCTTACACCACTCGCCATCTATCAGTCACCATGTGCCACTCGCCTTCTACTAGTCACCTAGCGCCACTCGCATTTTGCCACTAACCATCTTCCAGTCACCATGTGCCACTTGCCATTTTTTAGTCACCATGTGCCAGTCACCTTCTGCCAGTTGCCTTCTTCCAGTCACCTTCTGTCTATCACCTTCTACCAATCACCTTGTGTTAGTCACCTTCTACCAGCCACCTTTTTCTAGTTGCCTTTTTACAGTCATCTTCTTCCAATCACCTTGTGTTAGTCTCCTTATGTTAGACACCTTCTTCCAGTCACATTTTTGTTAGTCACCTTGTGTTAGTCACCTTCATCTAGTCACCTTCTTCTAGTCGCCTTCTACCAGTCGCCTTGTGTCAATCACCTTCTACCAGTCGCCTTCTGCTAGTTGCCTTCTGTCAGTCGTCTTGTGTCAATTGCCTTATGCCAGTCACATTCTACTAGTCACCTTATGTCAGTCACCTTCTTATAGTCACCTTGTGTCAGTCACCTTCTACTAGTTGCCTTGTGTCAGTCACCTTCTGCTAGTTGCCTTATGTCAGTCACCTTCTGCTAGTCACCTTATGTCAGTCGCCTTCTGCTAGTTGCCTTGTGTCAGTCACCTTCTGCCAGTCACCTTCTACCAGTCACCTTGTGTTATATGCCTTGTGTCAGTCACCTTATGTCATTTTCCTTCTATCATTCACCTTCTTCCAGTCGCCTTCTGATAATTTTGTTGATACTTGTAGTTGAAAAAAAAAATTGCCATGTTTTGAAAAATTTTCTTCAAACTTTTGAAAAATTTGCCCCATAGTTTATACAATTTTCACATTGATTTGCCCCGATTTAATAAATACTTTTTTTGTACTACCCCTTATGCATAACCATGGAGTCTATCCATGATCATAAAAATATCTTTTCTAGGATCCTATCCTTTGCCAATGATAATGTGAACCTTATCCCTTTTGATAGTCGTAAACCTCATCTATAGGAGACCACAATTACTCAATATTTAAGCTTAACCTTATTAGATGAGTCTGTGCCTAGGGTAGTCAACCCCAGAGCCAATGTTAAGTGATCCCCACCTCCTACGAGTCAGTTTAAGCTTAATTTTGATGGAGCAGAGTAGGCACTGGCGGTATTGTGTGAGATCATAATGGAAATATGATGCTTTAATTTTCCAAATATTTGGGAACAAGGACGAACAACGAAGCTAAAGCTAGAGCTATGTAGAGAGGTCTTCAAATGACTCAGGGTTTAGAAGAAAATTTGATCATAGAAGGAGACTCTATGCATGTTATAAATATCCTCAATAATTGGAAAACACCTCCTTGGAGGATTAATTTTTTTTTTGAAGAGGCTAGGATCCTTTTCTAGGGAAGGCAGGACAGAAAATCCCAACATGTCTTTCGGGAAGCTAACAAAATTGTTGATAAGCTAGAAAATTTGGGTGTCGATGGTGATGGACTTTTCAAATGGGAACACAATGTCCTGATCAAAGTAGAGGAGCTTATTCAACAATAATTCTAATAATAATAGTCGAATTTACCAATAGGGAAGGCACTGTAAGTTCGAAGGCTAGGAGTATTCCCGCCTCTTTTTTGAAATGCACTTGTAATAAAAATTATTCGAGTTGTCAGTATTTGTGGATGCTGCTTGGAAATACCACAAAGACTAATAGGGATAGTCACATGTTAGATAACATGGATCCTAGTCATCTTAGTAATTTGAGTTTGGTTGATAATCATAGGGCAGGAAATAAATGACAATATAAGACTTCAAACTAGAGCCACGTGGACCACCAGATAGCCACCGCCATAAATCTAGCCATCAGGTTCACTTCTCCAAGGCTGATTGGCCAAGATGATATGTGGTCCCAAAGCATGTCATATACGAAATAAAGTAATTACCAAAGAATTATTACGAGTAATTGTCAATACAGAGCTTGTGGGAGTTTTTTTCAATACTCTACTATGTGTGTCTGCAACTTTTTGTTTCTCCATTGTTTCAAAGAAGAGATCCGTGTCTGTTTCTTTTTTTTTTGTAATTATGATGCAGGTGTGTTTTCTTAGGGTATATCCAAAATGTTGAAGTTTCTTTGTGATAACAGGCTATGTGCCTTACCGGATATAATGGCTTTGGTGATATGTAGATTTTACATATATAGGATCCTTAGTAAGTACATGTTCATCAATAGCCCTGGGCTGATTTTTGTAAAAGGTTTTGGGTCAACCTGTAAAACCCGGTATTAATGCTATAGTATCTTATCTACCAAAAAAATCATCCCATTCATTCTTCGGTACCATCACCATCTTATCCTACTAATTTTGCACTACCGAAGTTTTATAAATTCAAAGGGAATGTGGACCCCCGAGAAAATGTAGGTGCATTCATCCATGCATGCTTCATAATACAAGAAAATTACCATTTGATGCTTTGAACCTTCCTTCAAACATTTGGATGATATGCCCTAGAATGATATAACCATTTACTAGACCATAGTTTCTACACTTTTAGTTTATGATTTTGGAAACTACTAGAGAGAAATTATCACCAAGTTACCATTCAACCTCCCCATGGTGGAACTCATAAGAATGTTCACGAGGAATTATTCAAAACCCATATCCATATTATTACAATTGCAACAATATAGAACATTCAAATAAGCCCTCACCCAAGTCTAGATTATCAAAGAGATTAAAATCCAAGAGGATGAGATAGAACTCAAAAATAAGGAATGGTAAAATAAAAATTCAAGGGGAAACAATAAGGGTCAGTTAAAACTTGGCCAAATTAACCAAGTGGTCTTGAGTGTACCTCAACCACAAACCCAATAAGCTCAAGTACAATACCAACAAATCCTAATACAACAACCATAGCAACACAAAGTATATCAAGTGGTATCAACCCCAACTCAACAGAACGATAAATTTCCAACAATAGACAACCATAAATATTGATAGTATAATAGAAAAAAATGCAATTACACTCCACTCCCTATGCCCCTCTCCACCATATTCAAATGGTTGTATGTGGTACAAATAAATACACTACCACAAATAAAACTTGAAGATCCAAAAAACCATGTCGTAGGTTATATGAGGAGTACGAATATTATACCTTTCATCATTAGAAAGGTTATGATATTAATGATTGCTATTCATTTAAGGATATCATTCAAGGTATGATTGAGAAATGGACTATCAAAATTGATCACCCTTTAGTACAACAAATGTAACAACCCTAATTGTTACTATGCATCCACTATTTTTTTTGTTTGTTATTATATTTATCTTCCAAAGAGTAAGGGACATAATCTTGATCTAAGATGAATTTATTCCAAATGGAATGTAAGTTATCAAGGCATAAACCATCAAGAGATATTAAGACTTGGTCAGAGTCACTCTTGAGTAGAAGTGACCAACTTCTACAAAACCTTCATGTCACACCAACGGTATGAATACATGCCTTGAATATTGAGTAACCACACCAATGGTTAATCATCAATATTTATTACTTAGTTACTACCCTCATCTCCATGATGGGGCAACTAAGATAATTATCACTCCATGTGATCAAATTACATAGGCCTTGGAATAATCATCTTAAGAATTATTATATTCCCTTCTCATTCTTAGTAATTATCATTCATCTTTCTCATCTAAGGTATCCCTTTAGTTATATACATTAATTAATTAATTAAATTACCATGGTGTATTTTAACTTAATATGGGAGCACCTAATCCACATATACATTTGAGCTTCTACTTAGAATGTGAGGCTTTGTTTGAGCTACAACCCAAACATAAATTACAATCATTGGGCTACAACCCCTCCGAGCTCCAACTCGGATTATATCAATCTAGTTATCATTTTACATTTCATTAATATAATATCTTTAGGTTAAAATATCCATAAGTGTTTATAAAGTGATTAGTGCAACATAATTCCATTTATATTTCCATCCTAATACTTAACCATATACAACCATTAAAGAAAAATATACAATCCATTACATCATACTCTTTGAGACTACACATCAATTACATATTAAAACAAATTCTTAAAGTAAAGAACATTTAATAACCATTGATACTAATTGATTTCAAAATTCATAATCTATCTAATTTAAATTTAATTAGAAAATAATTACAAAATCCATCATCATAGGTAAGCCATAAACTAATGTGATACAATATTTATCTTGGGAACCCTCACGGGGAATAAACCCAGCCTCCAAAATATATCTTTCCTCTTATTTCATAAACTAAAAATTTCATAAGTACAATATAGGAAAAGGCATCCCACAAATCCTTTTTCAATTATACAATTTAAAAGAATCAATCTGATATTTTTTCAAATCATGATGCAATTAAGGAAATTTCACATTTCATTTCTCTAAGCCATCATTACAATACATAAGAATCTTGCAAATTATTATATCTATATGCTTATGAATGATCATCGGATTCATGTTTAGGATAAATCTCATTCATTATCAAATAAGAAACCCCATAATTCCCTTGATAATGAATCCACATTCATTCTCCAAGGTTGATACGCATTCAACCCTTTATAAGTAGAATTTGCTAAGAATCCATACTAAGCATATGAAGAGGAAATATTATAATTTTCTCTAAAAGGGATATTCTATCCATTCTTATCACAACCACATCAAGAAGCATAATCTAATTAAGGTATTAATATTGCATATAATCTATGCTAATAAAATAATAGAACTCTATCTATTTTTCCTTTAACCAATCATTATAGATTTCATGATTTGAGAGGGTTCCAAACTCCTCTCATCTATTCTACCTTTACAATATCAGAATCATACCAATTTCACCAGCCCATAAATCCTATAAATCATAACTAGAGAAAGGGTCATAAAGGATCATTAATTGTATGATCGACATATAGTGAGGAAACCCCATAATTTCCTCAACGAATGAGTTCCACACTCATTATTTCCTTAGCTACACTACATCCTTTTGTACTAGAGTGCGTTTCTAAATTCAAATAAGTATGATCCCAATTCACTTAATCAATGATATTGTCTACCAATTTATACTATTCCCTAAGTTAGATTTCCATATTCTACCTATTATTTTGTATCTTCTTTCCACAAGAAAATACTCCTTTGATTCAATATATTCATAAAAATTATACATCATAATGTAAATTAATCAAAACATCAAAGGAAGAAAAATCCCATACTTTTCCTTAGGTTTAAATTCCCCCAAGAATGAATCCCCTCATACTTTCATTTATTTCCAATTTTGCACATAAATAATTCCTTTAAATATAACTCTCCAAATTATAGATAAATCATTTATCTTTTCCTTTATCTAATCATACATATTTCATCAAATCTATCCTTTAATATCCAAATTAAAGGAATTCTAATATAATTCCAAACTTATCTTATTTAATTTTCAAAATGCAGAGTAAGAGAAACTCATACTTCTCTTATTCAATATCCAAAATACAATAAATATTGCCTTCCAAAATATGCATTCCTTAAATAAGAAAAAGGAGATTATTCTTCTCAATTTATTATTAAATCCAAGAGAAAATATTATATCATACAATATCTAGTTACACCAAAAGGAAGTGGTAAGTCCATTTAATCTCTAAGGTCAACTAGTCTTCAAACAATAGGGTTTTCCTTTCCCTATCAACTATTCACATATCCACTATTCATTTACTATTCACTATTAACTATTAACTATTTACTATTCACTATTCACTATTCACTATTCACTATTTGCTATAGAATTAACTCCACGTTCATCCTCCTATATGCAACCGATATCTGCAAATACCAAATTCTAGTCATTTACACTAGAATTACTATTCACCTTCCAATATTCATTTAATATTCACTATTCACTATTCACATAAATCCCTTGGTGACCTGAGCTCTCTCTCATCTCTAGCTCTTGGTCACCATGTGACACATAGAACATTTTCTTTAATGAAGGTTGTTTTTAGTTCTTATGTAGGTCAAAATAAGACTAGATGCAAGGTGTCTTAGAGTATTCATAGGGGGCTAATTTCAAAGGCTAATCAATGCCTTGATACTTATTTCCTTAGCAATATTATAAAGAAATTAAAATAAGGTAAATATTGCATTCTAAAATAAATCTTTGATATTCCTTAATTGTACTCCATCAAAATATCCTAAAGAGATTATATTTTAATGAGCTATTAAAGGACATAAGCTTTACATATCCCAATTTAAACAATGATTAGAAAGAGTTTGATATACTATCAAACATTTTTAAAACAAGACATCTAAGCAAGCAATTTAGTGCTTCAATACAGTCATAAGTATTTTGGAATTTTTAGCACATAAGACCTCAAAACAAGCACATTTCATTATTGTAAAGAAGGAAGATATGAATCTCCAACCAAGTCATATATGATTTTCTAACAATCAATCACAAGGGCCTTCTATATATCATAGAGGTCTAATTAAATTAGATGTTGAAACTCAATAATTCCTAATGCTACCAATCCAAGAAGGGAAGAGAATAATCTTATCACCATATTGCATAAATGTTTCCAATTTCTTTAAGCAAAACTAAAATTATCTCACTAGAGTGCAATAAAAATAACTAAAGGTGATTTTCAAATTAAAGGAAGGAATCAATTAAGCACTCATTATTAATTGGACTTAGAGAGGAATCCTCCAACCTCCATCTCCTGTAAGGCTAGGACTCCAAGATCTTTCTTCTCCTTCCTCTTTCTCTCCTCTTGCTTGCCTCCTTGCTTGGCTCCTCCTCTTAGCTAACCTTCTCCTCATGCTTATCCAAGATTGTCTTGGCCTAATGCCTCTACCTAAAACTTAGTACTCTCCCAAATACTTTTGGTTTCTGATCCACCAAAGTGGAGAGCATACTCCCTAAGCTCCAATATTTCCTAGCCCTTTCTTCCCAAGAGGCTCTCAATTTATAGGAAAACTCTTCCTATCATGAGTCATCAAATGGCTCTTTTTAAAATATTAAAAGATGCCACTTTTAATTAAAAATTACTTTCTCCCCTTGATATGCCATAAAGATGATCTTTTATTTAATTAATAAAAGATGCTACTTTGATTAAAATATTTATTCCTCATTTATGAGTCATAAAGGTGACTCTTATTAAATCAATAAAAGATGCTACTTTTTAACCCTTTAATCTCCTCCATCCATTTGGAGGGTGTCCTAGCCAATTAGTCTTCTCCCTAATTTGGATTTTTCTACTAAATCCAAAAGGGCTACTATTTAAATAGTAAGATGCTTTAATTTATTAAATATTAAATTCTCATGAAGTGGAAAGAGATCCCACTTAAATAATCTAGTTAAAAATTACTACCATTGAAATAATAAGATGCCTTCTAAGACAAGCCCATGTGAAGTATCTATGTGGCTATTATTTTATAAAAAAATATACCTCTAAGAGACATATCCCTTTTTATCCCATATGAAGAGAAATCCAATAAACAATATGAAATTAAATGAGGACAAGGTGAATGACCATGCTTGGATTTGTGTTCCTCCATCTCAAAATATTCTAAATTCCATACTATTTGGGATTAGAGAGGAGAATCTCTCTTTAATTATACCAATAAGAATAGGCCATGGAGAAGAGGTAAATTAATAAAATAATCCTTATTTATTTAATAATTCTAGTGCTCAATTTGGTCCAATTAAAATTGGAAAAATTGTATGAGCACCTATTTACGTTAAATTAGGCTACCTAATCCTAATTATTTAAATGAATTACTTTTTATAAAGGCTACTTCTTCTAATTAGACTTTTTACAAAATCCTTAAAAATTTCACAAATTTATTTAATTATTATTTTGTAGTATGATTAGGGTTTATGACCCTTAGATAGATATTAATTGATTTCTAAAATCAATTAATACCTCCTTGAGAAATGTCCACTGGTATTTCTCCAAATCCTCCAATTTGGAAGTAATTAGGTTAATTAAGCCTAATTAATTAATTAAATTACTTTTTTGTAAAAGATAAACCCACCAATATATCTTTTACAAAATCATTATTTAACTTCTCAAAATATTAGAAAATCCCTTAATTGGAATTTTGTAGAAATATTTAGGGCCAACGACCCTCTAGTCAGGTATTAATTGATACCTTATATCAATTAATACCCGTTTGAAATGATCAATGGGGATAGGCTATGATATACACCCCCTTGAACTAAACATAGTCCTCTGTGTTTCTTGCAATTCCTAGTTTAGTTAGTGCATAATGGAAATAAAACTAGTATTATTTATTTATAAAATAGTTTGATCCATCAACAATTTTCTTAATTCCAGTGTCTCCTTATTGATGGTAAGCAACATATTCCATCCACGAGAGTACATTGTCCTATGAAAATACAAAACATTAGCAGTACCATATCCTCAAAGTAATAAAACATCCATATTGCATAAACAATAAGTATTGAAACATCATCAATACATAAATATCATCATAGAATCAAGGCCATTGAAACATATTTCAATGCATAACTAACTATAATAGTGTAGTACAGTAATAGAATTACAATATATTCTCATAGATATGATATTTATTTCTTGTCTTTTGGGCATCAACCCAGACATATGCAGGCTAAAAACCCACATGTACATTCGAGTCACCACTCTGAATGTAAGAACTTTGTTTGAGCTCCAAATCAAACATGGATTAAAGCATTTACAAGTGTTTATATAATAATTATTCGCATAAAAAAAACATAGTTCCTTTCACATTTATATCTTAATGAAAGACTACGCTTAATAATCAAGGTAAAGCATATAAACCATTGTATCATAAACATTTAATTTTACATATTAATTATTCATTTAAGCATATCATTGGAAACATGTATCATCGAAGATAAAAATATATTGTCATAAATCTCACTTTAGGATATTCACATATCCTAAAATTCATTTTGGCAAACCTATTTTCCATTACCAGTGCATCCTCCTAGATGTCCCCTAGTTTACATCAACATAAAATCATGGATAAGTCCCATACCTTCTCCAATAATGGACTCTAATCCATCCTTTTTTGATCTAGAAGCTTTACATTCATGTTTTCTAATTAATTAAATTTGTTTAACATTTATGTTACATAAAAACTTCGTTACCTATTTCTACTCAAAATATTAAATATATACAGACAAAAGTATATAATCCAAATGTTTATTAATTAATTTTTGCTATATTTCTTGGCATACATAGTATAAATCCTTATAGCCTACAAAGTGGTGGCTTTTTTCCCAATGAAAGGATCTCAAGGTTGTTACCCCTCAGTCCTTTTACCACTTTGTGCAATGTCTATACCTCCTATATGAGAGATTGTTGGGAAAACTGCTCAAGAAGCTATTCATGATTTGCTCCATGTTATTGCTCTAGTTGTATGAGTTGTTATCCCATGATCATGATGTGCACTAATAGCTGGCTATAATGGGGTGAGAAAACCATGGTTCACCTGTGTATCAAAACAAGATACCACGAATGCAACACTATATTCTTGCCTTGCTTGTTGTAGTTGTGTATTTTACATGTATAAGGCTATCATTATAGTTGCTCTTCAATTATTTCTTTGTGTTATATATAATTTGAGCCTATCTCATTATGCTATGACAACAACTATTTCAGCCTCTAGCATCATCCTTTCTTAAGCCCATAAATCTCCTTGATTAGATTTGGCACCATCAAAAGTCATCTTCTCTTCTTAAGGTATATGTACCAATATATCGACAATCAAAAGCAAAAGAATCATGAAGCACACAATGGGATTTACTCCACTCATAACCAATATCATCCAGGAAAATCTTGACATAAATATAATCATATTAGGTGTCATGAGTAGTTGATAATTTTAATCATTTCTTCGATGTTGAATTAAAAATTCTATAAGTTGTGTGTATTCAACCTATTTTCTCTATATAACCAAGTTAAAATTACTCCATAAATTAAAGTGAATATTTAGTTCGGTTTACGATATATATAAATCTCATTCATAAGTTTAGTTGATCACATCTTATTGATTTTGAGGTTGTTCACTTAACTTTCATGGTGCATGTCTCATTCGATTCAGATTACCTCATTGATGATTTTGTTTTGATTGATCAAAGGTTCATTATACCTCTTCACTCCTTGAGGTAATAACATATTTTAACATACTTGAATATTATTGTGATATGTGTGTTCCTTCATTATGGCTATTAGCTTTACATAATGTCCCATCATCATCCCTTTGATGACTCCATCAGATGATTTTATACACACTTATTTAGGTATCCTTTCCTTAGGTACCATATTGAATTTTGGTCATTATTTCTTGGTTGGTAATGGTAACAGTCATGTGTTTCTATATTTATGATGTCATCTAAGTGTGGTGCATCAATAATTACCTAGTACTAACTCAAATGACACATAATTGGGTTTATTTATTTATAGTTAACCTTGTATCTTCTTGAACCAACCTAATCGTATTGTCAATGTTCGATTTAACACCATTTTATTATATGTATATTTTAATACCACATACACTGCGTAAGGAAACTATTTAGTATCTAGATAGCATATAACACACTATTAAACCTGACCAACAACTAGGTGGCCGGGTGGCTTATTACTCTGCTGTAGTGACAGTGTTTGGGCGATGACTCCATCTTCTTCGTGATTTTCCATTGCTGATATGTTCAACTCCTTCCTCTAGCAAATGGCCATATTTGTATCTAGAGACTACTTTGTCTCTTCAATCAATAATATAAAACATTATTTTATCAATTATCTGATCATCTTCAATCCCAATTAGTTGGTTTTTACTTGATGATTTCCATGTTCTAAATTCAAGTTTAGCCTCTATGGAATTCCTCCAAAATATTTCTCTTAGGGGGTTACTATAACTTCTATTTTCATATTTATAGTAAAATGGAGCTTAGCTTGAGAGGTTCGAATGCCAAGTGAGATACTCAAAATATTCTAAGGTACATCGCTTAAGACCCACATACGTGGAGGGTTCACCTAGCTCTTCCACTTGGATACACCAATGGTTCTAGTAGTTGGAGGTCATACTTGTACATAAGTAATCTTCAAGTGTTTGCTTATTCTTTTCAAAGTGTGTATTAACTAATCATCACTTCCTCATACATAGTCTTGTTTACTTTCCAACTAAAATTTTTAGTAATTAGTTTTCAATTTCTAACTTAGATGGTCATCTTCACACTTTGTATCACCATAAGGTGCTAACCATTCATTTTATAAATATATAACACTCTTGCCACATAGTAAGATATTATCACAAGATTCTATTTCCAAATTGGGTTGATTGCTTACTCCCCATAACATATCTCTTTTTTTAATTTGTGGAAAACATCCCAGAAGGCATGCCACTTTCGGGTAAGACCCAAGGAGGTAGGGGTATCCATTCCACCAAAAATGCCTAGGACTCGGACCTATCCTATCACCTTTGACATACTCAAGGAGCAAACAAACATGCAAAACCATTTAAAAAATAAAAATAAATACATAACACTAAAAATAATAAAATAAAATAAAAAACATGCTCCTTGAGCATGTCAAAAACAAAAGCACAACCAAAAAAACACACAATAAGATAAAAAAAAAAACACAACATAAACCACATAGAAAAAACACAAGAACAACATAACAAAACACAAAAATGACAAAAACAACATAACACTAAAAAGACATAGCAAAAATAAATAAATAAACTAAAAAATAAACACAACCAAACCCTAAAAAAAAAATAATAAATAAATAAATAAAAATAAAAATAAAAAAAAACCAACAATAGACAATAAAAATAAATAAAAAACATAGAAATCACTTACACATAAAAACACGAATTAACACAAACAAAAAAAACACAAGAACAAGAACGACAAAAACACAAGAACGAAAACAAAAAACAAAAAAAAAACATAAAACAACAAAAACACAAGAATAGCAAAAAACAACACAAAGAACACGAAAAAAAAAACAAAACAAAAGAACACACACACCTTAAAAACCTAAACAAAAAAAGAAATAAGAAAAAAAATTGAACATAACAATGACCTTTCTAGACCAGAAGACTATTAAGGCAAGAATCAACAGATGAAACAAAAGAAATAAAAGAAAGAGCTAGGGAACTAAAATAACCTGATCAAATAAAAGAGAAGCAAAAATAAAGCAAGAAGGAACTAGGTACCTTCAGAACTAGAGCCATCCAAATAAATGATAGAAATAAGAGCTTCCCTTATTTGTGAAGCCCACTATATAGGAGGGTGGCCATAACAAGCAAGATCACCTTTGTCCAAAGACCAATTAGCTAAAGCATCAACACTCTTGTTTTGATATCTGACCACATGATTGTAATCAACTTTCAAAAATCCCATCTAGATTAATTGAATCTTCTCAATAATTCTCTTTATTCTCCAATCAACCTTATTATTCTTAGGAGTCTTCAAAATATTAATCATGAGTTGAGAGTCAGACTCAACTAACACCTTTTCCCATCCAAACTTAGTAGCCTCTTGAAGGCCTCTAAGGATACCAAACCCCTCAGCAAGGTTATTGGAAATAATACCCAAATTCTTAGCAAAAGTAAAAACTAGGGAGTCATCTAAAAGTCTACCAATTCCTCATGCACTATCTTTTCTAGGGTTCCCTCTAGAGGCTCCATCGGTATTGAATTTTCCAAAACCCTTAGGAGGAGGTTGAAAAATTCTTGTCCTATCCATATTAAAAATACTCACATTTCCTTTAAGTTGGTTGCTCTTAGAATATTTAATATTCAATATTTATATCACTTGATCCCATATTTGGTGGAGTTTTGGGGGTGATTAAGGAGTTGATGGATCGATTCAACTAAGTTTGCTATGGTATTTTGCCAAAGATAGTGAATATCCTTCCTATCTTGATTAAAAATTTAGTTGTTCCTTTCATTCCAGATATTCCAAAGAATAATGGTAGAACCCAACAAACTAACTGCTAATAAAATGATCAACACCCTCTTGATTAGGCCAATCTCTCCAAAGCTGCTCAAAAGTAAAAAAATTGGACCAATGTAAGCCAAGTAAAGTGGCCATTATCCTCTTTGTATTTCACATATCCACTATTCTTGGATATCTTGTCTTTGCATTTCTGGGATTTGAATAGGCCAGTCCTTAATAGGGATCCAATATCTACCAACCTTTGAATTACCAGTATGGTACTGACAGTAATTAGCCACATTTATCCAGTTAGCTCGGTGAAGCTCCTCCATCCAAGGTCTACAATTGAGAAACTGAGTTATCAAAGGCTTGTGACCATCCCAAGAATCTATCCAAAAATTTACTTGTTGACCATTACGAATGATCCAAAATAAAATTTTCTTTATCAAATCCTCACAAGTCTTAAGAACTGCTAAAATGGGAGAACCTTTGGTAGGAATTTGATAGCGAACAAGGTCTTTAGGACTTTTGTTCTCAGTATATTTAGCACAAATATTATTGGCCCAAAGATCATTGGGGTTAGCAGCTAAAGATTTGTTGTTATTAATAGAATACCAAAATCCTAACCCCCCTTCATTCTTAGGAAGACATAAAGTGTCCCATTTCACCAAGGCCCGTTTTATTTTCTCCTTAGTACCACTCCAAAGGAAATGATGATTGATTTGATCCAGTTCTCAAAGAATAGCCTTTAGGATATTCAAAATAGAAGATACATAAATAGGAATAGCCTGAAGGACTGATTTTGCCAAGGTGATTCTATCCCCAGAAGAAAGCCACCTATTGGTCCACTTTTCGATTTTTTTCTTAACTTTGTCCAACAACCAATTCGAATCTTTATTTTTCTGCCTTTGAATATTGATGGGAATACCTAAGTAAGTGATCGTAATGGAGGTCTTCTTATATCTTAATTTATCCAAGACCATGGATTCTTGTCTGGCAGAGCAGTGAAAGAAAATAACTTTAGATTTGTCTTCATTGATCAATTGCCCAGTATCCTTAGAAAAATAGCTAATTATTTGCTTAATATTAGAAGCTTCCTTAAATATAGCTTTACCTAAAATATTAGAGTCATCCAAAAATTGAAGATGAGAGATAAGTCTAGCTCCATGAGCAATGGTAATAGTCCTACCCAAGCATTCAACAATAATGATGAATAAATAAGGGGATAATGGGTCATGTTGCCTAATACCTCTTGAAGCTGGGGACGACTGAGAAGGACTACCATTAATAAGAAATAATTAGGAAATTGAAGAGATACATCACATAATCCAATCCATCCAATCCTTAGAGAAATAAAATTGTCTTAAAACTTTGATAAGTGCCAATCCACTCTGTCATAAGCTTTGGATAAGTCTAACCGAATGAACATGGAAGGAGATTTTTGCATATTCATGGAATGGATGGCTTACTTAGCAAGAACTATCTCATCTACAATTTTATGTCCTTCCACATAATCCCCTTGCTCAGGGGAGATAATCTTATGCAAAAGAGGCTTCAACCTTTTTGCCATTATTTTAGTAATGATTTTGAGAAGAACATTACATAAAGAAATAGGTCTAAAAGCTGATATATGATCAACCTCTTGAGATTTTGGAACAAGAGTAATATAAGTTTTATTGATAACCTTAAAAATTTCTTTGGATTTCCTGGCTTCTTCCACCACCTCTAATAAATCAGCATGAAGGATATCAATGGGAAAACCGTCAGGACCTAGGGTTTTCGCTTTTTGCATTTTGAAAACTACCTATTGAAGCTCATTGATAGTAATAGGAGCAGTCAAAATAGAGTTCTCCTCAGAAGTAATAAGAGAAGGGATTGCTTGCAAAACATTTTTTTGAGAATCTGAGTCAAGAGGAGTAGCAACAAAAATATTGGAAAAGTAATCAACAAAAATAGAGTTCATGCCATCCCATGTATAGAAAACATCTCCAGAGTCTGATTTCAAAGAAGAAATAAAGTTGTGATATCTTCGAGATAGAAGATATTTGTGGAAGAAATTTGTGTTTCGATCTCCTTCTTTGAGCCATTGAATTCTATATTTTTGATTCCATAATATTTCTTCTCTTTTTTCCCATTCCTCTATCTGAGTTGTGAGTTTAATTTCATCTACACTTCTATTCTTTGTGAGGCCATCTAAATGGATTTTCTTATTCAAAATTTCAATATGAGCAATAACTTCATATTTTTTTTTATGAACATCCCCAAACACTTTTCAGTTTCAAGTCTTGATTTTGGATTTAATATATTGCAATCTTTTGACAAAACAAAACATCTTAGTCCCATGCCTAGGCTTACCTTCCTTACACCATTGTTGCACACGAGGTCTAAAGGAACTATCTATGAGCCACATTAATTGAAAACGAAAAGGAGAGAAACTCACATTGTTTTTCCACATTTCCACCATGACTGGCCAGTGATCCAAAACAACATTGTTAAGAGTCTTCACTTTAGGAATGTGACCATGGATTAAGAAATTTTTAGATACCAAAAATCTATCCAATCTCTCCATTATACAAGCTAATCCTTGCGTTATGTTAGACCAAGTCATAAGACCATTATCTGGTTGGATGTCCACAAGATGGAGGTTTGCAATATATTCTCTCATGAGGTCAGTGCTTTTGTATAAATTTCTATTTCTCCCCATTTTCTCATCTAGAGAGAGGATGGTATTGAAATATCCTCCAATAAAGATCCAAGCTTCAAGAAAATGAGATATAATATGAGTTATATCCTTCCACTGTATTCTTTTTTCTTCCAAAGTAGTCAGAGCATAAACAGTAATGCACAACATAATTTGGTTGGAATATCTACTTTGAATAGTTGTAGCCAACAAACCCAAAATTCCAACTATATTGTGAATAACTACCTCTTTTGGGTCCCAAAGACAAGCAATTCCCCCAGAAGCCCCCTAGGAACTAAGGGAAACCACTTTTCTAGTTGGCCAAATTTTACTGGCAATTGAGTCCATATCCTCCATTGACATCTTCATTTATTGAAGGAAAACAAGATGTGGATGATTTATCTAAATCATTCTTCTAATTTTATTTTGTTTTGAAAGACTCCCTTTTAGTCCTCTAATATTCCAAAGGATGATATTCATTAACACCAAGGCTAAAAAATTTGGGAAGGGTATTAATCTTACCTTCCTCTACAATATTTTCACCTTCTTTTACCATATGATATTGATTGGTCTTGCAACTTGTTTTTTTATTAGAATCCATCTTCAATTTTTTTTTCCTGTTTCTTGACTTATTCCAATAGAATTTGATATGGCTTCTAACCTTGAAGAATGCTCGTACACAACCAAAATTTTACTAGAGGGTTCAACAGAGTCTATATTAGGACCTGTATTATTTTAAATTTTGACATTTAAAATATTGATTTTATTGTGTAAATTTTCTCCCTTTTTTTTTATTGAAAACCTTTGATTTGTTGGTTTGTCTCTGAGTTCTTCCCTTCATATTTAAATTGTGTTTCTAAGATTTATGTTTCCATTATTTTCTCTTCCTCACTTGGGACATCATTTGTGGAAAGGATTTCAAACATATTAGTGGATGACTTTGATTGATCCTTCATAACTGGTTTTTTCTGAGTGTTCTTCTTCTTAGGTATTTGGAAACTTGCTGAGTTTATATCTTCTTTCTATTCATCAAGAATTTTATTTGGGAAAGCACTGGCCAAATGACCATATTCATGGCAAATTCTACAACAAAAAGGAATGTTCTTATAGTCTACTACTTTCTCCCAAGTGTCTTCCCCAAATTGTAATGTGATCATTTTAGGTAGGGTTTTGTCAAAATCCATTAAAACACAAATTCGAACATAAATAATATGTTTAAAATTTTGAGTACAATCAAAAGTCATCATAAAAGTTCCTAAAGAGTTTCCAATTGAAGAAAAAATAGAAATATTCCAAAATTCAATAGGGAGGGCAAAGAGTCTAACCCACACGGGAGATATAGAAGGCATCTCTTCTTTGGATTTAAATTTGGCATGCTAGGGCTTCATGAAAAGCCTTGCTCTTCCAAAAAACCAAGGATCCCCTTGAAAAGTTTTCTCTCTATCTTCATTATTAGAAAATAAAATAAGAAAATAACCATTTGGATAAATAGAGATTTGTAACTCACCTTTAGTTTTCCAACTTTTTGTAGCCTAGAATTTGAAAGTAGATAGGCTCGAATGAAAACCCACGAATCGACAAATTAGTCCTCTTTTTTCCAAATCTTCAATGCTAATCTGAATGTTACCCATATAAAGCTTAACAATAGGAGTTCCATATGTTGCTTTAAGACATCCTAACTCTGTTTTCCTGGGATCAATATTAGGCATTCTTAGAGGTTTATGATAATCCCTAAGATTAATATTAACATTGGGTTGAGGCTATCCACCATGGAGGGCATCCTTAAAATTTATTTTTGGGGCCGAGTCTTCAAAATTCTTACCCTTTATAGGGGTTTTCACAGTAGAATTATTTTGTGGGTGCACCTTAGCACTAGATTCACTTGAGATCTAAGCCATTTTTTGATCAACTGCTTGAAACTTGTTTTGTGATCTCTTTAATCCTTGCCCTAGACACCATGAAAAGGTATGGTTTTCACTTTTCTTTTGTGCAGCAAATTGGAAGTCGTTTTCACTCAATTTCACAACATGATATATTGAAATATAAATTTCTAACCCATATTGGATCCCTTGCAACATATCCTACTAAAATATTGAATATAAACCACAAAAATATTGGCTTCTAGGGCCCGAAGGCCCTAAAAACCAATCTCTGTAGCTACTTGCACTCAATCCAGATGAAACCCTTGCACAATCGCTTCCCAAAAATCTTGTTCACACATTGATTCGTTAGGATTTTTGGTGCCCCAAATTATCTAGAAATTTATGGATATGTTCTAGTATTTTCTAGGCATCTACTCTCAAAATTTCATCTCAATCCGAGTCCAGATAAGTGAGATATGATTGAAACAAGTTCGACAGTTTGGGCAATCCTCCAAAAAACGTCATGCATTCAATCCCCCTAAAATTTTCAAAACCACTCCCCATAACATATCAAATATATTATCTTCCCAATATAATATTAATGTTGCACCAATTCATGCAATATTTCATTTCTAAATAAGCTTATAGTTATCCTGAAAATTTTAATATCAAATACAATATTATTAATTGGTTTAACAACCATAGCTCAAATTGAGAAATAAATGGATTTTAACCAACCCTATGGTTCTTCTTACCCATATATTTTGCTAACCTAGACCTAAGTAGAATCCACTAGTTATCCTTGGCTCTGATACCAACTGTAACAACCCCAATTGTTAGTATCCATCCACTATTTTTTTTGTGTTCTTATGTTTATATTTCAAAGATTAAAGGATATAATCTTGATCTAAGATGAATTTATTACAAATGGACTCTAATTTATCAAGGCATAAACCATCAAGAGATATTAAGACTTGGTCAGAGTCACTCTTGAGTAGAAGTTACCAACTTCTACAAAACCTTCATGCCACACCGACGGTATGAATACATACCCTAAGTATTGAGAAACCACACCAATGGTTAATCATCAATCCTTATTACTTAGTTACTACCCTCATCTCCATGATGGGGCAACTAAGATAATTATCACTCCATGTGATCAACTTACATAGGCCTTGGAATAATCATCTTAAGCATGATTATCTTCCCTTCTCATTCTTAATAATTATCGTTCATATTTCTTATCTAAGGTATCCCTTCAGTTATATACCTTAATTAATTAATTACATTACCATGAGGTATTTTACCTTAATATGGGAGCACCTACTCCACATATACATTCGATATGCTACTTAGAATGTGAGGCTTTGTTTGAGCTACAACCCAAACATAAATTACAATCATTGGGCTACAACCCCTCCGAGCTCCAACTCGGATTATATCAATCTAGTTATTATTTTACATTTTATTAAATAATATATTTAGGTTAAAACATCCATAAGTGTTTATTAAGTGATTATTGCAACATAATTCCATTTATATTTCCATCCTAATACTTAACCATATACAATAATTAAAGCAAAATATACAATCCATTACATCATACTCTTTGAGACCACATCAATTACATATTAAAACAACTTCTTAAAGTAAAGAACATTTCATAAACATTGATACTAATTGATTTCAACATTCATAATCTATCTAATTAACATTGCATTAGAAAATAATTGCAACATCCATCATCATAGGTAAACCATAAAATAATGTGACACAATATTTATCCTAGGAACCCTCATAGGGAATAAACATAGCCTCCAAAATATATATTTCCTCTCATTTCATAAACTTAAAATGTCATAAATACAATATAGAAAGGCATCCCATGGATCCTTTTTCAATTATACAATTTAAAGGAATCAATCTATTCCTTTTTCAAATCATGATGCAATTAAGAAAATTTCACATTTCCTTTCTTTAAGCCATCAATACAATACATAAGAATATTACAAAACAAATTATTACATCTATATGTTTATGAATGATCATAAGATTTATATTAAGGAGAAATCTCATCCATTATCAAAGAAAGAACCCCATAATTCCCTTGAGAATGAATCCACTTTCATTATCTAGGTTTGATATGCTTTCAACCCTTCATAAGTGGAATTCACTAAGAATACATACTAAGCATATGAAGAGGAAATATTATAATTTCCTCAACAAGGGATCTTCTATCCATTCTTATCACAACCACATTAAGAACCTTAATCTAATTAAGGTAGTAATATTCCATATAATCTATGCTAACCCAAGAATAGAACTCTATCTATTTTTCCTGTAACCAATCAATATAGATTTCATAATTTGAGAGGGTTCCAAACTCCTCTCATCTATTCTACCTTTACAATTTTATAATCATACCAATTTCACCAGACCATAAATCCTATAAATCATAACTGGAGAAAGGGTCATAAAGTATCATTAATTGTATTATCAACATATAGTGAGGAAACCCCATAATTTCCTCAAAGAATGAGTTCCACACTCATTCTTTCCTTAGATACACTACATCCTTTTGTACTAAAGTGGTTCTAAATTAAAATGAGTATAATACCAATTCACTTAATCAATGATATTGTCTACCAGTTTATACTATTCCTAAGTTACATTTCCATATTCTATATATTATTTTGTATCTTCTTTCCACAAGAAAATAGTCCATTGATTCAATATATTCGTAACAATTATACATCATAATGTAAATTAATTAAAAAATCAAAGGAAGGAAAATCCCATACTTTTCCTTAGGTATAAATTCCTCCAAGAATGAATCCCCTCATACTTTCCTTTATTTCCAAGTTTACACATAAATAATTCCTTTAAATATAACTCTCCAAATTATAGATAAATCATTTATATTCTCCATTATCTAATCATACATATTTCATCTAATATATCCTTTAATCTCTAAATTAAAGGAATTCTAAGAGAAATCAATACTTCTCTTATTTAATTTTCAAAAGTCGAGTAAGAGAAACTCATACTTCTCTTATTCAATATCCAAAATACAATAAATCTTGCCTTCCAAAATATGCATTCCTTAAAAAAAAGAAGAAGAGATTATTCTTCTCAATTTATTATTAAATCCAAGAGAAGAGATTAGATCATTCAATATCTAATTACACCAAAAGGAAGAGGTTAGTCCATTTAATCTCTAAGGTCAACTAGTCTTCAAGCAATAGGGTTTTCCTTTCCCTATCAACTATTCATATATCCACTATTCATTTACTATTCACTATTTACTATTTACTATTCACTATTCACTATTCACTATTCACTATAGAATTAACTCCATGTTCATCCTCCTACATGCAATCGATATCTGCAAATACCAAATTCTAGTTATTTTCACTAGAATTACTATTCATCTTCCACTATTCATTTACTATTCACTATTCACTATTCACATAACCCCCTTGGCTACCTAAGCTCTCTCTCACCTCTAGCTCCTGGTCACCATGTGACACATAGAACATTCTTCAATAAAGGTTGTTGTTAGTGCTTATGTAGGTCAAAACAAGACTGGATGCAAGGTGTCTTAGAGTATTCATAGGGGGCTGATTTCAAAGGCTAATCAATGCCTTAATACCTCTTTCCTTAGCAAGATAATAAAGGGATTAAAAGAAGGCATAGCTTACATTCTAAAATAAATATTTGATATCCCTTAATTGTACTCCATCAAAATGTTTTGAAGATATTATATTTTAATGGGCTATTAAAGGACATAAGATTTACATATCCTCATTCAAACAATGATTTGAAAGAGTTTGATATACTATCAAACTTATTTAAAATAAGACATCTAAGAAAGCAATTTAGTGCTTCAATACAGTCATAAGTATTTTGGAATTGTTAGCACTTAAGACCTCAAAACAAGCACATTTCATTATTGTAAAGAAGGAAGATATGAATCTCCAACCAAGTCATATATGATTTACTAACAATAAATCACAAGGGCCTTGTGTATATCATCGAGGGCTAGTTAAATTAGATGTTGAAACTCAATATTTCCTAATGCTACCAATCCAATAAGGTAAGAGAATAATATTATCACCACATTGCATAATTTTTTCCAATTTATTTAAGCAAAACTAAAATTATCTCGCTAGAGTGCAATCAAAATAACTAAAGGTTAGTTTCAAATTAAAGAAAGGAATCAATTAAGCATTGATTATTAATTAAATAGGACTTAGAGATAAATCCTCCAACCTCCATATCCTATAAGGCTAGGAATGCATGATATTTCTTCTCCTTCCTCTTTCTCTCCTCTTCCTTGCCTCCTTGCTTGGCGCCTCCTCTTAGATAACCTTCTCATCATGCTTATCCAAGATTGTCTTGGCCTAATGCCTCTACCTAAAACTTAGTACTCTCCCAAATATTTTTGGTTTATGATCCACCAAAGTGGAGAGCATATTCTCTAAGCTCCAAGATTTCCTAGCCCTTTCTTCCCAAGGGGTTCCATTACTATCATGAGTCATCAAATGACTCTTTTTTAAATATTGAAAGATAACACTTTTAATTAAAAATTACTTTCTCCCCTTGGTATGCCATTAAGATGATCTTTTATTTAATTAATAAAATATGCTACTTTGATTAAAATATTTATTTCTCATTTATAATTTATAAAGGTGTCTCTCATTAAATCAATGAAAGATACCACTTTTTAACCCTTAAATATCCTCCATCCATTTGGAGGGTGTCCTAGACAATTAGTCTTCTCCCGAATTTGGCTTTTTCTACTAAATCCAAAAGGGCTACTATTTAAATAGTAATATGCTTTAATTTATTAAATATTAAATTCTCATGAAGTGGAAAGAGATCCCACTTAAAGCATCTAGTTAAAAAGGACTACTATTGAAATAGTAATATGCCTTCTAAGACAAGCCCATATGAAGTATCTAGGTGGCTATTATTTTATAAAAAATATGCCTCTAGGAGACATATCCCTTTTTATCCCATATGAAGAGAAATCCAATCAACAATATAAAATTGAGTGAGGACAAGGTGAATGACCATGCTTGGATTTGTGTTCCCCCATCCTCAAAATATTCCAAATTCCATACTATTTGGGATTAGAGAGGAGAATATCTCTTTAATTCTACCAATAAGAATAGGCCATGGAGAAGAGGTAAATTAATAAAATAATCCTTATTTATTTAATAATTCTAGTGCTCAATTTGGTCCAATTAAAATTGGACAAATTGTATGAGCACCTATTTGCATTAAATTAGGTTACTTAATCCTAATTAATTAAATGAATTACTTTTTGTAAAGGCTAATCCTTCTAATTAGTCTTTTTACAAAATCCTTCAAAATTTCACAAAATCCTTTAATTAGGATTTTGTAGGTATGATTAGGGTTTATGACCCTTAGATAGGTATTAATTGATTTCCAAAATCAATTAATACCTCCTTGAGAAAGGTCCATTGGTATTTCTCCAAATCCTCCAATTTACAATTAATTAGGTTAATTAAGCCTGATTAATTAATTAAATTACTTTTTTTGTAAAATATATATCCACCAATATATATTTTACAAAATCATTATTTAACTTCTCAAAACCTTAGAAAATCCCTTAATTGGAATTTTTTAGAAATATTTAGGGCCAACAACCCTCTAGTCAGGTATTAATTGATCCCTCATATCAATTAATACCCTTTTGAAAAGATCAATGGGGATGGGCTATGATAACAAAACAAAAATCTTGGTATTTATCAAACACCTCTCCCTCGTAATGAGGCAACACAATAAACAATAGGGGCATCAACATCTATAGTTATCCCAACCAAGTCAACCATATACACAATACTCAACAATACCCAGGTTTTGTGGGTGTTATCCACATAGTTACCCGAGGTCAATGAAATGTCAATCACACACATCAATCAAATGAACCAATACCAATGGTACTCCCTCCCATAATACCAACATGTAGTTTGCCTTTGCAACCTGATCATGGCTCCACATCCCAAGTCATTAATCCAAATCATGCTTCTTCCTCCCCCTAATACCATTTTTTTGTCACACCATCATCTAGCAAATCATCCCTCATATTCATTAGATCAAGTCCCATCACATCATCCATATAATCAATTTTCCATACATTCAACCTTCACATAGGGGGTAAGCCTCCACATCATAGATCCAACTATGCAACCCCTCATCGACATCCACAATCATTCATCATACCCCATCATACACCCCTCCAATTTCACAAGTACCCCTCATCATCCCATACTATCATGAGCCTCTAGCCATTAGTCACTCCACTCAACCGGGTCTACCCCCACCTCCACCATCCAATATCTCATAGATAGATTTATATATCCATGCAACACCTTTGCAACATACATCATTTCCCCCACATGAGCCATAGGTATCTCATGATGCCTCCATGTATGTCCTTATTTCATCCACAACCATACCCATGCAATTTGTGGTCCATATCACCAATTCAAGTATTGGTGAATACATTGTATAGAATGTTGTAATCACTATATCTAGCATCGATACTGTTAGAGAATATGGGCACCCACACAACCTATATTTAGCTATAGGTGTGGTATATGATATGGGTTCAACTCCAAATAAAATTAATTTTATGTATGGGATATTAAATTCTTCATCTGATCCACCTTATCCTAAAGAAACCCAATGACAATCTTGTATCAACATTGATTACCCATCTAATCTAGATTTTCCAATACGATATTTTTGATAAGTTAATTGGAAATGATATGGTCTAATATGACATGAGTAAGATATTCACAATATCTTTAAACATCATTATCAAGAGGTGCATGATCATTCTGGGTTGGGATATAGGCCACAATCCTCCACCACCTCTTTCAAAGAAGCATTTCAACAACTTAACATAGATCCCAAAGAGGATGGTGAAGGCAGTAAGGATAGCGATGATAGTGAGGATGAATATATAGATCCTGAGCTTGCACCTCATTTGCACAAGTATTTTTAAAAAATGTGGCCACAAGTTTCCATGATTGATTGTATTTTTATGATGACTTTGAGGAAGACTTTAATAAGAAATTTGATGTATTCTCAATTGCCTCTGATATTTCTAAAGAAGATCCAGGTCCATTGTACCCTTCACCAATGAAGATGAGTTTTACCTTTGTGTCTCTTCCATCTCATAGCCCATGTTTCATCAACTCCTTTTTCTAGAGTGACCTAAGCTACCTGTTGAACCACCACCGCCACCTTGGCCAACCTAATGTGAATTATATATATATATATATATATATATATATATATATATATATATATATATATATATATATATATATATAACAATAAGCAAATAATAGCTTAGAGTTCACATTGCATTTTCCACATCCATTCATAACTCATATACATTCCATGATCATTTCATTGAATGTTTCATTTATATATTCTTATTATCTACATTCATACATGTCATTGGCCATATTGGTTATCATTCAATTAGTTTGGATAATTTTTAGTCCATTGAGTCTTGTTGCCTTAATTAGGGGCACCTTCATCCTAGTATTGGTTTCATTCCACCATCCACCAAAAAATGAAAAGAAAAAAAAACATAGCAATAAATCCCATAGCATCTTATATTTTTTCTAGTCTCTAGTTTGAGGAATATTTAGGTATTTTCAATCACTAATCCAATCTTAGTATTTTAGGCAACCTCATTTGATCATAAAATAGTTCTTAGGTGCTACATGTTGTGCCTGGCTAAATCTTGGACCACACACATTATCACACATTAATCACATTGTGATCTCTTGGAATGAAAATCTCATGAGTAGCTATTAACATAAAGTAAATACTTTCCCCTACTCATCCTATCATGCACATGGTCTAACATTGAGAATTGGAAAAAGGACAAGCACAAAAAATAAAAGATAAAAGTATTTTATAAAAAAATTAAATAAAATCTTGAATACCTAGAATTCTTAGGTCATTATATCATGGGGTTAACCTCCATCAGGGCTATAGATACATGACTAGTAGTGGAGTACACCTATCATGGTGACATATCTTTTATATTAGAAAACCTTCTTTTATATAGATCTATGTACGCTTGGGGATGAGCTACATTATTGGCATAAGTTACAATTGATTAGTATAACCATGCTCATGATTGGTAACAAAAATCCAAAGCACACACAATTGGCCCTTGAAATATTTGAATCCACTAGGATACCATTAGTATCTTCGAAATTTGTAAGATTAATATGTGAGTTTGTTTGAGATCATTAGGATGTTTGATTCTTTAGAAAACAACTTTATATTCTTTATTCCTACAATAAGGAATTTGATAAATGCGCTTAAATTCCATACCACCATTGCATTAGTAAACATGTATTATAGTTCATTTCATCGTCAAGATAGTATCACTATGTCAATATCCCTAATTAAGCAATAAATATAGAATATTCTAAACAATGCTTTTTAACTTATTCAAATGATAATGTAATAAGTTCAAACCATTAGTTCAATTATATCCATAATTACAATATCATATGCATTCATTCATAGTACATTCATTTCATCACATACATATACCATCATCCATACATTCACAATAAAAGCAACACACACAAAGCACAATAAAAATGATACACAAAAATCCATGTATATATATATATATATATATATATATATATATATATATATATATATATATATTTTTTAAATCACAAAGTATATAGTTTTCCCATAGGCTGTATACAACAAAGCATTAATGCTTGTAATAAAAAATAAAAATATAAAAAAGAATTACAATGAATACTACTAACCAGTTCCATCAAGGCTTCTAGGTGGTCTAAGAGGAGGCCCCAAGATAGATCCCTATGATACTAATGGATCTTGAAACCACGATGCTCTAGAATAGGAATTTTCAGGTCAAGACTCACTCCATCGACTAGATCCCAATATTATTGAAGAATATCACCTTGATAGTGGGAGGCCATGAATCAATATATAATCCTCTAGGAATTGTGCATATGCAATATCCTATCATAGTCATTGCTCATGCACCACCACCTATATCTAAGAAGAAATATTTGTAGCTACTTCACCACCTACAGTTGAGGTACTTTGTAGCCCCTCTACCTCACTCCATAATTGCACTATCTTAGCATATTGACTAACTCCAACCTATAGAATGTATTCATACTCCTCTAATAAGCTATCATGATCTACATGGAGTGTCACCCACTTTTCATTGTTGTGCACTAAATCCCTTTCTAGAGCATCACCTATAACTTCAATGTCCACACCCCCATCCCCACTAGATCCACCATCACCTCCACCATCTACATATGTAGATATCTTCTCAAAAACCCTACCAAGATTGGTACCACTAGTCAATAAATGATGTATCCATCATTGTGAAGGCTCCTCCACTACTCGTGCATCCCCCTCATCCACATCACCATTGTCCATAGCCTAACTCAGTGTCCAAAGTGTTTGCACAACAAACCATGTATCATACTTAGTCCTCATCCTCCTTTGGCTAATTATTAGAATAGGGTAGGCTTAGCTTGTCACCATAATGACTATATATCACTAGAGCATCCAAAACCCTTAGTATTAACCCGAACTATCACAAAATGCAAGAAACCTAAATTAAATCTTTATTTTTACCATGGCATCCTAATACCCATAAAGCCCATTGGAATCACCATAACTTATTTATATCCTCAATACATCCATCCCCTTTCCATGGTTTCCAAATCACCTCAGTAGCTATCAACTCTACCCACATATATTTGTACTCTTGGCTGCTATGGCTAAGGTCACTTGATCATAACTCCTCATCTACCTACCTCTTGAGTGCATAAGGGCATGAACTATCCCAACCATAAGGCAAGCCCATAGGGTGAGCCATAATGAAGTGCTCTCAGCCCTAGATTTGAAGTAGCAGGATATAGCCCAAACCCTTCCACTCATGCCTCTTCACCTCATATAAATCCATATAATTATAAGCTAATAATGTAGGTGCCTAAGAATAAAATTGAGGCTCACTAATCATGTCAAAACACCAAATGAAGTTGGTTCCAAGGGAACTTGGATCCTGTGCTATTTGGTAATATCATGTTAGCCAATATGAACATGACATAAGTGGGTAGTGCCTCCAACTCCCCCCTCAATAACATCTTAAGATACTATATGTCACCTTTATTGACATCCATAACCTCCCATCCATAACCAAATAAATGACTCATCTTATCCTCCTTAACCCATCTAACCTGAATAGGCAACCCCTCAATAAGAACACAAAATATACAATAAATATCCTCAAGCGTAACCATCATCTCTCCTATTGGAAGCTAAAATGTCCTCCTTTTAGGATCCCTCCGCTCCACTAGTATAAATTGGTAGACCTCATCCACCTTGACCACCTCCACCCATGTAGCCCCTAATAGTCCCACTCAATCCAACCACCTCCAGTCATGCTTTGTTCATCCCTTTCTAATCCAAGGAAAAAGTGAAGAAAACCAGTGTCATGAATCTAACATATTCACCTCACGTGTGGCACAAACGATAATCAAAATGCATTAATAAATCATATATTTCATTTAATTTTTTTTTCCATCCTCCTTTTCATCCTGCAAAAAATAAATTTCCCACCCCTTTCAGTTGCAAAAGATTTATATACATATATATAATAATAAAAACATACAAAACTTAAAAAAAAAAAAATTAAAACATAAACAATAACAAAAATAAAAAATATATGCTACTAGAGGTCTACAAGAGTCTACCTCTTCCATGCACCCTACCACTCCAACTGCCAAACCAGTACCTCCTATTCTCACCACTACAACCACAATCTCCATCACTCTAAAAATATTTGATTCTCTCTAACATGCAAACTCAGGATGCTCAAATGCAAGAATTAGGTAAAATGATCCCCAAAATCCTATTTATAACCTAAAATGATGCTCATAAATGCAACACTATGTTTGAAAAGTGCTTCTAATTGTAGCACTATGTTTTCTAGGTGCCTCTAAACTTAGCCTTGTATTTGTGAATGCTCAAACACATGCTTGCATTTGTAAAACCTCAAATGTAGCCCTAAATTTGGTATCAAAAAGCCCAAAAAGGTTGCAAAAGACTTCAAAAGGCTACAAAACTTCACAAAACTATCAAATCAACTCATCTATGCATCCAACACGCCATCCCACTTCATATTATAAATTCTATCAATTTAGTAACCCCATTTTTGAATGTGAATATGTTCAATAAAATTTTCTCAAGGTAATCATAAAACCCTCTCCATGAGATCACAAAAGTGAAAACCTATCACAAATTTCAAATTGGTATGCACTCAAGGTGTCAAAATTATTTCCACCTCCAAATGATTTTAGTATCTCACACATACCTACATTGACTGGTCCATCTACCATAGCAAAATTTGTAATCATTGTAGCAAAAGAAAATTTCAAAAATATACACCCAGTACAAAATTGGGATAATTAACATTGATTTTCATTTGTGAAACTTGCATCCATCAAATCACATCATTCCACCATAATGTTTTCAAGCGGCTTATGGGTTTCATCTGTTCACCTTTCACCCATTCACCACTTGAGAGGGTAAGCGAAAACCAAAATTTTCAAGAGTCATTCGATCCTCGTATTGGGGCAGTAAAATTAGTTAATCCCTCCATTACCATTACTATAAAATAGAGGAGGTCAAGGCTTCCAAAATTTCAATACAAAATCATTATTTTTACTGCAAATTTATTGTTTATCTCTTTCTTTGTTTGGGTGTATCTTTGTTGCTTACAAGAATCATCCAAGATAAAATTATTATTAGAAAGGTTATGTATTAAGGCATCTATCTCACAATTTTTTATGGTTGATACTAATAGATAATCACTCCCTATCTGAGTCATAGTGTCTATTGGCTTAGAATATTTTTAGTGTTCAATATAAATAATATCTATGGTATTTAAATTAATCATATGAATGGGAATAAGAGACCTTTCATGGTCTTTTTCATGGTTTTATTTTAACTTATTTATTGTTACAATGTCTACATAAGGTTCACTAAAGTCACTTTTGTTGTCACTATTAATTGATGATGAGCAAGATTTACATTAGCTACATTGGGGTTTATGTCCTAACCCCCATCATTCTACCCATGATTTCTATTCTAAAGGTTCTTTAAAACCCTTCTCAAACCTTCCTAGACCATTTCCATGATACCTAAATTTGCATAGGATTTGTTTAGGTATCTGATAGATATTTGATATGTAATAAGAATCATACCATTTTTAAATTGGATAGGAGTTGCTTAAGTAAATAATATCTTCATTTCAGAGGGTTCAACTCCATATTTGTACTCCATTTCCCTTCTAATAAGGTAATCGTAAGGTTCAGGGTTAGGTAGGTAACCTATCTAGGTATTACATTAATAATTCACTTTATGGATCAACATGGTTAATGTTTTAAAGTTCTTGGGTTTGCTCTTCTTGATTCTTATGTTTACTAATAGTGCTTGTATTATCGTCATTATTACCTAACCTTGAGGGTATAATATTTATGACAAGGTTTGATGTACTTAAGGATAGGAACATACATATGTTTGAGATTTTTTTGGATGGATTGATAATATACAAATAGATTGAATCTATAGGAATAGTGTGAAGTTAAACTTGGTAATAAAAAATTAAGCACTTATGATAAGTGGGATGGAATCATCAACAAAACATGAGTCTAAGGTCATCCCAATAAAATATTATAGTTTAATTCTCAAGATAAAATATGGATTAGGGTGTTGAGTATGTGAGGTCCTACCTTTATATGAAGGTTCAATATTACTTCAACTCCTAATTCTTCATTATTATATGCTTTGATAATGATATTTGTTTCTAAGAAATATTTATTTAATCCATTCCTATTGAGAAATTTTAGGTTTCACATATTAATGGTAGATCTATTATCAATAAGCAATATTTTTTGATAAAAATATCACCAATTTTATATGTAATATTAGGTAGGCATTCCCCAAGAATATAAGGAGGTGGAACATGTTCCTTGTATAATACAATGGTTGCATGATTTATGGGAAGACTAATTTTTTAGGGAACTACCATATGGGTTAAGTTAGCTAGACTAATATCTTGGAAAACTAGATAATTATTCAAAAGTTTGAAAAGGATTTCCATATGAAAAGATATTTTAAATAGAACATGTAATGAAAAATTTGCAAGTAAATATTCGAGTTTTTGTTGGAGGTTAAACATTCATTTTCATTTATCTTAAGATTTTAGGATTAAGGTTTGTTTTTTAGGATGGTAATTTTGTTTGGAGTGTATAATTAGAGGAGGATTAGTAGGTAGATTTAATGTCTAAGCCTTTTGTAGTTGTCCTTCCATACACTAAATTATTCTAGTTGTATTTTGGTGAGGTAGTCGATAATTATTGTATTGAGTATTGTTAGTTGTCTTTTGATAATGATTTGGTAGAGGGTTGTAAAATGAAAATGTGATGGAATTTTATTTTTTGGAGATTATCCATATCTTGATTTGAAATTATGGAGGGTTGGGAGTCACTAAAGGATGTTAGAGTTAAAGTAAAGTGCACTATGCCTCTATTTTGACACTTGTCAGTTTATCATATAGGCCTTCTACCTATATATGTAACCCATTTTTATTAATAAAATATTCCTTCCTGTTTCAGTCCCATCATCTGGTATCAGAGCGGGCTTTCCCTGCCCTGTGAAACCCCTTGAGGGGGGATTTCCCTCATGGAAATCCTCCCTCTCCCATTTATTTTAAATTTTTTTACCGAGGGAGTATGCTCTCCATCATTTGATGGATCAGAAACTAGATGGTAAAATTTTTTAAAAAGTTTGAGAAAATTTTTCAATTTTTTTTCCAGTTCAGCGTGGTCCACAGGCATGATTCTCGTAGCCATATTCTGCAGTCTGAGAGATGCTGGCCTCCTCCTCTACAACCACGTCATGATTTGAAGCTCAGTTTACAATGTCGTCGGTGGTGCGCTTTCTCACGCTCTGCCGGGAGGGAGGCTGCCCTGAAGGCATAGTATTTGCTGTAGACATGGTCTTGGGATTTCAGACATGGAGGAGGAATGGTGCTGGGTTTCTGTCGGCTCGGTTGCAGTTCTTGAGGCTTACGTCCAAAGTGCCACAGGGATTACGTCCAACATTTGGACGAAGATCCATTGCAGAACCATCGGGAAATAGAAAAACAATAACAAGCAGAAGCAGGCCAAAAACCATACTAGGTATTAGGGGAACATCCGTCGAAGTCGAGAATTCCTGAGCCGAGTTGTGTTTTTCCTCAGGAAATCGCAAGAGTTTTGTTAACAGAAATGGCGGGCGGGCTGCCTGAAAATTATTAGCTTCTACTGGAGAGTTTTTTACCTGTTTATAGATTCAATATGGAGTTTCATATCATGTAGTGATTGATATCAATTATTTTGGGGGTCGACGAGGGAGAATCTGGAGCAAAATTTCCACTGGACCCGTCGCATTCTCCCCATCTGTGGCATCTTCGGCATTGTTGTGCCCTATATCATCTACAAGGGCACCGTTAGAGAACGATATCCAGAGGAGGGTATTTAAATTTTACCGTTAATTGAAAAAAATAGACACGTTTTTGTTGCTGCTGCTTTGAGGCGTCAGAACTATCCAGATTTTTTTTCTTGCTTTCACTTGACGGAATGGTTCTTAGCATTCTGTTTCTCGGTGGCGGTGCAGTGTAGAACCCCATCACCCGCCCATCATCCTCGGGCGGCGAAGCTGTCGATGAGGAGAGCATGCCCTGCGGCTCAAAGAACTCTGGGACCCAGCTTCGAATCTCCAGAGCAATTCGACAGTGGCAGTTACGGCCCGTTACACTGTTTTTGCAACGCCAGATTCGAATTTTCAGCGACAGAAGATAAATGTTGATGTGCAGTTTTCTCCAGACCATTGAAAGATTCAACTGTGGTACCTGACTGGGCGTTTCAATCTACACGTGTTGCCGACGGCGTGGGCGTCAATATTTTAAGGTTTTTTTAAGATTTCGCTAGGGATTATGGAAATGGAAGGCGGAGTGGGGCCTTGTTTGAAGGAGGAATGGAGGACATCATTCTTAAATAGGCTTGTTTGGCAATTCCAAGATAGTGGGAGGAATGTCCCATAGAGAATCTCCCATGAAATGTCGATGATCCCTTTGTATGAACACTTTATTGGCATTGCCCATGACTATGGCCGACAATATGGCTTATTTAGCCATTAGTTTAATGTTTTTTTCCCACATGGAAGTGGAGGGCCACATGGCCATTGTAATTTCCCTTGGAGGAAAATATTTTAATCATGGTGAAAGTAGCTGATAGTAATTTTTTCCACATGAGAGTGGAACTGAAATTATTGATGGAGAGTGTAATTCCCCTGCAAGGGAAATTTTAAGACTATTTTTTATTCCGCCTGAGAGCGATGCCGCCATTGAGCGATGTTGTCTATTTTCTGCCTTAGATAGGCATGATGTTTTTTTCCACATGATGAAGGCCCCTTTGATAATGGAATATAGGGGTATTTATAGTCGTTGGAAACGTTTTTCCATGACGGACACAATGGTGGTGTCATATTGTAATTTTGAGGCTGTTTTAGTTGAGTTTTTTTAGCCTCAAAGTTCTTATACCTTGGAGTGCACTCTCGGTTGTACCCGACACTCCCAAGGTAATTTCATATGTGATCCTTGTACCTAGTGATCTTTTCTATACACTCAGCAAATGCAGCGACTAGTTACCCATGCATTTCGGTGGGATGACATGGTCACCATAAGGACACTTATACTAGGGACTACAGACATAGACACCCTAGAATCTATCCAAGGTGTTTTCGGATCTACTTCTAAAGACTACAGACAAAGACACTTCATAATATTCTCTTATTTTCTTCTTCTCTCCTCCTATTTTGATCTATGGCTCATTTTATTGTATTGAGTGCATTTTCGACAGAGACCGACACTCTTATATTGCTCGTTTTTCCTTTCATTAGGTGCATTTTCGGCAGAGACCAACACCTTCTAGATTGAGTTCACCATGAGGAGGCATTTCATACTCATGGTGAATCTAGTCAGTGACCTACGAGTGGCAACATCCTCTGAGGATGACTTGCAGAGGCAACAGACCCAGATGTGGTTGACCCTGAGGCACCCATGATGACCCTAAGGCACTTAGATGGCTGACCCAATGGCAATAGACCTATTGAAGTGGCTGACCCTGAGGCAACAAACCGAGATGTATACATAGTGAATCTATCATTATTCACAGTTGGAGAGCCAAGCGCAAAGAGCACGAGCCTAGACCAAATCAGCAATAAGAAAGGATGATAGGTTGTTTTAGAGAAGTCAACATTAAGGGGGAATGTTACCTAATGTTGACTTGCTTTGACTTGCTTTGTTTCTTCTTTAGTTAGGATAGTGCACTTTAAGGGGGAATGTTAGAGTTAAAGTAAAGTGCACTATGCCTCTATTTTGACACTTGTTAGTTTATACTGACACTTGTCAGTTTATCATATAGGCCTTCTACCTATAAATGTAACCCATTTTTATCAATAAAATATTCCTTCCTATTTCAGTCCCATCAAAGGAAACTTGTCCTTCATCAATGACATATTGGATAAGGCCCTAGAGATGCTTATATCTATTAGTTGAGTTTCCATTTATGTGATGGTAAGCACATTTTTTTGTGGCATTTAATACTTGTACTTTTTCTCTTTCAAGATTTAGATATGTGGGAGTTTCATCATCTTTTATTCCAAAATTTTCTTTAGAATAATGAAGCGAGGAAGGTATAACCTAGAATATTGTATCCTGTGCCTTTATTGTTTATTTAAAACATATTTTTGAAGAGCTTCAATAATACTTGTAATATTGTTATTTATCCTATAGTTGGTGACCTCATCTTCTATAATATGTTATTCCTATACTACACCTTTTTATTATAAAAAGCCTTCTATTCATTGTTCTTGGATTTTAATTGCCCCTTTATAATGAGGGAAGAGACCACTTGTTTGGAAAATTGAATGACATGTTTAAAAGAAGGTATTATGAGTATTTCTAAGGGATATGATAGATTCTAATTAAGGTTATTTTTAAAGACACTAAGATGGTTTTATTAGGAAGGTTTATAGTCCAATTTTTTCACTAATGACCTTCATAATTTTAAAAAACTTGATAAATTGTTATCCTTCCCTTGATTTAATTGATACAAATTGGTAAGGGTAGCAATTTATTCTATATCAATAACAAATTGTTGAATGGATTTCTCATCTAGTTCTCTAAACATCCTAAGAAAATGGTAAGGTAGATGGTAGTACTATTCTAGAGTTGACACAAAGATACTTTGTGGGAATATTTTTAGTAGTAGAAATTTATCATATGCTATAGTTACATAGTCAAGCATGAATATTTTTACATGGCTCATAGGATTTAGCTAAACCATCATACTTGGGTAGCTTAGATATTTTGAAATGATGTAGAAAAGGACAAATAGTTACAAGTGGATATAAAGTTTGATTGAAGTTATCATAAAATGTACATATTTTCTTTGGAAGTAGTTGAAGTGAATATATTTGTTTACTCAACAATTGTACGAGGGATATAATTGTAGACACTAAAACAACACCAATATGAATATGTGGCTACAAAAATTGACCGAATTGGCATACAAATCCCCTATGGTAGCTCCCAAAGGTTAAACAGTGGTCCTAACCACTCTCGCAATAGTTTTGGAAGATCAAAGGTCAATTTGGCACCTTTTTAGGAACTTTGCTCTCTATTCGTTCCACCCTAGGACGGTTAAAAATTGGTATTCGTCCCACCCTGGGATGATCAATAGTATTCACTCCAGGGTGAGGTGAATAGCAGGTTTGACGAGAAAGAGGTCAAACCTTAACAAGTGGTAGCTTAGATCTGCCACTTAACTCCACCTTCAATGCATGGGAGTGCGAGTGAGCATTTTTGAGCTCAAAGAGGTAGTAATAGATGCAGTCATGGAGTCCTTATTCAGGGAGGAATCTTCTCTCCCCTGGTAAGGCATGATCGTCAAGTGGCACCTCTGCATGCTCATTCAGAGAGACCCTTAGGTCTATAAAATGGTGAGTCTTCTTGCCCCAAAAAGGAATAGAGCAAGATAATTTGGAGCGATGGAGTGCTGTAGAATCACATCCTCACCTTTTGCTTGTGCCTTTCACATCCTTTATCTCTCTTTTGGAAGGGAGGTTATTAGGTTATTATTGGAAGCACAATCCAGACCCAAAACCTGCATATTTGGCCATAATACCCCACCCAATTAGTTTGTTTTTCCCTCTTTTCATGCATTTTCGTTTGTAGGACTTACCGTTATGTTTTTCTTTTGTTTACATCGCACTCGGTATTCCATTTTGTTTTCATATCCTCATGCTTTCAGTGGTGATCATGGTGGGACCCCTGTCCCCTAATTTTGGGATCAATTTTTGATCATAAGTTGTGTGTTTTTTCTTGTAGGTACCAATATTTCAAGTGCTGGACTGCTACTCGTTCCAGACTATGATGAATACAGAGCTGGAATTTGTGTCACCCAGGGACGAATGGGCATTCATCCCACCCTGTGACGAATACAGTTCTAATATTCATCCCACCCTAGGATTATTATCTCTCTGTGTAATTTTAGAGCAAAAACTCAGAGGCATTTGGCTTGGGCAGAGAAGAGGTAGGGGTTCTGAACACCTTCTATGATTTTATGTCTTTTGTCTCTATATTTTTCAATTTCTTTGCTTGCTTAAAAAAGTCTTACTGCATGTTTAAGTTCTTTGCATAAGTAAAAAGAACCCCACACACCATGTGGTAATTTAAAAACCAAGGAGTTGGTCATAAAACCCTAACCCTTGATCAAGAACAACAGTAGATTTCATCACCGCCTTGGCTTGAATTTTTTGCATTCATAACCCTAATCACTACTGTTGCTAGACATAAATATTGATGAAAGCTGACCAAGTGTATCTGGGGTGATTCCCAGTGCATGAGGATAAGTCTTCTATGGTAGGTGTCAAAAATAGGGTGATTCCCCTTCCGTACCACCTATGTTCCACGTACCGTTCTGCTCTCCCATACCAATAGTTTCCCTCATGTAAGGGTGGGTATATTGAGAGGTTTTGTATAACAGCCTGGCAGTGGTATATTGAAGGGGTGACCATTTTGGGAGACATAAGAGCCATCATATTGCACATACAACAACACGTTCTTTACAAAGATTTCAAAACAAAAATCAAAACACACTAAACCAGATCTAGGGCACACCTTTAATCTATAAACGAGATAATCATTGCTTTGATTGTGTGATTCCTTTTGTTTAGTGTAGCATAAAAAAATCATAAAAAAGATAAAAACCTACATAGCCTATAGAGAGACACCACCATGGTGTACACCCATAGCCAAGAAAAATCATGGGCAAAGGCTGCGAAGAGTGTACAAGGGGGCACAAGTCACCTCCGCTATAGCCCCAAGGACCTGGTCATACCACCTTGGCAGCATAACCCACCAGATAATACACATCGTACCATGATGGAACCGGACTATAGAGGCACCCCTTCGAGGGGCACTCCCACTTAGCACAGACCATTTCAAGAGGAATCCATACATGTGGTACTAAAAGTAGATGGGAAAGCTCCCTTAGAAACTTGTTATGAGTGGCTACCATGCGATGAAGTTCTAGGATAGCATAGGGTCCATAAGGAGGGGCCACATGATTACATCATCCCTCCTCTACCCCCTATTACTATCAAAAACAACAGGCCAAATCTAGAGCACAAGGCTATTCAGACAGGGTGAGCCAACTCTGCCCGCCCCTTTCACATTTATGAAAGGGAGCACGAGGAAGACCACTACATTCCTCAAGAGCAATACACAGCGTGGGAGCAATGCACCTCTACACCTTCTATTTATCAGGATCACCTACTAAGGCCAGAGCCTCAGGTGAATTCCGCTAACCTCGATAGAGGGAAGCGACCTATAGAGATCTCGGATCACCATGACCGAGATAGATGTATAGGGGAGGCATCTAGGCCTCCTAGACTCAAGACGATAGAACAAATTGACCTGGAATTTGCTAGTCATATTGCCCACCAAGCGCAAATCATGCAGCTTGAGCAAGACCAACAATAGTTAGAGCATTTGTATCACCTTAGAAAATAGTGCATTCAGTGTCAGACAAATGAGCTGCTTCAAAACATTGTGCCTAAGAGGGTTCCAAACCCTCGCACGTAGAGGACAAAAATTTATGAGAGGCACAACCCCTTGGTGCGAGACAGGTCTCGATGACCTTACCAAGTTCTTCCTCTGAGACCTCCTAGACCTGAGCAGGAGGCCACTCCCAGAAACAATGATGGGAACCCTCCGTGGGCACCCACCCATGTTTATAGGTCTTTCCCAAGAACTCCTCAAGAAGCCTATGAGGAGTATGAGCAAGAAGAAGAGTGGGCTGAAATGCCCTACCAAGGTAGAGGGGGTGCTATCCGGCCACCCCTCTAGAGGCCTCAAGTTCCCCACAACCCGCAATGGGAACAAACCAAAGAGGAAGAGATCAAGTCTTTTGATGCATACAAAGCACTACTAGAGTGCTTAGAGTCTATGGAGACCAAGAATTCTTAGCCCCAAAATCCCACTTTACGCCAGCTTCACAGTCATCCTATGCATCCGTCAGTGCCGACACCCCCATACCCTGAACACTTTAAACTGCCCCAGTTGGAAATTTTTAGAGGGGAGGAGGATGCCCAAGAGCATGTGACTAGATTCTTGAGCCAATTCTTTGGCATTCAGGACAATGATGCTTTGCTGCTAAGAACATTCATAACCATGTTTGCAAGCCCTACCTCAGATTGGTTCACATAGTTGCCAAAGCATAGTATTAGTAACTTGGATCAGCTAGTGGATGCATTCCTCGAATGCTTCGCCTTCAACATCACTAAGTGACCTAGCTAGCCTCAGGTAGTATGAGGAAGAGACTATGGTGGCCTATGGAAATCAATGGAGGACGTTGCTTTCAAAGCTGCCCTACCTCCCTCCCATGGCCGACCTGACCCAAATGTTCTCAAAGAGTTGTTTGAGGTCGATCTTTATGCTATTGCAGCTACAACAATATGCCACTCTTGAGGAAGCCCTGGCGCAAGCCAGAATCATTGAGGAGATCAAGATACAGGATGGCGAGATTTCCAAGCCATGGAAGAAAGAGTGGTCTAAAAATGCCAAGATAGGGACCACGCAATCAAAACCCAATATGGTCAATCAGGTTGCTATCAATGCACCAAAGCCTACATAAGCAACACAACCCCAAAAGGCTAATTATCAGGTAGTGCCTCTTGATAGCTATGAAAGAGAAAATCATAGGCAAGAGAAAAATCAGCAGCGTCGCCCTAGGTGATAATTCACACCATTCACAGAGTCTAAAGACTCCTTGTTTGACCGCTTGTCAACGACAAACTTGATAAACCTGCTAGAGAGTCGACCCATAGACCCCAACGCGCCAAAACCCAAGGGTTATAGGGAAGACTTGTACTATAGGTTTCACCGATAGAAGGGACATGATCTTTATGCATGTTGGAAGTTTAAGAGCTTAGTGCAAGACTTAATAGACAACAAGACATTAGCGATGGATAATCCTGTGGCACCAAGCAACCAATAGATGGAGGTATTCAAGGACCCCCTACCTGCCCATGATGCGTAGGCAAAGACTCTACAAGTCAATGAGGTGACACAGAATTGCCCCATGCAGGGGTATGTAGGGATGATAAGTATAGTGACTAGGAACAAGAGGTACCCAAGCATAGATGCCCCCGCTGTAGCTACAGGAGAGGTTCCATCGACGTCACAACCTCAACAACACCCTACACAACCTCCTCCGCCTAGACCAGTGGTCACGATTCGGACCAAACTTACCCAAAGTTTGAGGACCACGTCAGCTAGGCTCTCCATCTATGAGCTCATACAACAATCACCGCCCCATCAGGAGGCTCTAATGGAGATACTTAAAGCCATCGAGTTGCAACCCCATGAGGCAAATTCTTTCAACAACTTCGTGGGACATGTAAAATTATGCACTGAGCCAATCATCACCTTTAGAGAGGATGAATTGAAATCAGTGACTGGTGACATGGCGGATCCACCCCTGCACGTCATTGCACGGGTCAACGAGATTCCGTATAAGAGGGTGTTGGTGGACACTGGCTCATCTAGCAACATAATTACAACAATGACATTGAAGCACCTCAAGTTTCTAGCATCTCACATCGTGGCCTCCACCTATACTCTTTGAGCATTCAATGATGCAATATGCTCGACGGTTGGCACAATTGTCCTGCCCATCCAAGTGGGACAAAAGACTATTCCTACATTGTGCCACATCTTGGAAGGTGAGATGGCCTATAATATCTTGTTGGGCCGGCCTTGGATCAGGGACATGAAGTGTGTCCCTTAAATAGCTCATCAGTGCCTAAAGTACACATTCGAAGGGCAGGTGCATGTAGTCCCGGCAGACTTAGAGCCCTTCAAGTATTGCAATGCGGTGCAGTTGATGCCACAATCGACCCTTCCATCGACACATTTGGATTTTTAGTTGAATCCATCTAAACAGGGTCTGATTCTGCATACATCCCCACTGTTAAGTCCCTCAAATCCCCAGCTGGGTCCATCTTCATCGTCTGGTCCTTCACCAACGATGCCACCTACGGTGGCCACACCGAAGGACAATGGGAAGAAACCCCTGGAAGAGGCACCGCCATCAGTCTCAACCATCTCTACCGAGGAGATGCCTAGCCGAATGGAAGTCGAGATGCCTAGTTCACCCGACATGGAGTGGACTCAGGAAGAACTCCCATTCCCTCCCCCTCAATCGCCAATGATCACCGTTGAGATGGCCAATACGGGCTCTGGGGAGTATCTAGTGTGGAACATTGTAGCAACACCCGCACTTGAGTCCATGCAGGACATGGGGAGACCTCGCCTCCCCATCGGTACTATTGTTCCTCTAGGCTACCCACCAAATCAAAAAACTTTGTATATGGGGGCCTCGATAATGGCATTGAACCTTACATGCAAGAGGAAGAAGATGAAGAGCCCTTTGCTGAGGACGTCAACTATTTGTCCAACCCAGACTTCACTTTGAGATATCTCGGCCAATGCAATTGGCATGGATATGGGTTGGGCAGATATGAGCAAGGAGTGCGCATTCTTTGCCAACCAAGATATCAGATGCCATACGACAAATCAGGAGTAGGGTTCAACCACCCCCTGCCCCTTGACATCTTGGTGGAGAACATGCAAGGCCTAGGGATAGGCAACAAGGATGGGTTGGCACGAGATCCATATGCCAATCCTAACACAACATATACATTGGGGGATTATCTCCCATTATTGACAACCAACCTTGTTGACCTCAACAACCCTTTCCCTTCGATCGAGAAAGGAGAAAGTTCGAGAACTCACCTACAAGAGGGATATAGACAAGGTCAGGAAGGATCTTTGGAAGATGAGTCAGAATATGAGGTAGCACCATGGGACCCTTTCGAATCTGATAGCAATCATTCACAAGTGACCCCCATGGATGACTATCAAGAAAGCCTCTTGGCAATGTTCCCCTTGGATGCTCCAATCGAGCAAGTGCCACCTCAAGAAAATTAGGTCCCCCCGTAGAGAGCGGAACAACCCCGATGGGACCATATCAATTTGCTCGAGCAGGACGAGCCTCACATGCCGCAAATAGTTGTCAGAGCCAACGAAGGCCTGTGGATCTCTGATAGTGATTATGAAGATGAAACTGAGATGGCCTATCTCAATCATATGCGGCAACAACAATACCCCATGGACATTGACGACATGTTTCAACAACTAAACATGGGGCCAAGGCATAGGTGGCACCTAAACCAAATGCAATTGGACCAAGTGTTGCATCCGCCACTTTGGGCACATAGAGAGCACCTTCCGCCCAGAGACCCTATAGAGTTATCAGTGCCAAGGGTAGACCCTGTCCTTCTATCCGCGCATAGGGCCGATCCATTTGTGCCAATACCTCCAGAGCCAGATCCTGAGCACAAATATCATCAAGGAAGTCTGAGATACCACCCCCATGGTAATGGAGACCAAAATCATTTCATCAACATGATCTCCATTGACTTAACCACCCCCATCCGCAATCCAGCCGATCCAACATGGCCATTGTATCTAGACCTAGATGCCATAGGTTGGGATCGTGCTAATTCACCACCATCACCATCAGAGTACTGGCCTTTCGATGAGATGCTTCATCTCACCCCAGGACCAACTCAGGATATCTTCCATGCTGAAGAGGAACCCAAAGTTCCTAATGCAGATCTCAATTCAGTGAATGATATCCACCTGATCCCAACTCCACACTAGTTGGAGGATGGGTCCCACATGTCAGTCAAGGAGACGACTGACGTAGACATCGGCTCCGATCTAATGAATCCATAGATCATCAAGTTGGGGGTAAGTCTATCCCCCAAAGAGCAAGCCGACTACATTGCCCTTCTCAAAGAGAAGAAGGAGGTTTTTGCATGGTCCTACAAAGACATGTCGGGGCTAGATCTGTAGCTAGTCATGCATAATCTAATGCTTGATCCGATAGTCAAGCCAGTTAAGCAAAAACTACGTAAGATGCACCCAAAAGTGGCCTTAATGGTCAAAGATGAATTACAAAAGTTGTTGGATGCACAGTTTGTCATCTGCATGGATTACCCACCATGGTTGTCCAACATGGTGCCCGTCAAAAATCTTGACGGGAGGATTCGCATATGCACTAATTTTTGAGATCTAAACAAAGTGAGTCCCAAGGATGATTTCCCCTTGCCTAGCATCGATGCATTGGTAGACACTACAGTGGGCCACGAAATGCTTTCCCTCATGGATGGTTTCTCGGGATACAATCAAATTCGTATCAATCCCGAGGATCAACTAAAAATGGCGTTCACAATGCCTTGGGGGACATTTTGTTATAAGGTCATGCCCTTTGGCCTTAAAAATGTTGGCGCCACCTACCAACATGCCATGACATACATCTTCCATGATCACATGCATAAAACTTTGGAAGATTATATGGATGATTTGTTGGCCAAATCTCTTTTGCGCCCAGATCATCTCGATGACTTAAGCAAGATCCTCGATCGCCTCATCGAACACAAAGTTAGACTAAACCCCAAGAAGTGCGTATTTGGCGTCACATCTAGAAAACTCTTGGGTTTCATAGTCTCAAAGTGAGGCATCGAGGTGGATCCAAACAAAGTCAAGGCAATCCTTGAAATGCTTCCCCCAACTACCATCAAGCAACTCAGAATCTTGCAGGGAAAGGTCGCATCAATCAAGCGCTTCATAGCATAGCTATCTGACAAGTGTCGACCCATGAATAAATTATTGCACAAGGGGGTAGCATTTCACTGGGATGACGAGTGCCAGTCAGCCTTCGATGACATTAAACAATACTTGGCTTCACCACCAGTATTGGCACCACCTAGACCAGGAGTGTCATTCTACTTATACATCTCAGCTATTGAGGTGGCACTGGGCGCCATGCTAGCCCAAAAAAATGAACTACACAAAGAATAGGCTAATTACTATCTTAGCCGCACCCTAGTCAGTTATGAACTTAACTATGCATACGTCGAGAAGCTATGCTTAGCAGTGGTGTTTGCTACCAAAAAGCTATGCCATTACATGCTGAGCAATACGATGTATGTTGTGTCTAAGGAGAATCCATTGCGGTACATGATGAGTCATACTTATCATAGTAGCCGCACGATGAAATGGATCATGTTGTTGATGGAGTTTGACATCGAATTCATTGGACAGAAGTCCATCAAAGGTCAAGTCATCACCGATCAACTAGCAGAGGCTCCTCTCGAAGACGATCAGCCTCTGACCATAGAGCTACCCGATGATGGGGTCTTCCATGTCTCAGAATCGCCAGATTCTGATGAGCCTGAGTCACAGGCCGACATAACCCTATTTTTTGATGGTTCTAAATGTGAGCAAGGGGGTGGCACGGGAATCATATTCTTCACACCGCAAGGGGCTCCAATGCCTCTATCATTTAAACTTGATTTCCCGTGCACCAATAACAATGCCGAATATGAAGCCTTGCTCATAGGTCTTCAGACAACCATCACCATGAACATCAAACGCTTGAACATATTTGGTGATTTACTGTTAATTGTCAACCAAGTGAAAGGGGTATTCCAATGTAAATGCCTAGTTCTACAGGCCTACAAAGCCCTTGTGGATAAATTCTTGGCAAATCTTGAATGGTATGACATCGAGGCACTCCCTCGATCATCGAATCATTTTGTAGACACTATGGCCTCCTTGGGGTCACTAATCCCGCAAGACATTTCTGGTGATATGACAACCATTCAAGTCAAAACACTATCGCAATCCATGATGGAGCATGCAAGCTCTGACCTAATGCCAGGAATCCACTTGATCCAGATTGAACCATCTCAGGATAGGTTCTCTCGAATCCATGATTGTCTGAATCATGCCAACTGGGGGTCCTTGTTCTCCCCTATTCCCCTTAATAGCAACACAACGCTATTCTTACAGGTTCTTTCCCGCTCAACTTTTGCTAGGGATGAACTTCAAGAGGGATTGGTTGTTCATACCATCGAGGTTTCTGATCAACAGGATTGGTATACACCCATAAGAGATTACCTCAAGCTAGGTAACCTCCCACTTGGATTGTCACATGCCGCAAAAATATCATTCAAATAGAAAGCGACAAAACATGTCTTGCTAGGAGACATTTTGTACCGTCAAAGCTACGAAGGAATCCTCCTTCATTGCTTGGACCAGCAGGAGTCCACTTGGGTGATCACCCAAGTGCACGATGGTACATGTGGTGGCCACTTCAGCGGTATGGCCATCGCAAAGCGCATTCTTTGCATGGGCTATTATTGGCCATATTTAGAGCGAGATTGTTGTGCCTATGTAAGGAAGTGCGTGAAGTGTCAACACCATGCTAACTTGACACACGTACCTTCTCAGGCCTTGCAGCCGATCCAATCGGCTTGGCCATTTTCGTAGTGGGGCTTAGATCTAATCGAAAATATCTCCCTGTGTCATCAAGTCATCACACGTTTATCATAATGGCCACAGAGTACTTCACCAAGTGGGTGGAAGCAATTTCGCTTACCTCTACGACTCGGAACCCGCATTGCGGAGTTCATTTTACATAACATCATATGTCATTTTGGTATTCCATCCAAGATCATCTCGGATAATGGGACGTCATTCAAGAACAAAGACGTGCATGCTTTGACCACAAAGTACAAAATTTAGCATAGTTTTTTGACACCCTATTATCCGTAGGCAAATGGGCAAGCAGAGGCGTCAAACAAAATGCTAGTTGCCATCCTCAAAAAGATAGTTGTAGATAGTCATAAGGATTGGCACATTCAAATCCCACTTGCTCTTTGGGCTTATCGCACTAGCATTCGGACGCCCACTGGGGCAACTCCGTTTTCGCTGGTGTATGGCTCCGAGGCAGTCATGCCTCTCGAGTTGGAAATTCCTTCCCTATGCATATCAATGCAAGAGTTCATCGATGATGACACCACATGATAGGCCCGGTTAGACCAGCTTACGTTGCTCGATGAACGATGCGTCAATGCTCTCGAGCATTTGCGTATCTACCAAGAGTGACTTAAGAAAGCATACAACATGAAAGTTCACCTAAGGGACTTTCAGGTTGGTGACCTGGTCTTAAAAGAGAACCAAAAAAATTCTAACTTGCCGCCCCATCTAAGGGACAAGTTCATGACAAACTGGTTAGGTCCTTATGTAATTGATAGTAAAATAGGACTTAGAACATATCGGCTAGCCTCTCTTGATGGAATCAAGGAACTAGAACCCTTGAACATCAGTCATTTGAGGCCATTCCATATTTAAAAGAGCCATAGCCCAAACCAAAAGCTCCAAGGATTCCCATAATCGCTTGGTCAACCCCAAAACACCCCAAAGGTTCCCATAAACCCTTTGGTCAAACCAAAAGCTCCAAGGATTCCCATAATCGCTTGGTCAACCCCAAAAAGCCCCAAAGGTGTCCATAATCCCTTTGGTCAAACCAAAATGCTCCAAAGGTGCCCATAAACCCTTTGGTCAAACCAAAAGCTCCAAGGATTCCCACAATCACTTGGTCAACCCCAAAAATTCCCCAAAGGTGTCCATAATCCCTTTGGTCAAACCAAAAGCTCCAAGGATTCCCATAATCGCTTGGTCAACCCAAAAATGCCCCAAAGGTGTCCATAAACCCTTTGGTCAAACCAAAAGCCCCAAGGATTCCCACAATCGCTTGGTCAACCCAAAAATGCCCCAAAGGTATCCATAATCCCTTTGGTCAAAACCTCCAAGGGTCCGAAAGAGTCACTTGGTCCGCACCCATGCGGAATAAACCAACCATAAAGAAAATTCAAAAACAACAAAATAATCAAAAATACAAAAAAAAAAAATTGCATCTCACTTTCATGCATACTTCAAAAATCAAAAACACAAAAAAATAGCTGCATTAGGCATCGCATACATACATTGCATATTTGTTGATCACACAAGTCAAAAGCACCATAGACTGTAATTACTTGGCAATTCCATCATTTTCCACATTTTCCACTTTGTAAATAATCCAACAAAAATAAACGCCATCCACATTTTTCACCATATCATAGTCAGTTGTCTTCTAATGTATCTAGGGTTTTCGTCATTCAGCTGTCTTTAGATTTCTAGCCAAAAACTGTACAAAGTTAGATAGATTTTACAAAGGTAGAGTTATACTTGGATCACACCTTGTTACGTAGCATCCCAACACAAGTTAAAACACATAAAAAATTCCCAAGTTGTGTAAACGAAAGATGAAACCTGCAAAGCAGTCCAGGATACCATAAAGCAAAAAGGTTATCTCACTCATCCCCCTGTGCGAATGACCCCAAGAATGTTGAGAGTTGGCAAAAGGACAAGCATCTTCCCTACCCAATTCCCCAAAAATCCCAAGTTCTCAAAAAGTTGCAAACATCAAAAAATTTGCAAAAGTCAAAACTCCAAAAGTTTGACATCAAAACCCACAAAGTGCATACATCAAAAAGCACAAGCAATAGTGATTCTCATCACTCAAAATTCAAATCCCTTGCTCAAAAGAAAAAACAAAAATAAATAGTGATTTTTATCACTATATAAGAGCAAGTATCCCAATACAATTGAAGAAAATAAGGGAGTCGAACTTGAATCCCTGGAACTCTCAGCATTCGAAAGGTCATGAGGTGATCCTAGTATCGGTTTTGTGGATAGCCTATCGGTCACTGGTGGCAAACCTCCCGCATGATGATATATCTGTCACATTAAATTGTGTGCAGATCAATGTTTGCATGTGGATGAGCTAGCTTATGGTATCCTAGATGGCACTACAGATTAATCTTACTAAATACAACAAAGGAGTTAGTGGAGCTAATTAGGTGATCCTTAGTACAGGTTTGGTTGACAACCTATCTGGCACTGGAAGTATCCTGACAAATACCACATAAACAAACTCAATTGCACACACAGAGATGTGAAATAACTTGGTCAAAGTCAAGTCTGATTCATACCTTGTTCCAAAGTCTTGTAAGATAAAAGTACAGTCTTGGCTAGTTAGTTAAAACATCTGAGTCTCAGAAAACCTTAACTACATTCTAAACCAATTGTGATACATTCCATTCTTGCATCACCATCAGAAAATACAAAACAAAAAAATATACACATGCAAAGTCATTTCATAAAGCAATCACCTAGTACAAAAATCCGGTAAGTACTGTACAGTCTATGGTGCCACCACCAAGTTATCAACAAATCATTTCATCCATTCCATATGCATATCATATAAATTAGAAACATTCGCATTCATCATCACATATGCATACATCACTGTACATAAACATGCATACATCAACATAAATAAATGTGCACAAAAATAACAATAAATCATGACAAGTGTATAAACAAAAATAAAGTCATGTATATATATATCATCAAAATGCCCTCAGGCTACAATAAACGGTCCTCTAACCTCACAAAACATCAAAAACTCAAAAACCCCCAAGCCTAGGGCGTCGGCCACCATGATCACGTAGGATCGGTGCGACGGGAACTACCCCTAGTGGTGTGGGTCCTATGGGACCTCTCAAGGTGGCTGCTGCTAGCCCCCGCATCACGCCCACTAGCGCTCCCCTCACCCAGCCACCTATGACGAGAGGATGTTGACTGCTCAGTATCGCTCCCTCTCATGCGGCGCGACGATCCACCTCCAGTGAGCTCAGGTATCCGCCCATCGAGGTGGATAATCTTTGCCTCCAGCTCCAACCGATGCCGAACCAAATCCATCTCCCACTGATGGTACATAGCCAATGCATCATCACGCTGTGCCAGCTGAGTCCATAGGAGATCCCTCTCCCATGAAGCATCTGTGTCCCCATCCCATCGACGGTACGTAGCCAAGGCATTCTCCCACTCTACCAACTGAGTCCACAGGAGATCCCTCTCTTGTAGAGCATCCTCGAGCTCCTCATCCCATCTCCGAAGTAGGTCCTCCAATCATGCTATCTCAGCGTGAAACCTCGCCTCCATACCCTCTCGGAATGCCTGAGGCATGGGCATCTCCGGGATGGTAGGCTGCTCTAGCTCCCACTACCCCGGGATGTCCTGTATATCCGGCTGCTCCAAAACTCCTAGATCCTCCCCACCAAAATCTTCAACCTCCACCATATCCGCATCCTCCAACAGAGCCCCCCAACCCTCCCTTGATGCCTCTGCACCCTCCCCACCTACTTGGCCGCATCCGTGCCTCCTAGAGGCCCCTCACCCCGCCATCACCACATCGTCCACCACTTGGTCATAATCAGTAGTCACACTAATGTTGTCCATGTCCAGGACATCAATAATTATATCTGCCTCCTCACCTAGCGACTCGATGATCGGCCAAGCCAAAGTCCTCTCGTCACCCCGATGTCGATAGATCAAGGGCTCACCAGGCAATCCCTGGTGCACCCCAAACTGTCGAGTCACCCAAACATATGAGAAGTACTCCTACTCGGTCCCATGCCACCCGATCAACCATCTCCCCTACGAACCCATCAGAGCCACTCCCCAACCTCAGGCCAAGTGGGACAGTCCCGATATGGCCGCCATACCACCTCCCCAGGAGCAAGCCATGAGAAGGCCTCAGTGTAGTGACTAACGTCACCTGCCCACCATCGACTATGCCCATGCTCCTCCGACCTATGCCACAATGTCGCATACCCTATCTCCCTGTCCACCATCTCTACCCGAGTAGTCCATGACAAACCCTGTGGCCGCTCCACAGCTATGTGTTGCCATCCCTAGCACTGCAATAGGTAGCTACATCCAATCCCCTTTCACCTCCGATAGCGGACCTCGTACAACTCATCATAGAGCTATGCTAGTAGTGTCTGACCCCACCTCATAATAAGTGGCTCTGAGGTCAGACACTCAACCAATCTAAAAACTACCTCCAGCAGGTTCCATGGGAACCTCATGCCTGAGGAGTTGGGCAACAGCATGTTGGAGATGAGGGTCATCAGTAATGCATGCCTCACCCCCAACACGCCCCTCTCTAGCCACCACCGCACCAAAATCTTACCAATCAGGCAGTCCCCCTCTGCCCTCTCCATCGGACTATCCACACCCACCTCCGCCCCATGCCCAAAGCACCGTGTTAGCACTACCGTCCGCTGATCACGAGGAGTAGTCCGAATAGGAAGCCCGTCTATCGAAATCGTAGAATCTGATAGACGTCCTCAAGAGTCACTATCATCTCCCTTATTGGGAGATGAAAGGTATTGGTGCGAGGATCCCATAAGTTGATCAGGGCAGTCAGATATGCCCGATCCCCCACCACAGGCTCTAATCGAGTCACATGCTTGAGCCCAAGGGCATCAAGCCAATCCTAGTCCGCCACAGTCAGTGCCTCCCGTGCGTCAGAGAATACCGTCGACTGACGGTACCGACTCTTCACCACCTGAAAATCAAAAACAACACAAAAACATTAAAAACATGACAAAAAAACAAAAAAAAAAAACTACAAAAAAAACATTTAATAAATGTATAGCAAAAACATTAACAAAACATACAGTACACACATTAAAAAAAATCAAATAAACAATGGAATGCCAAAAACAAAAAAAAAAATCAAAATAAACATTTGTCAGTTACATAGGGTTTTTAACTTTAGTTCAAACTGATAAATAAATAAAAACAAAAAAACAAAATCAAAATAAACATTTGTCATTAACCTAGGGTTTTTAACCTTAGTTAAAACTGATAAATAAAAAAATAAAAAAACAAATTCAAAATAAAATTTGTCAGTTACCTAGGGTTTTTAACTTTAGTTCAAACTGATAAATAAAAAACAAAAAACAAAATAAAAACAAATTTTTAGATTACCTAGGGTTTTTAACTTTAGTTCAAATTGATAAATAAAAAAAACAAAAAAACAAATTCAAAATAAAAATTTGTCATTAACCTAGGGTTTTTAACTTTAGTTCAAACTGAAAAATAAAAAAAACAAAATCAAAATAAACATTTGTCATTTACCTAGGGTTTTTAACCTTAGTTTAAACTAAAAAACAAAATCAAAATAAACATTTTGTCATTAACCTAGGGTTTTTTTAACCTTAGTTTAAACTGATAAAAATAGAAAATAAAATAAAATCAATGTTTAAAACTAGGGTTTTGATCTTAGTTTAAACTAGGGTTTTCTTTTTAGTTTACAACAAAAACAAAATAAACACAATTTTTTAAACTAGGGTTTTGATCTTAGTTTTAACAAAGCAACACAAAGCACAAATTCAAACAACAAAAAAAATTAAACTAGGGTTTTTATTTTAGTTTAAATCAAAAAATGAAATACAAAAGAAAAAAATTACGGTTTTAAACAATAAAATAAAACAAGCAAAATAAAGAGAAGGAGCACTCACCGGTCTCGCCTCGGCTCTGCCACTGGAAGACCCGGTCCGTGAACTCATGGTGTCTGAGAAAATTTGATAGCGCTTCGCTATGCGAACTCGACCTCCTCCTCCTCACAGCTCCAAATCGCCAGAAAAACAAATTGCAAATGAGCCCAAAACCTAGTTTTGGCCCTTAAATAGGCTCTTAGGCCTGTAATCATTCCACCCTGGGATGAGCACTCTAGTTAGCACTCATCCCACCCTAGGACGATTACTAAACTGGTATTCATCCCACCCTGGGACGATTACAGAGCAAGAAAATCAAAAATAGCAAAAACTGCATCCAAAATGCACCAAAAAATGCAATAAATTTGCCAAACAAAAGTGCTTTTGCACTTGACATTCTTGGCATACAAAACCGACGTCGGGGTCACAAATTGTCACTATCCTACTCCCTAAGAAGGCTACCATAGCCGGACCGCTCCACGGGAGGATGGATTTTCGACAATTTCATCCCCAAATGGCATCACAAAAAGGGTTAACACCCACCAAAAATAGGTCTAAATGTTGGGAAACTGCATAAGCATTCAAAGGAAAACAACTGAAGGCACCCTTACCAAAGTCATCTTGGGTCAAGTGACTCATCGCTTTTCTCATGTCGGTCATTCCCTCATCGATTCGTCGCTTGAGGGGGTAGTCACACTTAGTCACCAATCAACAAATACACACCCAATCAAGGAAATGGCATGCATTCAAAGAATCATTGACAAAGACAATCATGCCCTTGCTTGGGGCAGAAAACAAGCAATAATCACAAGCTGATCAAACACTTGGCATTCATGAATCATGAACTCAAGGTTCCCACAGACAAAAGGTTGTGCCCTTTGCCTATTCATGACTAAACAATGTCCAAGATCAAGTAACACCTCACCAAAAAAAGGTTAACACTTGAATTAAGCTCCTTAGCTCGTCAGAAGCAAGGATTCAAGAATGCGTGCCCTTTCCATACTTGGGGCATCAAAATTTGGTTAGGTTACTAAGAAACCCTAATCATTAGTGCTTTGGTTATCTATTTTTTCTCAGCATTGTGCCACACATAGTGCATCCCAAAAAGGGGCATCTGTAGACACCAAAATAGCACCAATCCGATTATGTGGCTACAAACACTGATCGAATTGGCATACATAGCCCCTAGGGCAGCCCCCAGAGGTTAAACAATGGTCCTAACCACTCTCACATTAGTTTTGGAAGGTCAGAGGTCAATTTGGCACCTTTCAGGCACTTTGCTCTCTATTCGTTCCACCTTGGGATGATTACAAACTGGTATTCGTCCCACCCCGGGACGATTAGCGACATTCGCTCCAGGGTGGGGCGAATAGCAGGTTTGATGGGAAAAAGGTCAAACCTTGACAAATGGTAGCTCAGATCCGCCACTTAACTCCACCTTCAATGCATGGGAGTGCGAGTGAGCATTTTTGAGCTCAAAGAGGCAATCATAGAGGCAGTCATGGAGTCCTTAATCAGGGAGGAATCTTCTCTCCCCGGGAAGGCATGATCGCCAAGTGGCGCCTCTGCATGCTCATTCACAGAGACCCTCAGGTCTATAAAATGGTGAGTCTTCTCACCCCAAAAAGGAATAGAGCAGGAGCATTTGGAGCAATAGAGTGCTGTTGAATTACATCCTCACCTTTTTCTTGTGCCTTTCACATCCTTGATCTCTCTTTTGGAAGGGAGGTTATTGGGTGATTATTGGAAGCACAATCCGGACCCAAAACCCGCATTTTGGCCACAATATCCCACCCAATTTGTCGACACAACCCCATAAGAGGTTTTGGACCCATCCCAAGTGGATTGGTGCCGAAATCGGGCCCCAAACGGTGGGCGTCCTGCCCCTGGGCGCCCCTTGCACTACTGTAGTCCTAATCGCCCCACCCCAGAGTGATTAGAAATCTATAGCAGATTTCATTATTGTTTTAGTTGCATTTGATTTTAGGTTATTCAAATATGCTGCCATTTAAATTTTAGGTTATTCTGATGAGTTTTGACTATGATTTTGTTATTTCTCGCTTTCACTAACATACAGGGAGCATCATCAGATATCGGGCGATCGAGGCCGAATTTGCAAAATCTGACCTTCTGGGTCATTCCAAAATGCCCCGTTTTGCCTAACCCCAACTTTGCAGGTGATTTGGAGCCTCCTGGATGGGACATTTAGGAGGTCACTTTTTGACATTTTGTTGTAGGCCTAATCGTCCCACCCCGGAGCGATTAGAAATATGTGGCAGATTTCTTGACTATTCCTTTTGCAGTGTGTTCTTGGTAATGTTTTCATGCCTCTGTCCAAATTTTAGCTCATTCTGATATGTTTTAGTTATCATTTTAATTATTTTATGCATGCATTAACCGTAGGCTTTGGGGATCGCATGTTTCACTTCATCCGTAGGTGCTACTAATCATTTTCTATTTCTCTGAACGTAGGATCTTGACACCGGAGGAGCAGAAAGGAATCAAAGACGCATTCACACAAGCGGCGGTGATGTTTGGCCCGCCCATTTTACATGTGGGCACGCGGAAGAAAGTGTACCATCCGTGGTGTAACAAAGCCATATTTAATGCTCCTAGCCCCTGAAAAGGGAGGAGACGTATTGTAACCGGATTTCAAAGCAAATTAATAAAAAAGGGTTGTACTTGACATTTGCTTTATATCTTGTTTCAGTTCATTTGTTTTTCCCTCTTTTCATGCATTTTCGTTCGTAGGACTTAGCGTTACGTTTTGCTTTTGTTTGCATCGCACCCGGTATTCCGTTTTGCTTCCGTATCCTCGTGCTTTCAATAATAACTTTAGCTTTAGAAGAGGGTTGACTAGTTAGAGTTAGTAAAACTTATGATGAGGGAAAAGGATTTGGTATATTAATAAAAGAATGTATTTGATCATTTTTATTAAAAGAGGGATTTGATTGAGAAACAAAGGGGTTTGAGGAATTATTGAAGGGATTAGTTGGTGGATTTGTAGGATCAAGCATGGGTGTCATACCAAAACTACTAAGGTTAAATATGTTAAAGGAAGTGGTGTTAGAGGTAGGAGAAACCATATTATAGACATATCCTCCTCTTGGATTTAAAAGAGATGGTTGTTTAGGAAATACCAAATGGTATGTTGGTATACTAAGGGTAATTTATAATAGGTTTTCTAGTATAATTGGAGTAGGATAAATAGGATTTTATTTCCATAATTTCTCTATTGAATATAATGGGGTTTTTTTTCCCATAGAAATGGTTTGCTAAAGAGTTTCTAATTCTTTAATTCTAGTAGGTGGTATATATCTAGAAGTATTAAGCTCTACAATAAAGGCCCCCTATAAATTTTTTGATCAAAATTAGGAGTTGACATAGGTTATAAAATATATTATGAATAATATGTCTTACTAGTAGGGTCAAATAACTTGTCTAAATATTCTAAATTGTCTACATTTACGATCATTAGTAAATTATATTACTTTCATAAGAAAATGTAGCAAGGTAATTCATAAACCCAAAGATTATTTTTCCCTTTTCATTATGTGTAGGGAAATATTTTTAAATGGAGGAATATATTCCTCCTGTTCTTAATATACACCATTTTTTAACATTGTTAAATTTTATTTAAGGGGACATAAAGGCTCTATATTTTGATTCATTTCATGAGCCATACTTTTAGATATGTATGGAGGTTATTTTTTAGTCTTTATTGGAAAAGAGGAGTTAATTTTATTATATTTTGATGATAAAGTTTATTAGAGAAGAAGGAGAATATGTTTCAAGAATCCTTATATCCCCTTTTGATAGCATTTTTCCTCCTTATGAATCCCATTAGCCCACATTTTGTTACTCTCCATGAGAGATAACCCTTAAGGTTTAAATGATGGTTTACTCAAGGTGTCATTAACCTTCTCCTATTATGACTAATATTGTGTTTAACTCTTGTTATATTTATTTAATATGATTTAATATATTCAAAAGCATTATATGATATCTAATTAAACTGCACTAGGTTTTAAGTTTGATTAAGGTAAAAATGTCTAGGACAAAAGGTTCGAAGATCCATGTGGAGTTCATATTGGGTTCTCCAAAATGTGGACTTGTTGAGGAATATTACATTATTTATTATATGGTAATGTTCCCCCATGATACCTTTATGGTATAAATGTAATATATAATGGATTAGGGTTGACTCTTTAGTAAAAGTGAGTGATTTAAGAGAATTCACAAGTTTCATATAAGTTAGAGTGAAAGAGTGTATTAAGAGAATGTGTACAAGTTTCATGTATGTAAGTATACAAATATGTAAGATGTGCACAAGTGTCTTAGAATTAAGTATGCATGTAGAGAAAGTGAAGAGTCTAGTATGCAAGTGACAAGATGATAAGTCAAAAGTCATGGGACTTGTCATATAAATAGAAATAGTTAAGTATGTGAAGATTCACATTACTATGTATAAAAATATCCATACAATATAACATGAGGGGGAGAAGAAATCCAAGGATACAACACAAGAAAAGGAGATAATAGGTCTTGTATATAGATTTTGAGTAATCCATTTTGTAAATTTTCTTCATGCATAGTACATGAATGATATTGGCCATTTTAAAATTCATATTTGATATTATAAGTGAATGTTATTTAATTATTAAATTGGATAATATATACATTTTATTTCTCAATTATATTATTCTACTCTTCAATATTAATATTTTAACCTTTAATATTGTGTCTATTTTATATTCGGATCTATGATATTTTGTGTCAGTAAGGCTTAAAAATCAATAGTGGTATCTGAGATACCATGTAAGCTTGTCCATTTTTTATAGAGTTATTTTACTCTCCACCATCATCAATATTTAACTCTCTCTATTTTTGATAAATTTAATTTTAGCATATCAATTTTCAAGGTAGTGAAGACTTGGACTCTATTTTAGAAGGTTTTATTGAATATAAATTGAGGGGATAAGGATTAGTCACCTTGATTTGGATTCTAGGGTATTTCATCTTGGTTGAAGGAAACATAGTGAAGACTAGGACTCAGCTAAAATTTTATTAAGGGCCAACTCAAAATAATGTTGGACATTTATTGACTAAAAGCTAGCTCAAAAGTAAGTTGGAAGTTTGGGGATATTCAAAGCCACTCGGATAATATTTTGGATTCTCTAGATAAGAAGAGTAGAATCACTATTGAATATTGAGAAAGAACCAACTTAGGAGAAAATTTATCATTCAAGAACATTTATAGTCACTATAATATTGATATTGGGTTTTGTATAAAAATGGAGAATCATATTGGCTTTATAGGTGTGACATAAGATATTGGAAATAGATTCCAGATATTACAAACATATTTTAGATAGATAAAGGAGCCTCATAGATACCACAAACATTGAAGCATCATAGGTTTAGGATATTGAGAAGTATCATAGCTCTAGGAGATAAAGGAGCATCATATCTTCTAAGAAGTAGATTGAGAATCATTTTAGATTATAGAGATATAGGAATATTTAAGATTCTAAGGATAGAGGAGCAATTAAAGTTTTAGAGAATAAGCAACACAAATATTTTATAGCACTGAGTTTTAATAGAACACAGAGAAGAGAAGATGAAGGAATCATTACAATATTTCTAAGATATAGAAACACTAAAGAAGTAGATTGACTAAAAATATCAATTCAATCTTGGCCTTAGAGTAGTATTTATTCAAAGGATAATATTTGGTGAAATAGAAAGTAAATAAAAAGCAATAGACCATTCTATAGAGGTCAATACTAAGAGATAAAGTGTGTAGGAATACTATAATTGGAGTACATAGTAGTATAGCTACTTACAACAAGCAAAATGCTACGTAAAATAGCAAGGACTCATAAGGCACTAGAGATAGACCAATAGGAGTTCATAAGGTGCTAAAGGAATAATTTGTAAGGAAATAAAGGGAACACTCATAATGTGCTCAAGTAATATTTCATGAAGTTCTAAAAGAAACATTTGTAAGGCACTAAAAGAAGCACTCATGAGGTAGTAGAAGAAGAACTTATAAAAGTGTTAAGATAATAACTCATAAGGTGCTTATGGAGGAACTCATAAGGAATTGGAGAAGAACAATAGTCACTCAGAGTGCTAAAGACAAGAAATATAAGTCATAAAAATAAATTCAAACCTCTAGAGAATATGATGTTATAAAAAAGTAATCCAATAAAAAAGTAAGCTAGGCCTCCAAAGAATGTGTTGCCAATAGAAGGCAAGTCAAGATTCTAAAGAATGGGCTTCCACTAGAAAGCACAAAGCCTCTAGAGAACATGATATTGAATACTAATCCACTAGGAAGAAAGCCACCAGAGATAAAATTGAACAATGGTCCATTAGAGGATAAACTACCAGAAGAGCCAATCATAGGATAAAGGGCAAGCTACTAGAGATCAAAATAGACAACAAACCATCAAAGGATACACTACCAAAAGAGTGAGTGGTAAGAGAAAATGGAAATATATCATAGATCAAACTAGACAATAGACCACCCATATGACAAACAACTAGAAGAGTGATCCATAGGAGAAAGTGCAAGCTATTAGAGATCAAAATAGACAATATACCACCCAAGAAAAACTACCAAAAGAGTGATTCATAGGGGAAATGGTAAGCTATTGTATATTGAGTCACTAGAGAAAGGATCACCAAGAGAAAAACCATCAAAGGATGTGTCACTTGAAGTTGAGCTACCAATAGACATTTGAGGTCATTGACGTAACAATAGATTGAATCCACCAGGAGAAAGGTTTTGATCATCTCAATATAGCATCAAGTTGGAATATAGTAAAACAAAATAACAAACATTAAAGAACATTAAATGTTATAAATTATCACCAGACATTACATATTGAAATAAAAACAAATCATTGAGAGTAGAGCTAAGCAACTATAATTTTATTGATGCATTATCAGGTAACTAATAGATGTTATATTTGATGCATATTAATTTTGGAGGGAATGAAATAAGTTTGAAAAAGTTATAATTTGGAGTTACAAGGCTTATGCACTCTAATTTTTTGAAAAGGTTATATATTAATTTGAGAGATATGGAGTAATAAGGTTTATTTTAAAAGGGTTTTATTATAATTTTTTTGAAGTTTATTAATTTTGTTAATTGATATTGAAGGAGTTATAAGGAATTAAGGTTTTGAGTTTTTTATATTTTGATATTTGAAGTTATTTAAATTATTATGAAAATTTAAAGCTATTTGAAGGTTTTTAAAGTTTTTAAGACAATTTGAAAAGTTTAAAAACTTTGAATTTTTGAAATTAGAAATTTTACAAGTTTATTTATTCGGGAGTTAAAAGGATTTCTACATCAAAGGATTAGAAAATTTTAAAATTTTAAAATTTGTTGTTTGAGTATTTTTTAACTCGGGAGATATAAGGCTTACTACATCAAAGGAATTAAATTGTAAAATTTTATCATCATGGAAGGAACTATTAGAAATGCTTTCAGTAAAGATAGTGAAGAAATGATAAATAAGTTAAAGTTTTATTTTCAAAATTTAGTAGATGAATTTTATGAGAAGAAGCAAGTATCAAATGGTTTAAAAGAAACAATATATTTCTCAAGGATGCAAAATATTAAAATTTTTTACAACACTTATAAGTTATATTTATGAAAAACTTATTAGAACATGGTGGAAATCATAGAACACCATTATATTTCCTCTAATATTTGAGATATTTCAAGGAAAAAAACAAGAGAAGAAGAATATAAATTGTGCCACATACAACTTGAATGAAGCTTATGTTAGATTGATTGAGGAATCATTATACTCAAAGATGTATAATTGTGATGATTTACTAACTAAATTCTTAGAAGGCACATCACAACCTCAAGAGAATAGAATAGAAAATAAGAAGAATATAGGAAAGCACAAGAGGAAGAATAACAAAAGACATGAATAAAAAATCAAAGAAGGTTCATGCAATGAAGATTCAGATAAAGGTCTAAAATAAGTTGATTGAAGATAAAGCAATGCTAAAGAAATAAGCTAAAGATATATCTCAAGCATAGATTTATGAACAATGTAAGGTCATATATATACTGAATATTGAAGACTAATGTCTTCAATAACCAAATAATGTAATATAGGGGGTGTTGAGGAATATTACACTACTTTGTACATGATAATGTACCCTCATGGTACCCTTATGGTACAAATATAAATATGTAATAGATTAGGGTTGATTATTTAGTTTAGGTGATTGATTTATATTTCCCATATCATGTAAGAGTGCAGTGTAGGAAATGCACAGATGTCATGTAAGTTAGAGTGCACGACTGTATTGAGATAATGTTCACAAGTTTCATGTAAGTATGTATATATGTAAAGTGAGTATGTGCATATGTGTCATAGATTTAAGTATGCATGTAAGAGAAAGTGAAGAGTTTAGTATGCAAGTGGCAAGATCATAAGCCAAAGGTCATGGGACTTTTCATATGGATATCAATAGTCAAGTATGTGAAGAGTCACATTACTATATTTACAAATATCCACACAATATAACGTGAAAGGGAGAACTCCAAGGATATAACACAAGAAAATGAAATAATAAAATTTGGATAAAGATTTTGAGCTATTTATTTTGTAAGTTTTCTTCATGCATGTACATAAATGCTATTAACCATTTTACATTCATATTTAATATTATAATTGAATGTTATTTCATTATTATATTGACATAGATGTACATTTGATTGCTCAATTATATTATTTACTCTTCAATATTAATATTTTGACCTTTAATATTGTGGCTATTTTATATTGCAACTTGTGATATTGTGTGGTAGTAAGACTTAAAAATCTAATAGGACTCATATTTAGGTGTGTTTGTGTAACAACCCAAAAAATAACCAACCCAATATATATATATATATATATTAAAATAATTCAACAAGGTTCACAAGAGTATCCATGGAATATGTTTCTAAGCTCAAAAGGATCAAGAAGGCTATCAATAAGACCATCAATAATACCTATCACTAGTGGAATACCCGATGTGCCCAGACCTCCAAAATTCCTACCCATCCTCAAGAAGTGGTTGCACTAGATCCTACCACCATGCAACGGATGAAGATAAAAATCACACCATTGGTCAATAATCCTGAATGGGAGATGATCTTAGAGGATTACCAGGCCGAAGTGATAACTGAAGATATTATCTAGCTTGCACTGTAGGATGAATAGGGAATGACCCAAGCTCATTTGGGAATAATTTATGTACATGGGGAATACTTCAAGGAGAAGTTTACAAGAACTGAAGAGACCATAAAAGAACTTGAAGCAACACTAGACAACCAAAAAAATATGGAGAAGTCTCTAAAGAATGAGGTCAAGAAGTGGAAAGACAGGTTTTAAGAAAGGGTTAAGTACAAAAATGAAGCTGGAGAGACCACTAAGAAAAAACAAAATTTAATTGAACAAATCAAAGGTCTCCAACAACAACTCTAAGAAGAAATGACCAAGGCCATTGGATTCTCAAGGGAAAAGGCCAAGGCCAAGTAGGTAAAGAAAGAGATATCAAGGGATGTCCTAGAAATGAGCATCAAAGTATTACAAGTGTTGCTATACCTAGAATAAATGAGAGAAGTATTGCATATCTCAGAAGATGAATTCGATGGGGTTGAAGACTTTATGCAGTAAAGAATAACTCTAGCAATAAACATTCAACCTCTATCAGAGAGCATATATGAAAGGGTTGCAAATAGGAATCCTAATAGAAGATGATCATAAGCCAATATAGTTGCTTGGTGTTTCATCAAAAGGCATAAGCTTATAACTTATGGTTTGCAGTTCATTCACGAGCTAAAGGGTGAATGCAAAGTTATTCTAATACATCTAAGTTTGGCCCAGAAATTTAAATTCCTAGGATTTTGGGATGAATATTCTAGCATATTGAATGAAGAAGATATCAAAGCCACCATGAAAGTAGCTATGGTTGATGATTATGAGATAAATGAGTGGACATAATCTGTGCAACTAGAGCTTGTCTTCACACTAGTGCAAAACCTTACTCAGATCAAGTCATGTCTGCACAAGTTGATTTTGAGGTCTAAGACCTTATCCTATGACAAATCCTTTGAGTTGCATCGATAGTTTACAGAGTCCTTAGACCCTGATGATGAAACTTGGGAACTGGCTTGACAAGCCTACAATGAGATTACAAAAAAGATACAAGCCATGAGTGCTATGAATAAATCCCAAACAAGGGAAGAGATAAGTGAGGGGAAAAAAGAAGAAGTTGAAGCTGAAATAGAAGAAGTAGGAGGTGACATGAAGATTTATATTTTGTATCGCAATATTTTGTTCTTTTATAAATTTATGCTTTTATTGCAATATTTATATGAATGTTCTTATTATAATTAGAAGGTTCCTAACAATATTTTAGTAATTCAGTATTAATTTCATCTTGACAAAATTTATATTTAAAAAACAATTAAAAAAAAGGAAATTTTATTTCTTTATTAAAATAATAATTATACATCAAATAACATTAGTTCAATCTATTAAATTTCTCAACATTTCAAGAGATCTTTAATGGATAATATCCCAACTTTATTGTAATACCCACTATGTAGTAGTGATGATGTAATATGAGTGGAACCTGTTTCAATCCCATATAACTAAGTAAAATAATATTATATAAATAATTGAAATAAGGCCCAAACAAGAAATGAACGAACTAAGCTAAGTGAACGTGCGCGTATCTCAACTAGATGAGGAAGGAGTCAGGAATAATTTGCTATACCAGACTTGTTTATTCATAGAAATGTACCAGATGCAGAAAGTGAAGAGGAAACCATAGAAAAGAAGAGAAAAAATGGAAGTGAAGAGGGATAATTTTGTGTCGAGTAATGAGATTTGTTATTTTTGATCTGTAACCAGATCCATGTCTCGTCTATTTGCTCTGAATCACTCACATCATCTTCAAAATGATAGTACATATCCTATAGAGAATCTTTGATGCCTTTCTCGTGAGCATTTTTGATATTCTATTTCATTGTGTTGCGCAATGCCTCCCACCTACAAATCGCCTCCTTATCAAACTCCACTTCTCCAATGACACCATCCTTAGAACCATTAATCATATTTTTATCCACCTTCAATTTCTTAGCATCAAACTTGACCCTCTTCTGAATAATGTCACAACATCAAGATCCTTTCCACCCAAGTGGTTCTCTAAAATCCTGATCCACTCTAGAGTTAATCTATAGTGACTTGATGGTTTTCCTAGAGCCTTCTTTTAAAGGAGTAAAATATGCTCTAACCTTCATTGATGACTTTTCCAAAATAACTTGGGTCTACATCGGTTAGAATTTATCAAAAATGGACATGCACAACATTACACAAAAAATGAATAAAATCCCATCGGATAGTATCTAGGAGAAGTCGAATCCCATTATTGGCTGTTGTAATTACTTTTTGAATAAAATGCATAAGAGGTTGGACCTAAAACGTACTTGTAAAAAAATGGCAAATCCTAATCAAAATCAAGGTGAATCCTAAGCAAATCAAATAAATCATCTTCACACAAAAATTTGAAGGTATTTAAAGCTCTAAAAAGTAAGGTCATATTTGGGATAATTTTGACCTATTAAATCACCTTATATCTTCCTAAAAATACCACCATTATATTAGGCTTGGAAAAATATTTCCAACAAGTACAAATATGCCTATGTTTGAATATATATTATGGCAAATTTTGTCCCAAATATTTTAGGCAAATGGGCCGACATTGAGGGTCCTCATATTCACCAATTTTCAATTTTGGAAATCCTAATATTCGCCCAATTTATGAATATTTGCCATTGTGCATAACCCTAAGTTTCCATTTAGCTCGAACCTGAAGAAATTTTAGATCATAGATCATGCACCCTTCAGAACCATATCATCACTGAAGTTCTTGTTGAATGACATGGATTACAACCTGAAGGTACCACTTGGGAGTCTCTCGAGTAGCTACAATAATTTTCTCATCTCTAGCTTTGAGGATAAAGCTTTTTTAAGGAGAACGGCATGTTAGGACCCCATCCTAACATTATTATTTAATTCTCATATTATTATGTAATAACCCATTTCCAATGTGGGGACCTCATTCCAATGTTATTTTGTAATGATATGTGGTAATTCAAGCATCTAGAGAAGTGGGGTCATTTCATGTAAGTATTATAAAGAATGTAAATATTTATTTGATAGAAGATTGTAGCTCGTGTGACACTTTGAATGTAAGCCAAATCTTGAGAATTAGGTTAGGATTGCATGAAGTGTATCTTCAAAAAACATGAATACATAAAAAAATGTATCTTTTGCATATTGAATACAAGTATTGAAGGAGGTTGCATTGGAAATTAATATACTTTTAAATTTACATTTTGTATTGCAATATTTTGTTCTTTTATAAATTTACTTTTTTATTAACATTTATGTGAATGTGTTTATTATAATTAAAAGGTTCCTAACAATAATTTAGTGATTCAGTGTTAATTTCATCTTGACAAAATTTATATTTAAAAAACAATTAAAAAAAAAATCTTAATAAAAAGAATAATCATATATCAAATGACATTAGTTCAATCACTTAAATTTCTCAATATTTGAGGAGATTCATAATGGATAATATCCCAACTTTATTTTAATACCCACTATGTAGTGATGATGTAATATAAATGGAACCTGTGGAACAGTTTCAATCCCATATAAGCAAGTAAAATAATATTATATAAATAATTGAAATAAGGCCAAAACAAGAAATGAACCATCTAAGCTAAGCATGCGGTGCACGCATCTTAACTAGATGAGGAAGGAGTAAGTATTAATTTGATATGCAAGACTTCTTTATTCATAGAAATATACCGGATGCAGGAAGTGAAGAGGAAACCATAGAAAAGAACAGAAGAAATAAGAAATGGAAGTGAAGAGGGATAATTTCATGCCTAGCGATGAGCTTTGTTATTTTTTATCTATAACCAGATCCACGTCTCATCTATTTACTTTGAATCACTCACATCATCTTCATAATGATAGTGCATATCCTCCATAGAAGCTTCAATGCCTTTATCACAAACATTTTGGATCTTCTGTTTCATTACATTGCACAATGCCTCCCACCCACAAATCACAAAAAACTATGGAGAAGGCTCTGAAGAATGAGGTCAAGAAGTGGCAAGATAGGTTTCAAGAGATAGCTAAGTACAAAAATGAAGTTGCAAAGGCCACGAAGCAAAAACAAATTTTGACTAAACAAATCAAAGGTCTCCAACAACAACTCCATGAAGAAATTACCAAGGCCATTGGCTTCTCAAAGGAAAATGCCAAGCAGGTAAAGAAAGAGATATCAGGGGATATCCTAGAAATGACCCTCAAAGTATGACCAGTGTTACTATACCTGGAAGAAATAAGAGAAGTATTGCAGATCTCAGAAGATGAATTCAAGGAGGTTAAAGTCTTTATGCAGTCAAGAATGACTCTAGCAATAAACATTCAAGCTCTCTCAAAGAGCATATATGAAAGGATTGCAAATAAGAATCCTAAGAGAAGATGGTTAGGAGCCAAGACAGTTGCTCAGTGTTTCATCAAAAGGCATAAGCTTATAACTTATGGTTGGTAGTTCATTCACGAGCTAAAGTGTGAATCCAAAGGTATTCTAATACATCTAAGTGTGGCCAAGAAATATGGATTCCTAGGATTTTATTATGAATATTCCAACATATTGGATGAAGAAGATCTCAAAGCCATCCTAAAAGCAGCTATGGATGATGATTCTAAGATAAATAAGTTGACATAATCTATGCAACTAGAGCTTGTCTTCACACTAGTGCAAAACCTTACTCAGATCAAGTCATGTCTATATAAGCTGATTTTGAGGTCTAAGACCTTATCCTATGACAAATCCTTTGAGTTGCATCAGTAGTATACAAAGTCCTTAGACCCTCATGATGAAACTTGGGAACTGGCTTGACAAGCCTATAATGAGATTACGAAAAAGCTACAAGCCATGAATGCTAAGAATAGGACCCAAACGAAGGAAGAGATAAGTAAGGAGACAAAAGAAGAAGCTAAAGCTGAAATAGAAGAAGTAGGAGATGACATGGAGATTTATATTTTGTATTGCAATATTTTGTTCTTTTATAAATTTATGATTTTATTGCAACATTTATATGAATGTGCTTATTATAATTAGAAGGTTCCTAACAATATTTTAGTAATTCATCATGTTAATTTCATCTTGACAAAATTTATATTTAAAAACAATTAAAAAATAAATAAATTTTATTTCTTTATTAAAAGAATAATTATACATCAAGTGGCATTAGTTAAATCTCTTAAATTTCTCAATATTTCAAGAGATCTTTAATAAATAATATCCCAACTTTATTGTAATACCCACTATGTTGTAATAATGATGTAATATGAGTGGAATAATATTATATAAATAATTGAAACAAATGAATAATCTAAGCTATGCCTGTGTGTGCACATCTCAACTAGAGGATGAAGGAGTTAGGACTAATCTGCTATGCTAGACTTCTTTATTCACAAAATGTACAAGATGCAAAAAGTGAAGAAGAAACCATAGAAAAGAACATAAGAAAGAATAAATGGAAGTGAAAAGGGGTAATTTCATGCCTAGCGATGTGCCTTGTTATTTTTGATCTGTAACCAGATCCACATATCGTCTATTTGCTCCAAATCACTCACATCATCTTCAAAATTATAGTACGTATCCTGTAGAGAATCTTCGATACCTTTCTCATGAGCATTTTTTATCTTCTATTTCATTGTGTTGCGCAACACCTCCCACCTTCAAATCTCCTCCTTGTCAAACTCCACTCCTCCAATGACACCATCCTTAGCACCATTAATCAAATTGTTATCCACATTTAGTTTCTTAGCATCAAACTTCACCCTCTTCTGAATAATGTCACAACATCAAGATCCTTTCCACCCAAGTGGTTCTCTAAAAGCCTCATCCACTCTAGAGTTAATCTATAGTGACTTGATGGTTTTGCCAGAGCCTTCTTTCAAAGGAGCAAAATATGCTCTAACCTTCATTGATGACTTTTCCAAAAGAACATGGGTATACTTCGGTCTACTTTGTCTAAATAACAAAGTTGATCATTGAAAGCCGTTGGATTACAACTCATCAAATCTGATGTAGACTATAACTGAGAGTTCACCTGACTCATGAAGGAGTGGAAACTCAAGTAAGTCTATCCTAGTAGAACTTAGGAGAATAATTACTTATTCTAACACCCCCCTTAGGTGATACTAGGGGTGTATTGGGCAAATGAGTCCTGACAATAGAGCCTGATGAGGTACTCATGTACAATGGTTTCTTTTCTGAAGAGATGGTAAAAACCCCATGGAAAAAACCATCTATCAAAAAAGAAAAAAAGGAAGAGGCATGTCTTCTGTTTGTGAAGATTGTCCTCTTAATACAAAAAAATGTGTGTCTCAACAACATGGCCTAATGAGGTACTCATTTACAATATATATGAGAGATGGTGAAAAAACCACATGGGAAAAACCATCTACTATGAAATAAAGAGGCATGTCTTCGGATGGCGAAGATTGTCTTTAATAACAAAAAAAAATGAGTCCCACCAAGATGGTCTGATGAGGTACTCATTTATAATATATAAGGGAGAGATGATAAAAAAAAAACCTCATGGGAAAAACCATCCTCCAAAGAATATAATAATAAAAGGAGAGGTGAAAAGACCTATGTTTCAATGTAGCTTTAATACTCCAAGTTTCTCTCACAATGTAACATAGAGAAGGAAATGACTTGGTGAAGATGTCTGCAACTTAATTTCAGTTGGAATATAATCCAAGTATATGTGCCTATTTTGAATATACTATTCAATGAAATGCATGTGTATCTCAATGTGCTTGGTACGCTGATGTTCAACAATGCTTCCAACAAACTATAGAACACAATTCATATTGCACACAATCAAGTTGAGATGCCTTTTTGGCGAACGATTTGGATCTTCTTTTTCATTACGTTACGCAACGCCTCCCACCCTCGACTTGCCTCCTTGTCAAACTTCACTCCTCGAACAACACCGTCCTTAGCACCGTCAATCAGATTGTTATCCACCTTCAGATTGCCAGCGTCAGCCTTGACCCTCTTCTAAATAGTGTCACAGCAGGCATTGAATGCTTTCTCCAGCGATTCTGCACTCGAAGCCGTGCCCTTCTCAACGGCATGCGCTTCCCACTTTGGTGCATTGTCCGACGCCGCAACGGAGTGTGGAGGCGGAAGCTGGGGCTGAAGAAACATTTTCCATGCTCCATCTTTGAACTGCATGCACATCATCGCTTTTCCAGTGTGGGAGAGGTAGCGTCCGCTGATCCGGTAATCGTCAAAGTTGACGTACATTTCTACGTCGTCGTACAGGACGACGCTGTCCATACGACGGTCATGGGATACGCGGGCAGTTATAATCTTCGCGCATAGGAGGATCTCGTCAATGTGGAACACCTCTTACTCAAATCGTTCTTATCTTGAAAACGTCCAACTCCGTACCTTGTCGTTAAGTTAATCCTTCTTATCATCAAAAGTACGTGTCACACTAGAACTAAAAATATCAAATGTCATGAAAATTTGTTCCACAATAAGGTCATTATTAATTTTTTAATATCTATAGATATGAATATCTAAAAGACTTTCACAGCATAGTATCTAGGGGAAGTCGAATCCCATTATTGGTTGTTGTAATTGAAAATCTATAATATTATTATATGTTAATTTCAATTTTTAGAAACATTAAAATAACTTCTATCCATCGTATTTTCGTTCAAGGGACTCTATCTTCTATACTATTCTTAGGACAGGGAATTCTTAATACATGCGTGCATGTGAGTTTGAAAAGGATATTATTCCTACTACATCATGATGTAGTATAATGGTTCGATAAATGTAATCCTATCGATACTATAATAGATGCATTTATTTTCTTTTAGACAAATGCAGTATCGTTTGATTAAAAATGGTGTTTAATTTAAATTAAAAATCAAATTTTATTTAATTAAATGTTTTTTATTTTATTTTTTAATTGTTTAAACATGTGCGAAACGACTTTGTTTTTTAACGAGTTAATTTAAAGTTTAAAGTGAAGGTTTATCTATTACAAATGTTAGTTCTAAAGATGTGTGTGTTCCTTATATGGATAGCAAAATCTAAAAACCGTTATCATATTGACAAGAGTATTTGTCAACAAGCTGATCAACAATATTTTAAGCATAATTTTGAAGTAGAAGATAATTTTATAAACATTCATCACTCTAGTTTTGTAGCGTTAAAAGTTAGCTATGGATTTTACTAGGTATATTTTCTCAAAGATTATAGGAAATTAGGTACAAGTTCAATTTACTTTACCAAAACTTGATGAAGAGGGTTTCACAAGGTTATGCATAAGAGGTTGGACTTGAAACGTACTTGTAAAAAAATGACAAATCTTAATCGAAATCAAGGTGAATCCTAAGCAAATCAAATCAATCATCTTCACACCAAAATTTGAAGGTATTTAAATCTTGAAGAAGTAAGGTCATATTTGGGGATAATTTTGACCTATTAAATCACCATATAACTTCATAAAAATACCACCATTAGATCAGGCTTGGAAAAATATTTCCAACAAGTACAAATATGCCTATGTTTGGATATATCTTATGGTGAATTTGGTCCCAAACATTTTAGGTGAATGGGACAACATTGAGGGTCCTCATATTCACCAATTTTCAATTTTGGAAATCCTAATATTCGCCCAAATTGTGAATATTCACCATTGTGCATAACCCTATGTTTCCATTTAGCTCGAACCTGAACAAATTTTAGATCATAGATCATGCACCCTTCAGAACCATATCATCACTGAAGTTCTTGTTGAATGACATGGATTACAACCTAAAGGTACCACTTGGGAGTCTCTCGAGTGGCTACAACAATTTTTTAATCTCTAGCTTTGAGTATAAAGCTTTTTGAAGGAGAAGGGAATGTTAAGACCCCATCCTAACATTATTATTTAATTCTCATATTATTATGTAATAACCCATTTCCAATGTGGGGACCTCATTCTGATGTTATTTTGTAATGATATGTGGTAATTCAAGCATCTAGACAAGTGGGGTCATTTCATGTAACTATTATAAAGAATGTACATATTTGTTTGATAGAAGATTGTAGACAAGTGGGGTCATTTCATGTAACTATTATAAAGAATGTAAATATTTGTTTGATAGAATATTGTAGCTTGTGTGACACTTTGAATGTAAGCCAACTCTTCAGCATTAGGTTAGGATTGCATGAAGTGTATCTTTAAAAAACATGAATATATAAACAAATGTATCTTTTGCATATTGACTAAAAGTATTAAAGGAGGTTGCGCTGTAAAAAGGCATATTGAATAAAAGTATTGAAGGAGGTTGCCCTGTAAAATGGCATATTGAATAAAAGTATTGAAGGAGTTTGCCCTGGAAAAAGCTTGTTATTGTGAGATTAATATATTTTTGAATTTACATTTTGTATTGAATATTTTGTTCTTTTATAAATTTACATCTTGTATTGAATATTTTGTTCTTTTATAAATTTATTTTTTTATTAACATTTATGTGAATGTATTTATTATAATTAAAAGGTTTCTAACAATATTTTAGTGATTCAGTGTTAATTTTATCTTGACAAAATTTATATTTAAAAAACAATTTAAAAAAAAAAAAATTGTTAATAAAAAGAATAATCATATATCAAATGACAAAATTTATATTTAAAAAACAATTTAAAAAAAAAAAATCTTAATAAAATGAATAATCATATATCAAATGACATTAGTTCAATCGGTTAAATTTCTCAATATTTGAGGGGATTTATAATGGATAATATCTCAACTTTATTCTAATACCCACTATGTAGTGGTATTATGTAGTGATGATGTAATATAAATGGAACCCGTGGAACCATTTCAATCCCATATAAGCAATTCAAATAATATTATATAAATAATTGAAATAAGGCCAAAACAAGAAATGAATAATCTAAGCTAAGCGTGCAGTGCGCGCAACTCAACTAGACGAGGAAGGAGTCAGTATTAATCTGCTATTCCAGACTTCTTTATTCATAGAAATGTACTGGATGTAGGAAGTGAAGAGGGAACCATAGAAAAGAACAAAAGAAAGAATAAATGGAAGTGAAGAGGGATAATTTCGTGCCTAGCGATGAGCTTTATTCTTTTTTATCTGTAACCAGATCCACATCTTGTCTATTTGCTCTGAATCACTCACATCATCTTCATAACGATAGTACGTATCCTCCATAGAATATTCGATGCCTTTATCGCGAACATTTTGGATCTTCTGTTTCATTGCGTTGCACAACACCTCCCAGCCATGAATCGTAGAAAACTATGGAGAAGGCTCTGAAGAATGAGGTCAAGAAGTGGTAAGACAGGTTTCAAGAGATAGCTAAGTACAAAAATGAAGCTGTAAAGACCACTAAGTAAAAACAAATTTTTACTGAACAAATCAAAGGTCTCCAATAGCAACTCCAAGAAGAAATGACCAAGGTCATTGGCTTCTCAAGGTAAAATGCCAAGCAGGTAAAGAAAGAGATATCATGGGATATCCTAGAGATGAGCCTCAAAGTATGACGAATGTTGCTATACCTGGAAGAAATAAGAGAAGTATTGCAGATCTCAAAAGATGAATTCAAGGGGATGAAAGACTTTATGTAGTGAAGAATGACTCTAGCAATAAACATTCAAGCTCTGTCAGAGAGCATATATGAAAGGATTGCAAATAGGACTCCTAATAGAAGATGGTCAGGAGCCAAGATAATTTCTCGGTGTTTCATCAAAAGGTATAAGCTTATAACTTATGGTTGGTAGTTCATTCACGAGCTAAAGGGTGAATCCAAAGGTATTCTAATACATCTAAGTTTGGCCGAGAAATGTGGATTTCCAGGATTTTAGGATGAATATTCCAGCATATTGGATGAAGAAAATCTTAAAGCCATCCTGAAAGCAGCTATGGATGATGAGTCTGAGATAAACGAGTGGACATAATCTGTGCAACTAGAGCTTGTCTTCTGCTGTTGTTAATTCCCCACCCTCCACCCTCATTACCTTACTCAGATCAAGTCATGTCTGCACAAGCTGATTTTGAGGTCTAAGACTTATCCTATGACAAATCCTTTGAGTTGCATCGGTAGTATACAAAGTCCTTATACCTTGATGATGAAACTTGGAAACTGGCTTGACAAGCCTACAACGAGATTACGAAAAAGATACAAGCTATGAATGCTAAGAATAGAGCCCAAACGAGGGAAGAGATAAGTAAGGAGACAAAAGAAGAAGTTGAAGCTGAAATAGAAGAAGTAGAAGGTGAAATGGAGATTTATATTTTGTATTGTAATATTTTGTTCTTTTATAAATGTATGCTTTTATTGCAACATTTATATGAATGTGCTTATTATAATTAGAAGGTTCTTAACAATATTTTAGTAATTTATCATGTTAATTTAATCTTGAGAAAGTTTATATTTAAAAACAATTAAAAAAAGAAAAAAAAAAATTATTTCTTTATTAAAAGAATAATTATACATCAAGTGGCATTAGTTTAATCTGTTAAATTTCTCAATATTTTTGGAGATCTTTAATAAATAATATCCCAATACCCACCATGTAGTAATAATGATGTAATATGAGTGGAAAAATATTATATAAATAATTGAAATAAATGAACAATCTAAGCTAAGCGTGTGTGCGCGCATCTCAACTAGAGAAGGAAGGAGTCAGGACTAATCTGCTATGCCAGACTTCTTTATTCACAGAAATGTACCAGATGCAAAAAGTGAAGAAGAAACCATAGAAAAGAACATAAGAAAGAAGAAATGGAAGTGAAAGGGATAATTTCGTGCCTAGCGATGTGCTTTGTTCTTTTTGATCTGGTTTTTGATCTGTAACCAGATCCACGTCTCGTCTATTTGCTCCGAATCACTCACATCATCTTCAAAACGATAGTACGTATCCTCCATAGAAGCTTCGATGCCTTTATCCCGAACGTTTTGGATCTTCTGTTTCATTGCGTTGCGCAACGCCTCCCACCCGCGAATCGCCTCCTTGTCAAACTTCACTCCTTGAACGACACCGTCCCTAGCACCGTTAATCAGATTGCTATCCACCTTCAGAATCCCAGCGTCAGTTTTGACCCTATTCTGAATAATGTCGCGGCGGGCCTTGAATGCTTCCTCCAGAATCAATGCTTTCTCCAGAGATTCTACACTCGAAGCCCCACCCTTCTTCTCAAGGGCATGCACTTCCCACCTTGGCGCGCTGCCAGACTTCGCGGCGGAGTGTGGAGGTGGAAGTTGGCCCTGAAGAAACATTTTCCACTCTCCACCTTTGAACTGCATGCACGTTATCGCGTTTCCAGTGTGGGAAAGGTAACGGCCGCCGATACGGTAATCGTCAAAGTCGACGTACATTTCCACGTTGTCGTACAGGACGGCGCTGTCCATACGACGGTCGTGGAAGACGCGGTATTTATCGGCGTCTAAAGGCGTGACGACCACCGAGCAGCCCGTGAGACCCACGGTGAAGACGAAGGTACCCTCCAGATATGAGGCGTTTTTCGGAATGTCCACAAACGGCACGTCGTCGTTTCCATTGTTCTTCTTGAATCCCACCACGAAAGCCGAAATGGCATCCTTGCTCGCCTTGATATCCTTCACGGATACGAATTTAAGCTCGTAAACGGTGGACACCTTAGTTTTAACTAGTTTGAGACCAGCTTGAACACAATCGCGTTCTTCTTCAAGAAGTCCAATGCATTGTCTTCCAAAGCTTTGAAGGATTTCGATGCGGAGGAAGAAGAGGCCATTTCTGATTCTAAATCGACACAAACACAACAGCAAATGTAAAATGTAAAATGTATATTGCCCAAGTCCACGATGCAGGCTCCTGATATTAGAGATTGAAGACAAGAGAGTCGACTGCTCTTTTATAGCTTTCATCTTCGCTCATAGGAGGAACTCGTCAATGTGGAACACCTCTTATTCATATTTGAACAACTCCTCATGAAAACGACCAAATCCGTACCTGGTCGTTAAGTTAATCCTTCTTATCATCAAACGTACGTGTCACACTATAAGGTCATTATTAACTCGTGAATTCTTCAATGCACGCGCTCATGTTAGTTTGAAAAATGTAACAATAAAATAGTTTAATAATAATTATACATATTTTTTTATCGTTAATATAAAAACATTTCTACTACGTCACTCCTTGCCGACAATTTTGAATAATATTATTTATCCTAGTTTACATAGTCAAGGTTTTATTAAGAAATTTGTTTGTTTGGGCAGATTTTATTTTAATAATTTTTTTATCCATATAAATAAGTTTATTTTTTATTTTTAATCACTTTTTATTTTATCTTCCATCCAAACTTTCTATACCTCCTCTAATATTTATATATATTGTTAAGGTTATCGTCAATATCTCCTCTAATATTTATATATATTGTTAAGGTTATCGTCAATATCTCCTCTAATATTTATATATATTGTTAAGGTTATGGTTAATATCTCCTCTATCTCAAATTTGCACAACTACTTATCATGAAAACGTCGAACTCAAGGTAATCCTTTTTATCATCAGAAGTACGTGTTACACTATAAGGTGATTATTACCTGGGGACTTCTTCAATGCACGCGCTCATGTGAGTTTGAAAATGTGCATTCCTACTACATCATCGTAGTATAGTTTAACAATAATTATATATATTGTCAAGGTTATCGTTAATATAAAAACATTCTTACTACGCCAACGTCAAACTGACTCCTTGCCGACACTTTTGAATAATATTATTTAAGATTGTCCACCACTGATAACACCCATTTAAAAATTGTTAAAATGTTGAAAGATGCGTCCAGTCCAACAGCTTAATAATATCGAGAGTGGTAACTGTTAGCGGAAGAGGATAAATTGATATATATCTCACGTTAACCATGTTGAGAGTGCTTGTTTAGGTGGTAGTATACGTCTCTTTCTACTCATCATGTGGGGTACCTGTAGTATACAACGTCTCTTTCTACTCATCATCTGGGGTACCTCTAGTATACAACGTCTCTTTCTACTCATCATGTGGGGTACCTCTAGTATACAACCGATTGCAAATGGATTGCTCAAAAACAACTGAGTTGGTTAAACCATTGTTTTTTTAAGTAACTGTGCTTTCAACAAGTTACTTCACAAAGGATTATGAGTGGTTTGATTTGTTCAGGGTTTAAATTATAGGAGTTACTTTCAACAAGTTATACTATTTTATTATTGTTGACCCAACTTAAGGAGAACAATCAGTCCAATCTTAATCTAAACTTAATACACTCCTCAACTTACCAATCCACTAATTCTTCAAAAACTAACAATCATAACTGAAGTTTTTAATTTCAAGATTTAAGATGCCGATGATGGATCTTTCTATCACCGTCTTCGGTTAAGAGAAGCTACTTCGTCGTTATTATGACAGGCTTTCACTATATCTTTTAAATTTAAGAATATATATAATTTTTAAAATAAAAAATAAAGTTTTAAATATAATATATAAATAGATGTAGAATCTAGCAGATATCAGCAAGAGGCTACCTTACCATCCAAAGCTTTGTTTAATTGAGTATAATAATATATACCGATCCACTATACATATTTTATTATCTTCCTCAGTTATACCGGTCCACTATACATATTTTATGATCTTCCTCAGTGGCATATAGCTTTGTTTATTTGAATTTAATAATATATACCGGTTCACTATATATACTTTATTATCTTCCTCGGTGGCAGAGCTTTTTTATAAATAATAATGCAGTTAAAATACGCATTCATATTAACATAAAAGTCAGGTCTAAAATATTAAAATAAAAAGTTGTGCCAATTTTTTTTAAAGTTTATGGTTATCTTTGTCCTACGTTTATTTTCAAGTATGTTACTACAATTTTTTTTAATATATAAAAAAATTAGTTACGTCTACATTATTTTTTTAGTAACTATCAAGTGTAAGGTTTAAATTACATGGGTTGCTTCAACAAGCTTATACCACCTCGTTATTATTGATCTGACATAAGGGAGATCACTGGTCGTGATTCTTATCATCATTGTCAGTCTAATGCGCACTCAAAGGATTCAAATGTTAGGAATTTATCCTAATATCATTTTGTAATTCTCATTTACTTATGTAATGACCCACTTTCAACGTGGTGATCCCATGATGATAGTATTTTTAATACTTTGTAATGTATGTGGCATGTATGGTGCCTAGCCAAGTGGCGGCATATCATATAACCATTTTTATCAAGATTGTAATCGATGGTGGGTAGGAGATTCTAGCTCGAGTGGGATTTTGAATGTAAGCCAACTCTTGAGCCTTTAGGTGGGGTTACATGAATATTTTCTTTAAAATATATGAAGCCATGTATGAATTCATCCTTTTGCAAGCTAATAAAATATTGAAAGAGGTTGCCCTCTCGAAGAGGCCTGCGATTTTGTGTTATTATGAGATTGTTCCATTTCTACATTTAATTTTTTCATAGTGTTATTGATTTATTTTATGTATTTGATTTATTTTTCAGTATTTGGTGTGAGTGTGCTTATTTTTAATAGTGAGATCTTAAAAAGTGGTATCAGAGTGCTTTCTAGGGCCGAGTTCTATTGCAACTAAGATGAATTTTACCATCCATTTTGTCTGTTAGGTATAATTTTCCATGTGTTTTTCATTTCTTCCTTTATTAAAAATCCAAAAAAAATATAATCTATTTTTTTGGCGAAAAAACTAGAAAACACAAAAAATAATAGTAGCTTTTTCAATAGTTGTGTAGGTTTGAAACCCTATTCTAAGGGTTTTAAAATATCATGAAGAAGTTGTCATTATTGGTTAAGCTAGATAGCCCATAAATTATCTAGTGAAGTGAGAGTCAATCAAGCTCCAATACCCAAGCCATAGACATCACTCGTGCACAAACTTGAGCTCCCATGCATATTCGGGTGTATCAGGAGACAATCTAGGTTTAAACAAAATTTTATCTAGTAGGAAGCTTTTTGATCTTTTATTATCCATAGTCCATGGGATACAGCATTCCGTACGATCACCCTCAATACTATCAGAGAGGTATATAGTGTGCTCAAGGGTATGTGTTGAATCCTCCTTAGATAGTGGCAAAAAATATTGGTTTGAACACTATTGTTCATCACTACAGTATAACAGAGAGCTTATGAATATTATACACTCCCTTACTTAGCATACCCTGGTTCTACAAAATATAACTTCTACCTGCAAATCAACACCATATCTGTTCTATTATTTTGTATTCACAAACCAAAAAGTGAGCATATAGAGAAGTCATTCCTTATCATAAAAAATAAATTTGCATGCACCAAAAGTTAGGATAGATTTTGTAAATGTTTGCAATAGCCGTGTTTAGAGATAAAATAGTTAGAACAATGACAAAAATAATTTGGTCAGTAACAGTGATAGTGAGGTTGATAGTAACAACCCTCTGTAATAGTCCAAAATTATAGCCCTCCAATTTTAGAAATAGTATTGTTAGTGTCAAATAATCCCCAGGTTCAGTAATAGGAACCATTTCAGTAATCATAGTACAGGTGATAGACGAAGATTTAGGATAGTGATAGGGTGGTCAGGGGGCATACTATAGGTCAATGACAGTTGATACCGAACCCCAACCTATGAACCGTAACTCTAAATCAAATTTCGACAACACAAGTAGACTTGTCAATAGAGTAGAAAAAAATTAATAGATTGACTCAGAAATTAAGTAGATAATTATATGCTTTATTCTAGACAAAATTATACTTAGTAACCCCTGGTCAAAATTTGCATTGATTTTCCAAAAATGGTATTTTTTTGTTTTTTCTTTCTAAGGCCATAATCAATCAAATTGATCCAAATTTTTGGGAATAGAAGCTACTTGTTATTCTGCACCAAATACCATCAAGGACTCGTTGATGAAATTTTAATTCCAAGTGGAAGAAATTACCTTGACATCAACTTGCAACCAACTATGAGATGAAAAAAAATAAAGAAATTTAGTATATCTCCTCATTGAGTGCTTAGATCAAGCAACCACCGAAGTGGAACCTATCCTAAAATCAGTGTTGCAACCCATTTCCCAAATTAAATTTTGAACCCTTACTAAAAATAGTAACTCTTGAAACCCCACATCTATTTTCAATAAGTGAGTAAAATAGGACCTATAATGGCGAGCAATAATCATCAAAAAAAGGAGTTAGAAATTACCATAATATTGGCCAATATGCAAAAAACACTTGACTACTTGACCACTACAAACCACACCATAAGAGAAGAGATTCAAGAGCTTCGAAAAGATCAGGATACCACTAGAATTTGCTTAGAAAAACAACATACAAAGGTGGAGATATAATTGCAGGGTACTCTCACATAATAAAAACTCTGAACAAGGTTGAAGAAGGAAAATAAAAGACCAAAGAAGGGGAACGCAAGACACTCACTATAACCATGATTCGAGATTCAAATTGTCTAAAATGATTTCCTTAAATTCAGTGGAAAGGAAAGTGATGGGTGGATATGTTAGGTTGATCAATTCTTTAGACTCCACAATGTCTTTATATATAATCGGGTTCAAATGGATTATTTCAACTTAGAATCTAAAGCCTTACATTGGTTCCAATGGCTACGATCCACTACCTCTGATCTATCTTGAGAGGACTTTGAGTCTCAAATACTCACCCAATTTGGCCTTAGTGACTATGAAGACTTTACAGGAGTATTGACAAATATGAAATAAACTACCATAGTTCATGATTACCAAACACAATTTGAGAAATTGGCCAATAAAATAAGGGTCTTGAATGAGGAATTTTTATGAGTTATTTTGTTAGTGGATTGAAACATGATCTTCAAGCTACAGTCAGGATGTTTAAACCACAAACCATGATGGAGGCTATCAGTTTATCCCAATTGGCTAAATCTAAACTCTCAGCTCAATGGCATATACCACGATTTTCTCAAGATCAACCTCCATTTCCTCCTTGGTTCCAAAATAATACTAATAATAAACCTCCTGCTCCTAAGCGACTGACTACAAATGAAATGGATGCATGTCGCACCCAAGGGCTATGTTATAATTATGATGAAAATTTTGTGAATGGGCATAGATTTGCAAATAAGAGATTGTTCTTAATAGATGTAGAGGAACCTGATAGCAGTGACCATAGTGACGAGGAGAGTGACACAACTGAAACACCAGCTCAACAGGAAGAGGAAACCCAAGAACCTCAAGCAAAAAATTTTGTCCATGCTCTTGTTGGGATTATCACTCCATAAACCATGAAAGTTGTGGGTTTTTCAAATGCAAACACCTTACTATTATTATTAATTCAGGTAGTACACACAAATTTAATGATCCTCAAGTTGCTAAGCAAACCAATTGCTATATACACACATGCAATTCATTTGAAGTCATGGTGGCAAATGGAGGAACTTTACCTTGAAAATGTAAATGTTGTAATGTTAAAATAATTATGGGGGATTATGAACTCAAGCAAGACATGTTTACCCTCCAATTGGGAGGATGTGATATTGTTTTGGGATCCCAATGGTTGAGCACCTTGGGCACTATCTCCTAGAACTTTGTAGAACCATATATGCAATTTTCACAACATGGATAAACACACACCCTCCATGGTGCCAAAACCTGCCCTTCCCAAATTATCAATTCCAATCATATGGAGAAATTGTTGAAAGAATCATCCAATTGGGTCATTGCACAAATATTTTCAATTCAACCAAGCACTTCCATATTGGATCAAATTCCAATAGATTTGCAACTTGTTCTAACCAAGCACGATGGTGTTTATTAGAACCAACTACCTTGTCGCATCGTCGCTCACATGACCATGCTATTCCACTACTACCATGTAATGCAGCACCCAACATCAGATCGTATTGGTATCCTCATGATATCAAGTACAAAATCAAGCAAATGGTACAAGAATTGCTCAAATTTGGTGTCATTCAACCTAGTACAAGCCCATACTATTCTCCAGTATTACTAGTTTAAAATCAAAATGGTTTATAGTGATTGTCTATAGACTACCGTGAGCTCAACAAAATTACCATCAAGGATAAATTCCCCATTCCAAAATTTGAATTATTGGATGAATTACATGGAGCTATGTACTTCTCCAAGTTAGACCTTCATTTTGGATACCATCAAATTAGGCTCAAGGAAAAGGATATTTTCAAAACTGCATTTCTTACTCATGAAGGTCACTATGAGTTCTTAGTAATTTCATTTGGTCTGATAAATGCTCCTTTCACATTTTAGAGCCTAATGAACAACACATTTTCCCCTCTCCTACGAAAGTTCATCTTGGTTTTCTTTGATGATATCTTGGTTTATAGCCGCTCGTGGGAGGAACACCTTATCCATATGGATCAAACATTATAATTATTGGCACAACATCAAATTTTTCTAAGTGGTCCAAGTTTTCCTTTGGTCTGACTGAAGTAGAGTATCTAGGACACATTATATTCAAATATGGTGTCAAGGTCAACCCCAAGAAGATTAAATCAATTTAATACTGGCTAAAACTTTACACTCTCAAGGGACTTCGAGGATTCTTAGGATTACGAGTTACTACCACAAATTTATTTGTAATTATGGTAAAATAGCAGCCCCCCTCACATCCATGTTAAAGAAAAATTGTTTTACTTGGATGGGGCCCACTGACCAAGCCTTCCTCAAATTGAAGCATGCTATGACCACAACACCGGTTTTAGCCATGCCAAAATTTTCCAAACCTTTCATGATTTAAAGTGATGCTTCTGGTCATGGCATCGGTGCAATTTTGATGTAGGAAGGGAGACCCTTAGCCTTCACTAGTAACACACTCTCTGATCGTAACTTGGGAAAATCTACATATGCCAAGGATATGTTGGCAATATTACATGCCATAACCCATTGATGATCATATCTCATTAGGCACCATTTATCCATTAAAACAGACCATCAGAGTCTCAAATACTTCTTGGAACAACGGTTTGCTACCCTAGAACAACAAAAATGGGTTTCTAAACTCATGGGATATGATTACGATATCACCTATAAGAAGGGCAAAGAGAATATTATGGATCATGCTCTCTCTCACCAATTTTAGGCCCTCAGTTTGTTATGTGTAATTTCCTCACTGGTTCCTTAATGGATAGATTCCTTATGACAAAAGGTACTTAATTATGCATACTTGCAAGCTTTGGTGGCCTCGCTCTGTGATGATCCTACTTCATTCCCAGGCTACAATTGGGATGGTCATGACCTACATTATCACCAATGCCTTGTTCTTCCTTGCACATCCCCATTCTATGATATTTTAATAAAGGAACTATATACTACTCCCTCTACAGGCCATTCAAGATTTCTTAAAACATATGAACACCTCAAGCGTACATTCTTTTGGAAAGGTATGAAATAGGATATTCGTGGTTTTGTAGTAGCTTGTGATACCTACCTACGAGTACTCTTCGACCCTTAGTCATTTTTGGCAAGAATTATTTAAGTTGCAGGGAACTCAGCTCAAAATGAGTTCAACCTACCATCCACAAACGAATGGTCAAACTAAGATTATCAACAAATATTTCAAGACCTATCTTCTTTGCTTTGCATTAGATCATCCTACTCCATGGAAGAAGTGCTTCCTTTGGATGAATAATGGTACAAAACTTCCTATCATTCAACAACCAAACTTACCCCTTTTGAGGCCATTTATGGGTGCCATCCATTCACGCCTTCTTCATACATCCTAGGCATCTCCAAGGGCAAAGCAATTGACACTAATCTCAGCCAACATATCGATGTTCTCCATCAGCTAAAGCAAAATTTGGACATGGCTCAAAATTGGATGTGATAATAGGTTGACCAAAATCATTTTGAGTGTAGATTTGATGTGGATGATATGGTATTCCTTTCCTTGTAGTCTTACAAAAAATCATCTCTTAAACTTTGTTGATTCTAGAAACTTAGTGTAAAATACTATGGACCCTACCAAGTTCTTCAATGGATTGGTTCCACTGCTTACAAATTGGCTCTTCTACCCACCTCTAAGCTCCATCATGTTTTCCATGTTTCCTCTCTGAAAAATATTGTAGGCACACAAGTATAGGTTCAGTTAGCATTATCAAAATTGGATGAAGAAGGATCCATATTACTCGAAGCTAAATAATTATTGGATCATCGAACCTACACTCTCCATAATTGTACCATAATAGAAGTTCTTGTTTAGTTGCACAGACTCCATCTAGAAGATGCTACATGAGAGTCTCTCCATTATCTCCAACATCAGTTCCCTCATTTGTAGCTTTGAGGACAAAGCTTTTCGAAGGGTAAGAACATGTTAGGATCTTATCCTAATACCATTTTGTAATTCTCATTTACTTATGTAATGAACCAATTCCAACATGGGGGATCCCATTATGATATTAATTTATAATACTTTGTAATATATATGGCAAGTATGGTGCCTAGCCAAGTGGTGCCATCTCATGTAACCATTTTTATCAAGATTGTAACCGATGATAGGTAGGAGATTCTAGCTCAGTGGCATTTTACATGTAATCCAAATCTTGAGACTTTAGGTAGGGTTGCATGAAGTTTTTCTTTAAAATATATAAAGCCATGTATAAATTCATACTTTTGCAAGCTAATGAAATATTGAAGGAGGTTGCCCCCTTGAAGAGGCTTACATTTATGTGTTATTATAAGAATGTTCAATTTTTGCATTTAATTTTTGCATAGTGTTATTGAGTTATTTGATGTATTTGAGTTATTTTTTAGTATTTCGTGTGAGTATGCTTATTTTTAATAGTGATATCCTAACACTTTGCAAAAAACATACCCTAAGGTTGAAATCTAGGTCTCTTCTTTGGTAAGTACTTGGCTAGAAAGACAACTACCAATCCACCTAGCCGTTGGGGAAAAAATTCTTAGGGTATAGATAAAATATTGAGAGCCGATCTTAGGTGGTTGGTAGTGTTGTCCCATTTGGGTATACCACTATCTAGAGGGAAGCCATAGGAATTTGTTTGTGTTCCCCTTCGCATCACAAAGGTTCAAACCATGGACGTCCTATTCAACAAGACATGTTGAACTTCTCCACTTGCGCTACAAAGACATACAATTTTAGGTTAGAAATAAACCTCGAGAGCTGCTCTTACATGGTCAACAATGTCATCCCATATGGTTATACCACTATCTATAGGGAAGCCACAAGAGATTTTTTATGTCCCCCTTCGCATCGTAGAAGTTCAAACCATGGAACTCTCATTCAACAGGGCCATGTTCACCTTCTCCAGTTACACTACAAAGGTAAACTTCCCGAACAAAAATTAATGCTTATTCTATTAACTTTCCAAAATTAAGCGAACATATGTTTTTTTTTAAATTATGTGAGTATGTGTAGTGGTAGGTTGTTTATATGATGACAAGAAGGTATTAAAATCTAGTTTGTTGGGCTTATTAATCAAACTATGATTGTAATTTGTCTTAGGTTCAACCCAAATTTATATATATAATCTAAGTTATAAAGAAACCTAAGGTTTTGAGTATCAATATGATCCCCAATTTTAGTGTACTAGTGCATAACACTGGCATGAAGAGAATGCATGCAATAATGACTCCTCTCAAATGACTATGCAATTTTATGTTGAGAATGGTCCATAAGGTAACCCTCCTTCTATAACATTGTGTTATCCTAACAAGGTCCTCTACATTAATTTTTCCAACACATGTTTTTGGTGCTAGTCCTTAGCACACAAGATCAAATATTATCCCTTGATGTTGCATAACAGGGACAAGTAGAGCCCCACCACACCGAGTGTGCCCAATCCTTGAATTTAGAAGGATGGTTGGATAACTATGTGAGGGCATAAAAATACATGTTTGACTTCTTATAAAGGTACATAGTCCAAGTCAAAACATGTCTCAAAGTTGGTATAAAATGGGTATGAAAAGAAAAAAGTTGGTCCCCAATTGTAATTACCAACAATGATGCTTCTCAGTCTTAATAAATTCCTACCCTAAGAGCTACAATAGTGGTTGCTTCGCAGTATGCCTAACCAACCAACCCTCAAGTACATTCCCCCTGGCTAGTGCAAGGTGCTCTGACAGCGCAAGAAGGGGATCTATAGAAGAAGATGTTTCTCCATAAAATTGAATTTATACAACCCATTTTCATTTGGGTAGTTATATTCCTAATTCCTCCAATAACTAAAATGTGTTGGAGTATCTTAGCGGTGAGGATATACCATTAGATATAGAGCCATAATGGATGGAATAAAATGTTCCTACAATGGAAGCAAAACATAAAGATACCTCCCCTTCTGTGTGGTTTCAAGATTCTTGTAATCCTAAAAGGGAAAGAAGATGGGGATAGTCTACCCAAAAATGATTTCATCCATCCAAACCTTGGTGAGCGGGTTCTAAACCCAAAAATTTCAATAGTTTTGGTGCGTTGGCATTGTTTAAATGGAAGCAAGATGACAAAGTCTTAGCGAAACAACCAGTATTTAAGTCTACTTGAAAATATTTACTTACATGGGTGCCTAAAGAAAACAATGATTTTGTGCATTAGATCTCTCCAAAGTTATAATTTTATAGTTTAGGTGTTTTTTGCTCTAGTTTATTTTTAGTTTATTTTTATTTTTCAATGTAAGCGATAGATCACGTGGTGATCTATTTGTCAATTTTTTTTGTTTGCTCAAGCCCTTTTAGCCTTGGTTTATTTTCTTGCATAGGCTTTGGGGTGTTATTCCATACCACCAATTTTTTTTTTGTGAATTTGTACACTTATTACTTTTTAAATAATATTAAGTCACTTTCAAAAATTTATTTATTTATTTATATAATAAAATTGATTAAAATCAAGCAAACAGGGAGATTATAATGTCAACCAATATAGGACACACATAAAAATAAAAATATATTTAAATTTATTATAAAATATGAAGTAAGGTCAGTGTGTTCCTTAGAAAAGGTGTACCGCATTATTATTATTATTATATATTTGTTTAGTGTGATAACCTTTTACAACTAAAATTTAGGTTGGGTATTTCCATCCCAATATAACCTCTCATAAGGGGGAGAGTTAATCTTATCAATAGGGAATTTAACACACAACCACACACATCACAATTTGAATTTTAGACCTTCCAAAAAAGAACCAAAGCCTGTACCATTACACTATCCCAAACATAAAGATGTACCAAATTATTAGGTAACATGGAAATATGCATTAGAAATGATTTTTCAATATAGGCATCAATTTGATTTTAATGGGCATCAATATATGATACTTAGAGCATGCTTCCCAATCATCATGTGGATTAAAGAGGAAGTTTGATGAAATCCCTTATGGCTTCTTAAAAGAATGACATATACATTTTGTAAGGAAGAACCTTAATGTATTCCCTCTATCTAAGTAGTAATATGACATAGAGGTCATCAAAGCTTATTGACAAGAATATATTAAGGTGATGGTGCCTTATTGAGTTCAATATGTCATTGTGTTATTCTCTAGAGGATAATATGGAACCCAAACCTGGTTGAAAGGAGACAGTTTTGCATGAAAATTGAAAAAGGATGAAAGTAAAGTTGTTAATGATGGTTGTGATAATCAGCAATTGAACTATTTTTTAATCAAATAATTATTTACTAGTAATTTAATATCAAATGATTTTTTGTAGTTTTGGGGTTGTTATAAGAAGGATTGATATGAGGGGGAATTTGTATGGAAATAGATCCTTTGTGTTGCTATTCCTAGTTGAAGGAGTTGATAAATGGTCTAATATATGAAGTTAATAGTAGTATAATATGAAGTTATTGGTGGTGTAGATAAAAAAATAAGATAAGTGAATGATATAAGATTTGAAAAAATAGGATACAAATACAAAAAAAGAAAAGGAAAGTATTTGATGGTAAGAATTGAATCTTTGGGTTTGGTGATGACATGGTTATAAGTAATTTACATGTGTTTTCTATGGAAAAACTCAAGATGTGTGCATGGAGCTAGGAACAATATGGAGAGTACTCTTAGCTATAAAACCCAAAGATTTCATCTATAGAGTCAAGGAGTAGTGTGAAATGGATTGTGGAATTTTGACATACATATAAAATGATAATGTTGCACCTCCTTAGGAAAAGAGAGTGCTAGAAAAAGGTAAAACGTGATCTAGTGATTACTTCTACATTAACTACAAAGTATATCATGACTCAAAAGAAATGATATCAAGCATAGTTTGCTTGAAAATGGTATTGATGAGTGTTAGAGGTAATTGGACAAGTCATATGGAAAGTTTTGGATTTTGATGACAAAAAACTTGTTTACTAATGTTTGAGGCTTAGTATTCAACAAAATATAAGAGAATTTATCAAACATGGGTTGTGAACAATTTGTGAAGGATTTTACAAAATATATTTATAGAAACAATCATAAAAATAATATTGAGAGATATTTTATGTTAATAAATGCAAATGACAAGTCTTCAAATTGTATTTATGATATGCTAGATTACATTCATACTAACAACCACTAGGTTTTTTATGGCCATTGTGTTTTATTTTTTTCCAATTGATTATATAGGATTGAAATGGGTCCCACCTATATTACATCATCATCATAAAGCTTGGATATTATCCATGTATCACTTGGCAAGATTTTAATCTTGGTATCCTCTTTTAAATATTAATGAATCTAAAAATTTGAGCTAATGCCACTTGATTACTTTGTGTTTGATTTGATAGAAGTCTCTACTATTTTTATTGGACTGTTAAAGGCTCTAGAAGATGATGGTGTTGTATCACGTTTAGAATCTATTATTGTAGGTATGTATTTTTATTTATAAATTTTTAGAAGTATGTAAACAATGCATTGGACTGCATAGGATGTTAGATATCACATTTTGTTTTAATTTTTACCATAATGCTAGGATGGTAGTCTATTATATGATGTCCTACATAGAAGTATGGATAATTTTTGTATGATGAATTCTTCAGTTAGAAGGCTCTTAAAATCTAAAGCAATATTTTTATGGGTTATAGAAAAATTAGTGTATTTTCCAAACGTAAAATTTAGATTGTCATTATCAAATTGCATTAATTCAATCAATTATATTCCTAAACTTATAAGGAGGAAACCTAGGTTTGAATCTTGCCAAGATATACATGCATAAGTTACAAATTATGATGTAATACAAGTGGGGACCATTTCAATTCCATATAGATAATTGAAAAATAGTTAGTTTATCATTATAATACTTTATTTTACCTATGTATATACACATTTATGAGGAAACAATAATAAATTATTTGTTAAGCTATATATATTTTTTGGAATGACTAGGAAGGCAAAACTTTATTTGTTTGATTAATATGCCCATTATACTTTATAAAGAACAAACTAAAAATATGCATTTACATATGTAAACCAAAGCTTTGAAGGATTTCTATGCGGAGGAAGAAGAGGCCATTTCTGATTCTAAATCGACACAAACACAGCAAGCAAATGTAAAATGTATATTGCCCAAGTCCACGATGCAGGCTCCTGATATTAGAGATTGAAGACAAGAGAGTCGACTGCTCTTTTATAGCTTTCATCTTCGCTCATAGGAGGAACTCGTCAATGTGGAACACCTCTTATTCATATTTGAACAACTCCTCATGAAAACGACCAAATCCGTACCTGGTCGTTAAGTTAATCCTTCTTATCATCAAAAAGTACGTGTCACAATATAAGGTCATTATTACCTCGGGAATTCTTCAATGCACGCGCTCATGTGAGTTTGAAAAATGTAACAATCCTACTACACCATGGTAGTAAAATAGTTTAATAATAATTATATATATTGTTAAGGTTATCGTTAATAAAAAAACATTTCTACTACGTCACTCCTTGCCGACAATTTTGAATAATATTATTTATCCTAGTTTACATAGTTAAGGTTTTATTAAGAAATTTGTTTGTTTGGGAAGATTTTATTTTAATAATTTTTTTATCCATATAAATAAGTTTCTATTTTTTTGTTTAATCACTTTCTATTTTATCTTCCATCCAAACTTTCTATACCTCCTCTAATATTTATATATATCGTTAAGGTTCGTTAATATCTCCTCTAATATTTATATATTGTTAAGGTTATGGTTAATATCTCCTCTATCTCAAATTTGCACAACTACTTATCATGAAAACGTCGAACTCAAGGTAATCCTTTTTATCATCAGAAGTACGTGTTACACTATAAGGTGATTATTACCTGGGGACTTCTTCAATGCACGCGCTCGTGTGAGTTTGAAAATGTGCATTCCTACTACCTCATCGTAGTATAGTTTAACAATAATTATATATATTGTCAAGGTTATCGTTAATATAAAAACATTCTTACTGCGCCAACGTCAAACTGACTCCTTGCCGACACTCTTGAATAATATTATTTAAGATTGTCCACCACCGATAACACCCATTTTAAAATAGTTAAAATGTTGAAAGATGCGTCCAATCCAACAGCTTAATAATATCGAGTGGTAACTGTTAGCGGAAGAGGATAAATTGATATATATCTCACGTTAACCATGTTGAGAGTGCTTGCTTAGGTGGTAATATACAACGTCACGTTAACCATGTTGAGAGTTCTTGATATATATCTCACGTTAACCATGTTGAGAGTGCCTGTTTAGGTGGTAATATACAACGTCTCTTTCTACTCATAATGTGGGGTACCTCTAGGATACAACCGATTGCAAATGGATTGCTCAAAAACTGAGTTGGTTAAACCATTGTTTTTTTTAAGTAACCGTGCTTCCAACAAGTTATATCATTTTGTGAAGTGGATTACCAGTGATTTCTAATTTGTTCAAGATTTAAATTATAGGAGTTGCTCCCAACAAGTTATACTATGTCATTATTGTTGACCCAACTTAAGGGGGACAATCAGTCCCTTGTGATTCTTATTGTCGTTAACTGCACAGGGTTCAAATAATAAAAGTTGCTCTTAACAAGCTATACCACCTAGTTATTGTTGACCCAGGGTGAGGAGAATGATTGTTGTTGTTGGTTTCAACACATTCAAAAAATTCAGACCAAACTATTACCTTTGCAAAAAAACATACCCAAAATTTAAATCTTAATCTAAACTTAATAAACTCCTCAACTTACTAATCCACTAATTTTTCTAAAACTAACAATCATAGATAAATTAGTAACTGAAGTTTTTAATTTCAAGATTTAAGATGCCGATGACGGATCTTTCTATCACCGTCTTCGGTTAAGAGAGCCTACTTCGTCATTATTATGACAGGCTTTCACCATATCTTTTAAATTTAAGAATATATAATTTTTAAAATAAAAAATAAAGTTTTAAATATAATATATAAATAGATGTAGAATCTAGTAGATATCAGCAAGAGGCTACCTTACCATCCAAAGCTTTGTTTAATTGAGTTTAATAATATATACCGGTCCACTATACATATTTTATTATCTTCCTCAGTTATACCGGTCTACTATACATATTTTATTATCTTCCTCAGTGGCATATAGCTTTGTTTATTTGAATTTAATAATATATACCGGTTCACTATATATACTTTATAATCTTCCTCTGTGGCAGAGCTTTTTTATAAATAATAATGCAGTTAAAATACGCATTCATATTAACATAAAAGTCAGGTCTAAAATATTAAAATAAAAAGTTGTGCGAATTTTTTTATAAGTTTATGGTTATCTTTGTCCTAAGTTTATTTTCAAGTATGTTACTACAATTTTTTTTAATATATAAAAGAATTAGTTACATTTACATTATTTTTTTTAGTAACTATCATGTGTAAGGTTTAAATTACATGGGTTGCTTCAACAAGCTTATACCACTTCGTTATTATTGATCCGACACGAGGGAGATCACTGGTTGCGATTTTTACCATCATTGTCAGTCTAATGCGCACTCAAAGGATTCAAATCAGACTACTACCTTTGTGTTAGGAATTTATCCTAACACCATTTTGTAATTCGCATTTACTTATGTAATGACCCACTTTCAACCCACATAATATAACCATTTTTATCGAGTTTGTAACCGATGGTGGGTAGGAGATTCTAGATCGAGTGGCATTTTGAATGTAAGCCAACTCTTGAGCCTGTAGGTAGGGTTACATGAAAATTTTCTTTAAAATATATGAATCCATGTACGAATTCATCCTTTTGCAAGCTAATGAAATATTGAAAGAGGTTTCCCTCTCAAAGAGGCCTGCGATTTTGTGTTATTGTGAGATTGTTCCATTTCTGCATTTAATTTTTTCATAGTGTTATTGAGTTATTTTATGTATTTGATTTATTTTTCAGTATTTTGTGTGAGTGTGCTTATTTTTAATAGTGAGATCTTAAAAAGTGGTATCAGAGTGCTTTCTAGGGCCGAGTTCTGTTGCAACTGAGATGACTTTTACCATCCATTTTGTCGGTTAGGTATAATTTTCCATGTGTTTTTTATTTCTTCCTTTATTAAAAATCCAAAAAAATATAATCTATTTTTTTGGCCAAAAAACTAGAAAACACAAAAAACAATAGGCGCTTTTTTAGTAGTTGTGTAGGTTAGAAACCCTATTCTGAGGGTTTTAAAATATCACGAAGAATTTGTCATTATTGGCAAAGCTAGATAGCCCATAAATTATCTAATGAAGCGAGAGTCGATCAAGCTCTAATACCCAGGTCATAGACAACACTCGTGCACAAACTTGAGCTCCCATGCATATTCGGGTGTATCTGAAGAGAATCTAGGTTTAAACAAAATTTTATCTAGTAGGAAGCTTTTTGACCTTTTATTATCCATAGTCCATGGGATATATTATCTCGTACGATCACCCTCCAATACTATTAGAGAGGTATATAGTGTGCTCAAGGGTATGTGTTGAGTCCTCCTTAGATAGTGGCGTAAAATATTGGTTTGAGCACTATTGTTCATAACTACAGTATAACAGAGAGCTTATGGATATTATACACTCCCTTACTTAGCGTACCCTGGTTCTACAAAATATAACTTCTTCCTGCAAATCAACACCATATCTGTTCTATTAGTTTGTATTCACAAACCAAAAAGTGAGCATATAGAGAAGTCATTCCTTATTATAAAAAATAAATTTGCATGCACGAAAAGTTAGGATAGATTTTGTAAATGTTTGCAATAGTCGTGTTTAGAGATAAAATAGTTAGAAAATTGACAAAAAAAAATTGGTCAGTAACAGTGATAGTCAAGTTGATAGTAACAACCCTCTGTAATAGTCCAAAATTATAGCCCTCCAATTTTAGAAATAGTACTATTAGTGTCAAATAATCCCCAGGTTCAGTAATAGGAACCATGTCAGTAATCATAGTATAGGTGATAGAGTAAGAGACAGGATAGTGATAGGGTGGTCAGGGGGCAGACTACAGGTTAATGATAGTTGATACCGAACCCCAACCTTTGAACCATAACTCCAACTTAGATTTTGACAACACAAGTAGACTTGTCAATAGAGTAGAAAAAAAATTAATAGATTGACTAAAAAATTAAGTAGATAATTATACACTTTATTCTAGACAAAATTATCCTTAGTAGCCCGTCGTCAAAATTTGCATTGATTTTCCAAAAATGGTATTTTTTTTATTTTTCTTTCTAAGGCCATAACGTTTCAATGATCAATCAAATTGATCCAAATTTTTGGGAATGGAAGCTACTTGTTATTCTGCACCAAATACCCTCAAGGACTCCTTGATGAAATTTTAAGTCCAAGTGGAAGAAATTACCTTGACATCGACTTGCAACCAACCAGGAGATCATAAAAAATTAAAAAATTAAGTATACTTCCTCATTGAGCACTTAGATCAAGCAACCACCGAAGTGGACCCTATCCTAAAATAAGTGTTGCAACCCATTTCCCAAATTAAATTTTGAACCCTTACTAAAAATAGTAACTCTTGAAACCCCACATCTATTTTTAGTAAGTGAGTAAAATAGGACCTACAATGGCGAATGGTATTCGTCGACAAAAGGAGTTAGAAATTACCATAATATTGGCCAATATGCAGAAAACACTTGACTAGTTGACCACTACAAACCACACCATAAGAGAAGAGATTCAAGACCTTCAAAAATATCAGGATACCACTAGAATCTGCTTAGAAAAAAAACATACAAAGGTGGAGATACAATTGTAGGGTACTCTCACATAATAAAAACTCTGAAGAAGGTTGAAGAAGGAAAATAAAAGACCAAATAAGGGGAACACAAGACACTCACTATAACCATGATTCGAGCTTCAAATTTTCTAAAATGATTTCCTTAAGTTCAGCGGAAAGGAAAGTGATGGGTGGTTATGTCAGGTTGATCAATTATTTAGACTCCACAATGTCTTTATATATAATTGGGTTCAAATGGATTATTTCAACTTAGAATCTAAAGCCTTACATTGGTTCCAATGGCTACGATCCACTACCTCTGATCTATCTTGGGAGGACTTTGAGTCTCAACTACTCACCCAATTTGGCCTTAGTGACTATGAAGACTTTACAGGAGCATTGACAAAGCTGAAATAAACTACCATAGTTCATGATGACCAAACACAATTTAAGAAATTGGCCAATAAAATAAGGGGCTTGAATGAGGAATTTTTATGAGTTATTTTGTTAGTGGATTGAAACATGATCTTCAAGTTGCAGTCAGGATGTTTAAACCACAAACCATGATGGAGGCTATCAGTTTAGCCCGATGGGCTAAATCTAAACTCTCAGCTCAATGGCATATACCACGATTTTCTCAAGCTCAACCTCCATTTCCTCCTTGGTTCCAAAATAATACTAATAATAAACCTCCTACTCCTAAGCGACTGACTACAAATGAAATGGATGCATGTCACACCCAAGGGCTATGTTATAATTATGATGAAAATTTTGTGAATGGGCATAGATTTGCAAATAAGAGATTATTCTTAATAGATGCAGAGGAACCTGATAGCAGTGACCATAGTGATGAGGAGAGTGACACAACTGAAGCACCAGGTCAATAGGAAAAGGAAACCGAAGAACCTCAAGCAAAAAAAATTGTCCATGCTCTTGTTGGGATTATCACTCCATAAACCATGAAAGTTGTGGGTTTTTCAAATGCAAACACCTTACTATTATTATTAATTCAGGCAGTACACACAACTTTATTGATCCTCAAGTTGCTAAGTAGACCAATTGCTATATACACACATGCAATTCATTTGAAGTCATGGTGGCAAATGGAGGCACTTTACCTTGTAAAGGTAAATGTTGTAATGTTAAAATAAATATGGGGGATTATGAACTCAAGAAAGACATGTTTATCCTCCAATTGGGAGGATGTGATATTGTTTTGGGATCCCAATGGTTGAGCACCTTGGGCACTATCTCCTAGAAATTTGTAGAACCATATATGCAATTTTCACAACATGGATAAACACACACCCTCCATGGTGCCAAAACCTGCCCTTCCCAAATTATCAATTCCAATCATATGGAGAAATTTTTGAAAGAATCATCCCATTGGGTCATTGCACAAATATTTTCAATTCAACCAAGCACTTCCATATTGAATCAAATTCCAGTAGATTTGCAACTTGTTTTGACAAAGCACGATGGTGTTTATTAGAACCAACTACCTTGTCGCCTCGTCGCTCACATGACCATGCTATTATACTACTACCATGTAATTCAGCACCCAACATCAGACCATATCGGTATCCTCATGATATCAAGTACAAAATCAAGCAAATGGTACAAGAATTGCTCAAATTTGGTGTCATTCGACCTAGTACGAGCCCATACTCTTCTCCAATTTTACTAGTTTGCAATAAAAATGGTTCATGGTGATTGTCTATAGAATACCGTGAGCTCAACAAAATTACCATCAAGGATAAATTCCCCATTCCAAAAGTTGAATTATTGGATGAATTACATGGAGCTATGTACTTCTCCAAGTTAGACCTTCATTTTGGATACCATCAAATCAGGCTCAAGGACAAGGATATTTTCAAAACTGCATTTCTTACTCATGAAGGTCACTATGAGTTCTTAGTAATGTCACTTGGTCTGATAAATGCTCCTTCCACATTTTAGAGCCTAATGAACAACATATTTTTCCCTCTCCTATGAAAGTTCATCCTGGTTTTCTTTGATGATATCTTGGTTTATAGTCGCTCGTGGGAGGAACACCTTATCCATATGGATCAAACATTGCAATTATTGGTACAACATAAAATTTTTACTAAGCGGTCCAAGTGTTCCTTTGGTCTGACTAAAGTAGAGTATCTAGGACACATTATATTCAAAGATGGTGTCAAGGTCAACCCCAAGAAGATTCAATCAATTTAATACTGGCTAAAACCTTACACTCTCAAGGGACTTCGAGGATTCTTAGGGATTACAAGTTACTACCACAAATTTATTTGTAATTATGGTAAAATAGTAGCCCCCATCACATCCATGTTAAAGAAAAACTCTTTTACTTGGATGGGGCCCACTAACCAAGCCTTCCTCGAATTGAAGCATTCTATGACCACAACACCAGTTTTAGCCATGCCAAATTTTTCCAAACCTTTCATGATTTAAAGTGATGCTTCTGGTCATGGCATCGGTGCAATTTTGATGCAGGAAGCGAGACCCTTAGCCTTCACTAGTAAGACACTCTCTGATCGTAACTTGGGAAAATCTACATATGCCAAGGAGATGTTGGCAATATTACATGCCATAACCCATTGATGATCATATCTCATTAGGCACCATTTATCCATTAAAACAGACCGTCAGAGTCTCAAATACTTCTTGGAACAACGGTTTGCTACCCTAGAACAACAAAAATGGGTTTCTAAACTCATGGGATATGATTACAATATCACCTATAATAAGGGCAAAGAGAATATTATGGCTCATGCTCTCTCTCACCAATTTTAGGCCCTTAGTTTGTTATGTGTAATTTCCTCAATGGTTCCTTAATGGATAGATTCCTTATGACAAAAGGTACTTAATTATGCAGACTTGCAAGCTTTGGTGGCCTTGCTCTGTGATGACCCTACTTTATTCCCAGGCTACAATTGGGATGGTCATGATCTACATTATCACCAATGCCTTGTTCTTCCTTGCACATCCCCATTCTATGATATTTTCATAAAGGAACTATATACTACTCCCTCTACAGGTAATTCAAGATTTCTTAAAACATATGAACGCCTCAAGTGCACATTCTTTTGGAAAGGTATGAAATAGGATATTCATGGTTTTGTAGTAGCTTGTGATACTTGCCTACGAGTACTCTTCAACCCTTAGTCATTTTTGACAAGAATTATTTAAGTTGTAGGGAACTCAGCTCAAAATGAGTTCAACCTACCATCCATAAACGAATGGTCAAACAGAGATTATCAACAAATGTTTCGAGGCCTATCTTCGTTGCTTTGCATTAGATCATCCTACTACATGGATGAAGTGGCTTCCTTTGGATGAATAATGGTACAACACTTGCTATCATACAACAACCAAACTCACCCCTTTTGAGGCCATTTATGGGTGCCATCCACTCACACCTTCTTCATACATTCTAGGCATCTCTAAGGGCCAAGCAATTGACACTAATCTCAGCCAACAAATTGATGTTCTCCATAATCTAAAGCAAAATTTGGACATGGCTCAAAATTGGATGTGATAATAGGCTGACCAACATCATTTTGAGTGTATATTTGATGTGGATGATATGGTCTTCCTTTTCTTGTAGTCGTACAAACAATCATATCTAAAACTTCGTTGATTCTAGAAACTTACTGCAAAATACTATGGACCCTACCAAGTTCTTCAATGGATTGGTTCCACTGATTAAAGATTGGATCTTCTACCCACCTCTAAGCTCCATCATGTTTTCCATGTTTCCTCTCTGAAAAATATTGTAGGCACACAAGTATAGGTTCAGTTAGCATTATCAAAATTGGATGAAGAAGGATCCATATTACTCGAACCTAAAAAATTAGTGGATCATCGAACCTGAACTCTCCACAACCATACCATAATAGAAGTTCTTGTTCAGTGGCACAGACTCCAGCCAGAAGATGCTACATGAGAGTCTCTCCATTATCTCCAACATCAGTTCCCTCATTTGTAGCATTGAGGACAAAGCTTTCCGAAGGGGAAGGACATGTTAGGATCTCATCCTAATACCATTTTGTAATTCTCATTTACTTATGTAATGAACCACTTCCAACATGGGGGATCCCATTATGATATTAATTTATAATACTTTGTAATATATATGGAAATTATGGTGCCTAGCCAAGTGGTGCCATCTCATGTAACCATTTTTATCAAGATTGTAACCGATGGTAGGTAGGAGATTCTAGCTCGAGTGGCATTTTACATGTAATCCAAATCTTGAGACTTTAGGTAGGGTTGCATGAAGTTTTTATTTAAAATATATAAATCCATGTATAAATTCATACTTTTGCAAGCTAATGAAATATTTAAGGAGGTTTCCCCCTTGAAGAGGCTTACATTTATGTGTTATTATAAGATTGTTCAATTTTTGCATAGTATTATTGAGTTATTTGATGTATTTGAGTTATTTTTCAGTATTTTATGTGAGTATGCTTATTTTAATAGAGATATCCTAACACTTTGCAAAAAACATACCCTAAGGTTGAAATATAGGTCTCTTCTTTGGTAAGGACTTGGCTAGAAAGACAACTACCAGTCCACCTAGCCATTGGGGAAAAAACTCTTAGGGTATAGATAAAATCTTGAGAGCCGCTCTTAGGTGGTTGGTAGTGTTGTCCCATTTGGGTATACCACTATCTAGAGGGAAGCCATAGGATTTTTTTTGCGTTCCCCTTTGCATCACAAAGGTTCAAACCATGGACGTCCTATTAAACATGGCAGGTTGAACTTCTCCACTTGCGCTACAAAGACATACAATTTTAGGTTAGAAAGAAACCTCGAGAGCTACTCTTACATGGTCGACAATGTCATCCCATATGGTTATACCAGTATCTATAGGGAATCCACAAATGATTTTTTATGTCCCGCTTCACATTGTAGAGGTTGAAACCATGGAACTCTCATTCAACAGGGCCATGTTCACCTTCTTCAGTTGCACTACAAAGGTAAACTTCCCGAACAAAAACTTTAATGCTTATTCTATTAACTTTCCAAAATGAAGCAAACATATGTTTTTTTTTTAAATTATGTGAGTATGTGTAGTGGTAGGTTGTTTATATGATGACAAGAAGGTCTTAAAATCTAGTTTTTTGGGCTTATTAATCAAACTATGATTGTAATTTGTCTTAGGTTCAACCCAAATTTATATATATAATCTAAGTTATAAAGAAACCTAAGGTTTTGAGTATCAATATGATCCCCAATTTTAGTGTACTAGTGCATAACATTGGCATGAAGAGAATGCATGCAATAATAGCTCCTCTCAAATGACTATGCAATTTTATGTTGAGAATGTTCCATAACGTAACCCTCCTTCTATTACATTGTGCTATCCTAACAAGGTCCTCTTCATTAATTTTTTCAACACATGTTTTTGGTGCTAGTCCTTAGCACACAATATAAAATATTATCCCTTGATGTTGCATAACAGGGACAAGTAGAGCCCCACCACATAGAGTGTGCCCAATCCTTGACTTTAGAAGGATGGTTGGATGACTATGTGAGGGCATAAAAATACATGTTTGACTTCTCATAAAGGTACATAGTCCAAGTCAAAACATGTCTCAAAGTTGGTATAAAAAGGGTATGAAAAGAAAAAAGTTGGTCCCCAATTATAATTACCAACAATGAGGCTTCTCAATCTTAATAAATTCCTACCCTAAGGGCAACAATAGTGGTTGCATCGCAGTATGCCTAACCAACCAACCCTCAAGTACATTCCCCCTGGCTAGTGCAAGGTGCTCTAATAGTGCAAGAAAGGGATCTATAGAAGAAGATGTTGCTCCATAAAATTGACTTTATAAAACCCATTTTCATTTGGGTAGTTATATTACTAATTCCTCCAATAACTACAATGTGTTGGAGTATCTTAGTGGAGAGGATATACCATTAGATGTAGAGCCATAATGGATGGAATAAAAGGTTCCTACAATGGAAGCAAAATATAAAGATACGTCCGCTTCTGTGTGGTTTCAACATTCTTGTAATCCTTTAAAAGGGAAAGAAGATGGGGATAGTCTACCCAAAAATGATTTCATCCATCCAAACCTTGGTGAGCGGGTTCTAAACCCAAAAATTTCAATAGTTTTGGTGCGTTGGCATTGTTTAAATGGAAGCAAGACGACAAAGTCTTAGCGAAACAACCAGTATTTAAGTCTACTTGAAAATATTTACTTACATGGGTGCCTAATGAAACCAATTATTTTGTGCGTTAGATCTCTCCAAAGTTATAATTTTATAGTTTAGGTCTTTTTGCTCTAATTTTTTTTTAGTTTTTTTTTTTTTTGCAATGTAAGCGATAGATCACGCGGTGATCTATTTGTCAATTTTTTTTTTTTTCTCAAGCCCTTTTAGCCTTAGTTTATTTTCTTGCATAGGCTTTGGGGCGTTATTCCATACCACCCAATTTATTTTTGTGAATTTGTACACTTATTACTTTTTAAATAATATTAAGTCACTTTCAAAAATTTATTTATTTATTTATATAATAATATTAATTAAAATAAAGCATACAGGGAGATTATAATGTCAACCAATATATGACACACATAAAAATAAAAATATATTTAAATTTATTATAAAATATGAAGTATGGTCAGTGTGTTCCTTAGAAAAGGTGTACCACATTATTATTATTATTATTATTATATATTTGTTTAGTGTGAGAACCTTTTACAACTAACATTTAAGGTGGGTATTTCCGTCCCAACATAACCTCTCATACGGGGGAGAGTTAATCTTATCAATAGGGAATTTAACACACAACCACACACATCACAATTTGAATTTTAGACCTCCCAAAAAAGAACCAAAGCCTTACACTATCCCCAAGATAAAGATGTACTAAATTATTAGGTAACATGGAAAGATGCATTAGAAATGATTTTTCTATAGGCATCAATTTGATTTTAATGGGCATCAATATGATACTTAGAGCATGCTTCCCAATCATCACATGGATTAAGGAGGAAGTTTAAGGAAATCCCTTATGGCTTCTTAAAATAATGACATATACATTTTGTAAGGAAGAACCTTAATGTATTCCCTCTAGCTAAGTAGTAATATGACGTAGAGGTCATCAAAGCTTATTGACAAGAATATATTAAGGTGATGGTGCCTTATTGAGTTCAATATGTCATTGTGTTATTCTCTAGAGGATAATATGGAACCCAAACTTGGTTAAAAGGAGACAGTTTTGCATGAAAAATGAAAAAGGATGAAAGTAAAGTTGTTAGTGATGGTTGTGATAATCAGCAATTGAACTATTTTTTAATCAAAAAAATTATTTACTAGTAATTTAATCAAGATTTAAGATGCCGATGATGGATCTTTCTATCACCGTCTTCGGTTAAGAGAGCCTACTTCGTCATTATTATGACAGGCTTTCCCCATATCTTTTAAATTTAAGAATATATAATTTTTAAAATAAAAAATAAAGTTTTAAATATAATATATAAATAGATGTAGAATCTAGTAGATATCAGCAAGAAGCTACCTTACCATCGAAAGCTTTGTTTAATTGAGTTTAATAATATATACCGGTCCACTATACATATTTTATTATCTTCCTCAGTGGCATATAGCTTTGTTTATTTGAATTTAATAATAAATACCGGTTCACTATATACTTTATTATCTTGCTCGGTGGCAGAGCTTTTTTATAAATAATAATGCAGTTAAAATACGCATTCATATTAACATAAAAGTCAGGTCTAAAATATTAAAATAAAAAGTTGTGCCAATTTTTTTATAAGTTTATGGTTATCTTTGTCCTACGTTTATTTTCAAGTATGTTACTACAATTTTTTTAATATATAAAAGAATTAGTTACATCTACATTATTTTTTTTTAGTAACTATCAAGTGTAAGGTTTAAATTACATGGGTTGCTTCAACAAGCTTATACCATCTCTTTATTACTGACCCGACATGAGGGAGATCATTGGTCACGATTCTTGCGATTCTTCTCATCATTGTCAGTCTAATGCGCACTCAAAGGATTCAAATCAGACTACTACCTTTCTGTTAGGAATTTATCCTAACACCATTTTGTAATTATTTACTTATGTAATGACCCACTTTCAACGTGGGGATCCCATTATGATATTATTTTTAATACTTTTTAATGTATATGGAATGTATGGTGCCTAGCCAAGTGGCTCCATATCATATAACCATTTTTATCGAGATTGTAACCGATGGTGGGTAGGATATTCTAGCTCGAGTGACATTTTGAATGTAAGCCAACTATTGAGCCTTTAGGTAGGGTTACATGAAGATTTTCTTTAAAATATATGAATCCATGTATGAATTCATCCTTTTACAAGCTAATGAAATATTGAAAGAGGGTGCCCTCTCGAAGAGGCCTGCGATTTTGAGTTATTGTGAGATTGTTCTATTTTTGCATTTAATTTTTTCATAGTGTTATTGAGTTATTTTATGTATTTGATTTATTTTTCAGTATTTTGTGTGAGTGTGCTTATTTTTAATAGTGAGATCTTAAAAAGTGGTATCAGAGTGCTTTCTAGGGCTGAGTTCTGTTGCAATTGAGATGACTTTTGCCATCCATTTTGTCGGATAGGTATAATTTTCCATGTGTTTTTCATTTCTTCCTTTATTAAAAATCCAAAAAAATATAATCTATTTTTTTGGCCAAAAAACTAGAAAACACAAAAAATAATAGTCGCTTTTTCAGTAGTTGTGTAGGTTAGAAACCCTATTCTGAGGGTTTAAAATATCATGAAGAAGTTGTCATTATTGGCTAAGCTAGATAGCCCATAAATCATCTAGTGAAGTGAGAGTCGATCAAGCTCTAATACCCAGGCCATAGACAACACTCGTGCACAAACTTGAGCTCCCATGCATGTTCGGGTGTATCGGGAGACAATCTAGGTTTAAACAAAATTTTATCTAGTAGGAAGCTTTTCGACCTTTTATTATTCATAGTCCATGGGATATAGCATCCCGTACGATCACCCTCTAATACTATCAGAGAGGTATATAGTGTGCTCAAGGGTATGTGTTGAATCCTCCTTAGATAGTGATGGCAACTAAAAATTGCCAATCCGCAAATCAAAATTTCATTCAATATTTTTCAAATACATTTTTATAGAACTAGCCCGCAGGCATAGTTTTTCTATACTCTATTGCAATCTCCAGCTCACCATACTCTCCTATTACACTACCTGGGTTTTTATAGAGGCCTTGACCCTCTACAAAAATAATAAAAATTATAGACTAATAGCCGTAGCCATTAACCTCCCGTATCTAGAAGAAATTCATGCCTCTTCCTTCGCAGTCCTCTGACATGCACGATCCTAGTGTAAACTACCTCACGTTCGGTGATACTATCTACACTACCTAGGAACTCCGAGCTTTCTTTGGAAGGAAAAACATAGCCTGAAACTGCCTCACGTTCGGCACATCTATTTCATAGTTTTTTGACCCCAATGGATCCTGGTGCAAACTACATGCCTACACTACCCAGGAACCCTAAGCTCTTCTAGAAGAAAAATAGCGCAACAGGGTCAGAATGGCCCTCTAGCCTTCGATTCTGCAACCCCTACCTATGGTCATTTTCCAACCCCTTGTGCATGCCTCGGCTTGCCCTTTTATAACTTTCATGTGACTCTTCGTCTTCCATCTGGTGGTCCCCTCGCTTCATCTCCCACATCTCTTGGCCTTCACCTGCCCTTCAGATTCATCATCACATGAAATGGTAGAGTGCTCTGTAACCGCCTACACCTCAACATCTAAGTCATCATTACGTAGAATGGTAGAGTGCTCTGTAACCATATGTGACTTGGTGCCACGTGCCCCTGTAATGGCCCTGCAACTATCACCTGACCTCTATCATATTCTTCTGCATTCTTCGCTTGACTTATAGTAGCTGTCACTATCACTCTGTAGTGGTACCCCAAAAATGTAGCATGTCACGATATCACATCTTCTTTGTCTTGCTCTTCTTCTTCTCTTCCTGTCACGATGTCGTGACATTTCTGCTCCCTTGCCTTCTCTCTCCTATTCGAGTCATGAAAATGTGACATGTCGCGATATCGTGACATTTATCTCCCTGGCTCCTTCTCTGGCATTTTCATCACAAAAATGTGACCTGTCATGAAATCATGACACTTTTTCTTCCTAGACCCTTCTCTGCCCTTTTCGTCGCAAAAATGTGACCTATCGTGAAATCGTGACACTCTTCTTCCTGGCTCCTTCTCTATCCTTTTCATCATGAAAATGTGACCTATCGCAAAATTGTGACACTTTTCTTCTGGGCCCCTTCTCTGTCATTTTCATCGTGAAAATGCGACCCGTCATGAAATCGCGTCACTTCTCCCTCGCCTCCTTTTGCCTCTTCGGGTCGTGAAAATGCGACATGTCATGAAATCATGACATTTTTCTCTTCTGGCTCCTCTCTCGCCTTCTGGTCGCGAAAATGTGACATGTCACAAAATCATGACATTTTTTCTCCTCTGGCTCCTTCTTCGCCTTTTGGTCATGAAAATGTGACATGTCGTGAAATCACAACATTTTCCTTCTCTGGCTCCTTCTTCGCATTCTGGTCATGAAAATGCGACATGTCACGAAATTGTGACACTTTCGCTCTCTTGCGCTTCCTCTTGCCTTTCGATCATGAAACTGTGACATGTTGCGAAATCATGACATTTCTTCCTCCTTGCATTCTCTCTGATCTTTGGGTCGCAAAACTATGACATGTCACGAAACCGTGACATTTCTCCCCCTCGCTTCCTTTCTCGCCCTTCGGTCTTGATAACGCGACATGTCACAATATCAAGACATATTTCTCACTTGGACCTCTTCTCGTCCTTTGGTCATGATAACGTGACATGTCACGATATCGCGACATCTTTTCTCCTTGCCTTCTCTTTCTTCTTTGGGTCGCGATAATGCAACATGTCACGATATCACGACATCTTTCCTCCTTGCTTCCTTCTTTCATCTGCAAGTCGTGATAACACGACATGTCGTGATATCACGACATCTTCATCCACTCATTCTCTCCTCTTTTTGGTCATGATTTCATGACACCTTTTCTATCACGATATCGTGACAGTTTTACTCCATTGTCTTCTCTCTCCTGTTTTGGTGGTGATAACACGACATGTCGCGATATCGCGACATCTTTCCTCTTCGCTACCTTTTCTCTTTTTCGGGTTGTGATAACATGACATGTCATGATATCATGACATATTTCCTCCTCATATTCTCTCTCTCCTCTTTTGGTCACGATTTCATGACATGTCGCGATATCGCGACATCTTCCTTCCTTAGCCAAATTTTTGAAGATGGCTCTGCTACCACTGGATGCTCCTACATCAGATGCCATTGGATGCTCCTACATCAGACACCCGGGGTTGATGGAGAAGTGAACTTCACTTCTATACTATTTTGTCACCTTCTTCGGTGCTAGTACTGTAGGTACTGCACAGGGACTCAACTCTCGCTAATCAACCCTTGGGTCGCTTGATGGTGAGCTGAGATTCACTACAAAAAACTAGACCAAATATTATCCTTTTGATCAATAAAAATATTACAGTATTAGCCCACATGATTCGTTTTTTTTCTCTCTTCTTGGTTCAACCCCTCTATGCAGCTCCTCTTGCAGGGCTTGCACTTGCCTCTGCAAAGCTCTGAAATCTTTCACTGGCACCATATTTCTTCCACCACCACGGTTTATTTGTGGAGGCATTCTGCTCACTTCTATTACAACCTTTCCACAAATCCTGGTGCAATCTGCCTCACTTTTGGTGATCTGCTCACACACTCAGGAACTCTTGCTCTGATACCACTTTATGGCGACTAAAAATTGTCAATCGATAAATCAAATTTTCGTTCAATATTTTTCAAATACATTTTTATAGAACTAGCCTGAAGGCATAGTTTTTCTATACTCTATTGCAATCTCCAGCTCACCATACTCTCCTATTACACCGCTTGGGTTTTTATAGAGGCCTCGACCCTCTACAAAAATAATAAAAATTACAGAATAATAGTCGCAGCCATTAACCTCCCGTATCTGGAAGAAATTCATGCCTCTTCCTCCACAGTCCTCTTGCACTATCTTGGTGTAAACTGCCTCACATTTGATGAATCTGTTTACACTACCCAGGAACTCTGAGATTTCTCTAGAAGGAAAAACACAACCCAAAATTGCCTCATGTTTGGTGCATCTATTTCACAGTTTTCCAACCCCAATGGATCCTAGTGCAAACTGCTTGTCTATACTAACCAGGAACCCTAAGCTCTTCTGGAATAAAAACAATGCAGCAGGTCTAGAATGGCCCTCTGCCCTTCAATTTTGCAACCCCTACCTACGGCCGTTTTCCAACCCCTTGTGCATGCCTCTACTTGACATTTTATAACTTTCATGTGACTCTTCGTCTTCCATATTGTGGTCCCCTCGCTTCATCTCCCGCGTCTCTTGGCCTTCACCTACCCTTTAGATTCATCATCACATGAAATGGCAGAGTGCTCTGTAACCACCTGTGACTTGGTGCCACGTGCCCCTGTAACGACCCTATAACTATCGCCTGACCTCTATCATATTCTTCTACATCCATCACTTGACTTCCAGTAGCTATCACTGTCACTCTGTAGCGGTCCCTCAAAAATGCAGCATGTTGCGATATCGTGACATCTTCTCCCTCTTGCTCTTCTTCTTCTCTTCTTGTCGCGATATCGTGACACTTCTGCTCTCTTGCCTTATCTCTACTCTTTGGGTCATGAAAATGTGACATGTCACGATATCGTGACATTTATCTCCCTGACTCCTTCTCTGCCATTTTCGTCATGAAAATACGACCTATCGTGAAATTGTGACACTTTTCTTCTTGGCACCTTCTCTGCCCTTTTCGTCATGAAAATACGACCTGTCGTGAAATTGTGACACTTTTCTTCCTGGCCCCTTCTCTGCCATTTTCGTTGCGAAAATGTGACCTATCGTGAAATCATGACACTTTTCTTCTGGGCCCCTTCTCTGTCCTTTTCGTCGCGAAAATGCGACTTGTCACGAAATCGCGACACTTCTTCTCCCTCGCCTCCTTTTGCCTCTTCGGGTCATGAAAATGTGACATGTCATGAAATCGTGACATTTTTCTCTTCTTGCTCCTCTCTCGCCTTCTAGTCGTGAAAATGCGACATGTCACGAAATCATGACTATTTTTCTCCTCTGGCTCCTTCTTCGCCTTCTGGTCACAAAAATGCAACATATCACGAAATCATGACATTTTCCTTCTCTGGCTCCTTCTTCGCCTTCTGGTCGCGAAAATGCGACATGTCACAAAATCACAACACTTCTGCTCTCTTGCGCTTCCTCTTGCCTTTTGGTCGTGAAACCGCGACATGTCACGAAATCGTGACATTTCTTCCTCCTTGTGTTCTCTCTGTTCTTTGGGTCGCAAAACTGTGACATGTCGTGAAACCGTGACATTTCTCCTCCTCTCTTCCTTTCTTGCCCTTCGGTCATGATAACGTGACATGTCGCGATATCATGACATATTTCTAACTTGCACCTCTTCTTGTCCTTTGGTCATGATAACGCGACATGTCGTGATATCGTGACATCTTTCCTCTTTGCTTCCTTCTTTCTTCTTCGGGCTGCGATAACGTGACATGTCGGGATATCATGACATCTTCGTCCACTCCTTCTCTCTCCTCTTTTCGATCACGATTTTGCGACACATTTTCTGTCGTGATATTGCGACAATTTTACTCCATTGTCTTTCCTCCTCGCTACCTTTTCTCTTCTTCGGGTCACGATAACGTGACATGTCGCGATATCGTGACATATTTCCTCCTCATATTCTCTCTCTCCTCTTTTGGTTGTGATTTCATGACATGTCACGATATTGCAACATCTTCCTCCCTTAGCCAAATTTTGAAGATGGCTTTGCTGCCACTGGATGCTCCTGCATCATATGTCACTGGATGCTCCTGCATCATATAGTGGCATAAAATATTGGTTTGAGCACTATTGTTCATCACTACAGTATAACAGAGAGCTTATGGATATTATACACTCCCTTACTTAGCGTACCCTGGTTCTACAAAACATAACTTCTACCTGCAAATCAACACCATATCTGTTCTATTATTTTTTATTCACAAACCCAAAAGTGAGCATATAGAGAAGTCATTCCTTATCATAAAAAATAAATTTTCATGCACCAAAATTTAGGATAGATTTTGTAAATGTTTGCAATAGTCGTGTTTAGAGATAAAATAGTTAAAACAATGACAAAAACAATTTGGTCAGTAACAGTGATAGTCAGGTTGATAGTAACAACCCTATGTAATAGTCCAAAAGTATAGCCCTCCAATTTTAGAAATAGTACTGTTAGTGTCAAAGAATCCCTAGGTTCAATAATAGGAACCATGTTAGTAATCATAGTATAGGTGATAGAGGAAGAGACATGATAGTGATAGGGTGGTCAGGTGGCAGACTACAGGTCAATGACAGTTGATACCGAACCCCAACCTTTGAACCATAACTCCAAATCAGATTTTGACAACACAAGTAGACTTGTCAACAGAGTAGAAAAAAAATTAATAGATTGACTCAAAAATTAAGTAGATAATTATACTCTCTATTCTTGACAAAATTATCCTTAGTAGCCCGTGGTCAAAATTTGCATTGATTTTCCAAAAATGGTATTTGTTTTATTTTTCTTTCTAAGGCCATAACGTTTCAATGATCAATCAAATTGATCCAATTTTTTGGAAATAGAAGCTACTTTTTATTCTGCACCAAATACCCTCAAGGACTCATTGATGAAATTTTAAGTCCAAGTGGAAGAAATTACCTTGACATCAACTTGCAACCAACCAGGAGATCACAAAAAATAAAGAAATTAAGTATATCTCCTCATTGAGCGCTTAGATCAAGCAACCACCGAAGTGGACCCTATCCTAAAATAAGTGTTGCAACACATTTCCCAAATTAAATTTTGAACCCTTACTAAAAATAGTAACTCTTGAAAACCCACATCTATTTTCAGTAAGTGATTAAAATAGGACCTACAATGGCGAGCGGTATTCGTCGACAAAAGGAGTTAGAAATTACCATAATATTGGCTAATATGCAAAAAACACTTGACTACTTGACCACTACAAACCACACCATAAGAGAAGAGGTTCAAGAGCTTCGAAAAGATCAGGATACCACTAGAATCTGCTTAGAAAAACAACATACAAAGGTGGAGATACAATTGCAGGGTACTCTCACCTAATAAAAACTCTGAACAAGGTTGAAGAAGGAAAATAAAAGAACAAAGAAGGGGAATGAAAGACACTCACTATAACCATGATTCAATCTTCAAATTGTCTAAAATTATTTCCTTAAGTTCAGTGGAAAGGAAAGTGATGGGTGGTTATGTCAGGTTGATCAATTATTTAGACTCCACAATGCATTTATATATAATTGGGTTCAAATGGATTATTTCAACTTAGAATATAAAGCCTTACATTGGTTCTAATGGCTACAATCCACTACCTTTGATCTATCTTGGGAGGACTTTGAGTCTCAACTACTCACCCAATTTGGCCTTAGTGACTATGAAGACTTTACAGGAACATTGACAAAGCTGAAATAAACTACCATAGTTCATGATGACCAAACACAATTTGAGAAATTGGCAAATAAAATAAGGGGCTTGAATGAGGAATTTTTATGAATTATTTTGTTAGTGGATTGAAACATGATCTTTAAGCTACAATAAGGATGTTTAAACCACAAACCATGATGGAGGCTATCAGTTTAGCCCTATTGGCTAAATCTAAACTCTCACCTCAATGGCATATACCATGATTTTCTCAAGCTCAACATCCATTTCCTCCTTGGTTCCAAAATAATACTAATAATAAACCTTTTTCTCCTAAGCGAATGACTACAAATGAAATGGATGCATGCCGCACCCAAGGGCTATGTTATAATTATGATGAAAATTTTGTGAATGGGCATAGATTTGCAAATAAGAGATTGTTCTTAATAGATTTAGAGGAACCTGATAGCAGTGACCATAGTGATGAGGAGAGTGACACAACTGAAGCACCAGCTCAACAGGAAGAGGAAACCCAAGAACCTCAAGCAAAAAATTTTGTCCATGCTCTTGTTGGGATTATCACTCCATAAACCATGAAAGTTGTGGATTTTTCAAATGCAAACACCTTACTATTATTATTGATTCAGGCAGCACACACAATTTTATTGATCCTCAAGTTGCTAAGCAGACCAATTTCTATATACACACATGCAATTCATTTGAAGTCATGGTGGCAAATGGAGGCACTTTACCTTGAAAAGGTAAATGTTGTAATGTTAAAATAAATATGGGGGATTATGAACTCAAGCAAGAAATGTTTACCCTCCAATTGGGAGGATGTGATATTGTTTTGGGATCCCAATGGTTGAGCACCTTGGTCACTATCTCCTAGAACTTTGTAGAACCATATATGCAATCTTCATGACATGGATAAACACACACCCTCCATGGTGCCAAAACCTGCCCTTACAAAATTATCAATTCCAATCATATGGAGAAATTTTTGAAAGAATCATCCCATTGGGTCATTGCACAAATATTTTCAATTCAACCAAGCACTTCCATATTGGATCAAATTCTAGTAAATTTGCAACTTGTTCTGACCAAGCACGATGGTGTTTATTAGAACCAAATACCTTGTCGCCTCGTCGCTCACATGACCATGCTATTCCACTACTACCATTTAATGTAGAACCCAACATCAGACCGTATCGGTATCCTCATGATCTCAAGTATGAAATCAAGCAAATGGTACGATAATTACTCAAATTTGGTGTCATTCGACCTAGTATCAGCCCATACTCTTCTCCAGTTTTACTAGTTTGCAATAAATATGGTTCATGGTGATTGTATATAGACTACCGTGAGCTCAAAAAAATTACCATCAAGGATAAATTCCCCATTCCAATAGTGGATGAATTATTGGATGAATTACATGGAGCTATGTACTTCTCCAAGTTAGACCTTCATTTTGGATACCATCAAATCAGGCTCAAGGACAAGGATATTTTCAAAACTGCATTTATTACTCATGAAGGTCACTATGAGTTCTTAGTAATGTCATTTGGTCTGATAAATGCTCCTTCCACATTTTAGAGCCTAATGAACAACATATTTTGTCCTCTCCTAAGAAAGTTCACCATGGTTTTATTTGATGATATATTGGTTATTAGCCACTTGTGGGAGGAACACCTTATCCATATGGATCAAACATTATAATTATTGGCACAACGTCAAATTTTTGCTAAGCGGTCCAAGTTTTCCTTTGGTCTGACTGAAGTAGAGTATCTAGGACACATTATATTCAAATATGGTGTCAAGGTCAACCCCAAGAAGATTCAAGCAATTTAATACTGGCTAAAACCTTGCACTCTCAAGGGGCTTCGGGGATTGTTAGGGATTACAAGTTACTACCATAAATTTATTTGTAATTATGGTAAAATAGCAGCGCCCCTCACATCCATGTTAAATAAAAACTCTTTTACTTGGATGGGGCCCACTGACCAAACCTTACTCGAATTGATTCATGCTATGACCACAACACCGGTTTTAGCCATGCCAAAATTTTCCAAATCTTTCATGATTTAAAGTGATGCTTCTGGTCATGGCATCAGGGCAATTTTTATGCAGTATGGGAGACCCTTAGCCTTCACTAGTAAGGCACTCTATGATCGTAACTTGGGAAAATCTACATATGCCAAGGAGATGTTGGCAATATTACATGCCATAACCCATTGATGATCATATCTCATTAGGCACCATTTCTCCATTAAAACAGACCATTAGAGTCTTAAATACTTCTTGGAACAATGGTTTGCTACCCTAGAACAACAAAAATGGGTTTCTAAACTCATGGGATATGATTATGATATCACCTATAAGAAGGGCAAAGAGAATATTATGGCTCATGCTCTCTCTCACCAATATGAGGCCCTCAGTATGTTATGTGTAATTTTCTCACTGGTTCCTTAATGGATAGATTCCTTATGACAAAAGGTACTTAATTATGCAGACTTGCAAGCTTTGGTGGCCTTGCTCCATGATGACCCTACTTCATTCCCAGGCTACAATTGGGATGGTCATGACCTACATTATCGCCAATGCCTTGTTATTCCTTGCACATCCTCATTCTGTGATATTTTCATAAAGAAACTATATACTTTCGCTCTACAGGCCATTCAAGATTTCTTAAAACATATGAACTCCTCAAGTGCATATTATTTTGGAAAGGTATGAAATAGGATATTCATGGTTTTGTAGTAGCTTTTGATACCTGCCTACGAGTACTCTTCAATCCTTAGTCATTTTTGGCAAGAATTATTTAAGTTGCAGGGAACTCAGCTCAAAATGAGTTCAACCTACCATCCTCAAATGAATGGTCAAATTGATATTATCAACAAATGTTTCGAGACCTATCTTCGTTGCTTTGCATTACATCATCCTGCTCCATGAAAGAAGTGGATTCCTTTGGATGAATAATGGTACAAAACTTCCTATAATACAACAACCAAACTCACCCCTTTTGAGGCCATTTATGGGTGCCATCCACTCACGCATTTTTCATACATCCCAGGCATCTCCAAGGTCCAAGCAATTGACACTACTCTCAACCAACATATCGATGTTCTCCATTAGCTAAAGCAAAATTTGGACATGGCTCATAATTGGATGTGATAATAGGCTGACCAATATCATTTTGAGTGTAGATTTGATGTGGATGATATGGTCTTCCTTTTCTTGTAGTCGTACAAACAATCATCTCTAAAACTTCGTTGATTCGTTGATTCTAGAAACTTACTGCAAAATACTATGGACCCTACCAAGTTCTTCAATGGATTGGTTTCACTGCTTAAAAATTGGCTCTTCTACCCACCTCTAAGCTCCATCATGTTTTCCATGTTTCCTCTCTAAAAAATATTGTAGGCACACAAGTCTAGGTTCAGTTAGCATTATCAAAATTGGATGAAGAAGGATCCATATTACTCGAACCTAAAAAATTAGTGGATCGTCGAACCTGAACTCTCCACAACCATACCATAATAGAAGTTCTTGTTCATTGGCACAGACTCCAGCCAGAAGATGCTACATGAGAGTCTCTCCATTATCTCCAACATCAGTTTCCTCATTTGCAACTTTGAGGACAAAGTTTTCCGAAGGGGAAGGACATGTTAGGATCTTATCCTAATACCATTTTGTAATTCTCATTTACTTATGTAATGAACCACTTCCAACATGGGGGATCCCATTATGATATTAATTTATAATACTTTGTAATATATATGGCAAGTATGGTGCCTATCCAAGTGGTGCCATCTCATGTAATAATTTTTATCAAGATTGTAACCGATGGTAGGTAGGAGATTCTAGCTCGAGTGGCATTTTACATGTAATCCAAATCTTGAGACTTTAGGTAGGGTTGCATGAAGTTTTTATTTAAAATATATAAATCCATGTATAAATTCATACTTTTGCAAGCTAATGAAATATTGAAGGAGGTTGCCCCCTTGAAGAGGCTTACATTTATGTGTTATTATAAGATTGTTCAATTTTTACATTTAATTTATGCATAGTGTTATTGAGTTATTTGATGTATTTGAGTTATTTTTCAATATTTTGTGTGAGTATGCTTATTTTTAATAGTGATATCCTAACACTTTGCAAAAAACATACCCTAAGGTTGAAATCTAGGTCTCTTATTTGGTAAGGACTTGGCTAGAAAGACAACTACCAATCCACAAAGCCCTTGGGGAAGAAACTCTTAGGGTATAGATAAAATCTTGAGAGTCATTCTTAGGTGGTTGGTAGTGTTGTCCCATTTGGGTATACCACTATCTAGAGGGAAGCCATAGGAATTTGTTTGTGTTCCCCTTTGCATCACAAAGGTTCAAACCATGGACGTCCTATTCAACAGGGCAGATTGAACTTCTCCACTTACGCTACAAAGACATACAATTTTAGGTTAGAAAGAAACCTTGAGAGCTGCTCTTACATGGTCGACAATGTCATCCCATCTGGTTATACCACTATCTATAGGGAAGCCACAAGAGATTTTTTATGTCCCCCTTCGCATTGTAGATGTTCAAACCATGGAAATATCATTCAATAGGGCCATGTTCACCTTCTCCAGTTGCACTACAAAGGTAAACTTCCCGAACAAAAACTTTAATGCTTATTCTATTAACTTTCCAAAATGAAGCAAACATATGTTTTTTTTTTTAAATATGTGAGTATGTGTAGTGGTAGTTTGTTTAGATGATGACAAGAAGGTATTAAAATCTAGTTTGTTAGGCTTATTAATCAAACTATGATTGTAATTTGTCTTAGGTTCAACCCAAATTTATATATATATATATAATCTATGTTATAAAGAAACCTAAGTTTTTGAGTATCAATATGATCCCCAATTTTAGTGTACTAGTGCATAACACTGGCATGAAGAGAATGCATGTAATAATAGCTTCTCTCAAATTACTATGCAATTTTATGTTGAGAATGGTCCATAAGGAAACCCTCCTTCTATAACATTGTGCTATCCTAACAAGGTCCTCTACATTAATGTTTTCAACACATGTTTTTGGTGCTAGTCCTTAGCACACAATATAAAATATTATCCCTTGATGTTGCATAACAGGGACAAGTAGAGCCCCACCACACAGAGTGTGCCCAATCCTTGAATTTAGAAGGATGGTTGGATGACTATGTGAGGGCATAAAAATACATATTTGACTTCTTATAAAGGTACATAGTCCAAGTCAAAACATGTCTCAAAGTTGGTATAAAAAGGGTATGAAAAGAAAAAAGTTGGTCCCCAATTATAATTACCAATAATGAGGCTTCTTAGTCTTAATAAATTCCTACCCTAAGAGCTACAATAGTGGTTGCTTCACAGTATGCCTAACCAACCAACCCTCAAGTACATTCCCCCTAGCTAGTGCAATGTGCTCTGACAGCACAAGAAGGGGATCTATAGAAGAAGATGTTGCTCCATAAAATTGACTTTATACAACCCATTTTCATTTGGGTAGTTATATTCCTAATTCCTCCAATAACTATAATGTGTTGGAGTATCTTAGCAGAGAGGATATACCATTAGATGTAGAGCCATAATCGATGGAATAAAAGGTTCCTACAATGGAAGCTAAATATAAAGATACCTCCCCTTCTGTGTGGTTTCAACATTCTTGTAATCCTTGAAAAGGGAAAGAAGATGGGGATAGTCTACCCAAAAATGATTTCATCCATCGAAACCTTGGTGAGCGGGTTCTAAACCCAAAAATTTCAATAGTTTTGGTGTGTTGGCATTGTTTAAATGGAAGCAAGATGACAAAGTCTTAGTGAAACAACCAGTATTTAAGTCTACTTGAAAATATTTACTTACATGGGTGCCTAATGAAACCAATGATTTTGTGCGTTAGATCTCTCCAAAGTTATAATTTTATAGTTTAGGTATTTTTTTCTCTAGTTTATTTTTAGTTTTTTTTTTTTTGTTTTGCAATGTAAGTGACAGATCACGTGGTGATCTATTTGTCAATTTTTTTTGTTTTCTCAAGCCCTTTTAGCCTTTGTTTATTTTCTTGCATAGGCTTTGGGGTGTTATTCCATACCACCCAATTTATTTTTGTGAATTTGTACACTTATTACTTTTTAAATAATATTAAGTCACTTTCAAAAATTTATTTATTTATTCATATAATAAAATTAATTAAAATCAAGCAAACAGGGAGATTATAATGTCAACCAATATAGGACACACATAAAAATAAAAATATATTTAAATTTATTATAAAATATGAAGTAATATTAGTGTGTTCCTTAGAAAAGGTGTACCACATTATTATTATTATTATTATTATATATTTGTTTAGTGTGATAACCTTTTACAACTAACATTTAGGTTGGGTATCTCCATCCCAACATAACCTCTCATAAGGGGGAGATTTAATCTTATCAATAGGGAATTTAACACAGAACACAAACATCATAATTTGAATTTTAGACCTCCCAAAAAAGAACCAAAGCCTATACCATTACACTATCCCCAAGATAAACATGTACCAAATTATTAGGTAACATGGAAAGATGCATTAGAAATGATTTTTCAATATAGGCATCAATTTGATTTTAATGGGCATCAATATATGATATTTAGAGCATGCTTCCCAATCATAATGTGGATTAAGGAGGAAGTTTAAGGAAATACCTTATGGCTTCTTAAAACAATGACATATGCATTTTGTAAGGAAGAACCTTAATGTATTCCCTCTAGCTAAGTAGTAATATGACATTGAGGTCATCAAAGCTTATTGACAAGAATATATTAAGGTGATGGTGCCTTATTGAGTTCAATATGTCATTGTGTTATTCTCTAGAGGATAATATGGAACCCAAACTTGGTTGAAAGGAGATGGTTTTGCATGAAAAATGAAAAAGGATGAAAGTAAAGTTGTTAATGATGGTTGTGATAATCAGCAATTGAACTATTTTTTAATCAAATAATTATTTACTAGTAATTTAATTTGAAATGAATGTTTGTAGTTTTGGTGTTGTTATAAGAAGGATTAATATGATGGGGACTTTGTATGGAAATAGACCCTTTGTGTTGCTATTCCTAGTTGAAGAAGTTGATAAATGGTCTAATATATGAAGTTAATAGTAGTGTAATATGAAGTTATTGGTGGTGTAGATAAAAACAAAATGAGATAAGTGAATGATATAAGATTTGAAAAAATAGGATACAAATACAAAAAAAGGAAAGAAAAGTATTTGATGGTAATTTACATGTGTTTTCTATGGAAAAACTCAAGATGTGTCCATGGAGCTAGGAACAATGTGGAGAGTACTCTTAGCTATGAAACCCAAATATTTCATCTGTAGAGTCAAGGAGTAGTGTGAAATGGATTGTGGAATTTTGACATACATATAAAATGATAATGTTTCACCTCCTTACGCAAAGAGAGTGCTAAAAAAAGGTAAAACGTGATCTAGTGATTACTTCTACATTAACTACAAAGTATATCATGACTCAAAAGAAATGATATCAAGCATAGTTTGCTTGAAAATGGTATTGATGAGTGTTAGAGGTAATTGGACAAGTCATATGGAAATTTTTGGATTTTGACGACAAACAACTTGTTTACTAATTTTTGAGGCTTAGTATTCAACAAAATATAAGATAATTTATCAAACATGGGTTGTGAACAATTTGTGAAGGATTTTACAAAATATATTTATAGAAACAATCATAAAAATAATCTTGAAATATATTTTATGTTAATAAATGCAAATGACAAGTCCTCAAATTGTATTTATGATATGCTAGATTACATTCATACTAACAACCACTAGGTTTTTTATGGCCATTGTGTTTTATTTTTTTCCAATTGATTATATAGGATTGAAATGGGTCCCACCTATATTACATCATCATCATAAATCTTGGATATTATCCATGTATCACTTGGCAAGATTTTAATCTTGGTCTCCTCTTTTAAATATTAATGAATCTAAAAATTTGATCTAATGCCACTTGATTACTTTGTGTTTGATTTGATAGAAGTCTCTACTATTTTTATTGGACTGTTAAAGGCTCTAGAAGATGATGTTATTGTATCACATTTAGAATCTATTATTGTAGGTATGTATTTTTATTTATAAATTTTTAGAAGTATGTAAACAATGCATTGGAATACATAGGATGTTAGACATCACATTTTGTTTTAATTTTTACCATAATGCTAGGGTGGTAGTCTATTATATGATGTCCTACATAGAAGTATGGATAATTTTTGTATAATGAATTCTTCAATTAGAAGGCTCTTAAAATATAAAGCAATATTTTTATGGGTTATATAAAAATTAGTGTATTTTCCAAACGTAAAATTTAGATTGTCATTATCAAATTGTATTAATTCAATCAATTATATTCCTAAACTTATAAGGAGGAAACCTACATTTGAATCTTTCCAAGCTATACATGCATAAGTTACAAATTATCATAATATTACTATATGATCATGATGTAATACAAGTGGGGACCATTTCAATTCCATATAGATAATTGAAAAATAGTTAGTTTATCATTATAATACTTTATTTTACCTATGTATATACACATTTATGAGGAAACAATAATAAATTATTTGTTAAGCTATATATATTTTTTGGAATGACTAGGAAGGCAAAACTTTATTTGTTTGATTAATATGCCCATTATACTTTATAAAGAACAAACTAAAAATATGCATTTACATATGTAAACCATCAAATGAAAAGTGTCCAAAGGTATCTCTTGTTAATTAATGTAATTTTATTTAATTAAATATCAACTTTATTAATATTAATAGTATTTTTTATATTTAATATGAATGGATTTTTAGTAAAATTATATATAAATAATATATTTTATAAAATTTTATAATTAATTATAAATAAAATCAACATAATGAAAATTTGGCTATAAAACTTATTTACAACCCTTATAATTTGGTTCAATGATTAAAACATATTATAATGAATTATATGAGGAACTTGTAGGAGGAAATAATCAATGTGGAACACCTCTTATTCAAATTTGAACATTTACTTCTTATCATGTAAATGTCCAACTCTGTACCTAGTCGTTAAATTAATCCTTATTATCATCAAAAGTATGTCACACTATAAGGTCATTATTACCTCGAGAATTCTTCAATGCATACCCTTATGTGAGTTTGAAACTATAACATTCCTACTACATCATAGAAGTATAATAGTTTAATAATAATTAGATATTGTTAAGGTTATCGTTAATATAAAAACATTCCTACTACATCACTTCTTGCTGATAATTTTGAATAATATTATTTATCCTGGTTTACTTGATCAACTATACTCAAATTTCTCCTAGAAAGCTTGTTCTTCTGGATAAACTATTGTCCAAGTTCTTCTAGGAAGATTGTTCATTTAGATAAATTTTATTCGGGATAAATTCTTTATCCATAAGCAAGTTCACATACTTTCTTATACAATTTTATCTATTCTCATTTCTATCTTATATTATATCCAAACTTCCTATATCTCCTCTATCTCATGTTTATATATATATTTTAAGGTGATCATTAATATAAAAACATTCATGCTACGTCACACATGCATGAAACCGACTCCTTGGTGACAATTTTGAATAATATTATTTAAGATCGTACATTACTCATAACAACCATTTAAAAATTGTTAAAATGTTGAAAGATGCCTCCAATCCAACAACTTAATAATATCGAGAGTGGTAATTTTTCATGGAAGATGATAAATTGATATATATATCTCACATTAACGATGTTGAGAGTACTTTTTTATGTGGTAGTATATGTTATCTTTTGATATAATATGCAAAGGGAGATAACAATCACAATGCAGAATACTATGAAAGAAATTAAATCTGCTAGATGACTAAGACATGCAATAAATAGAAATGATATAAATGAATTCAATGTAGCTATGGATGAAGTGAACACTCCATTAATAAAGCTATTTGACTACGTTGCACTAAGGTTATGCGTAAGGGGTTGGTCCTAAAATGTTTTTATAAAAAAATTGTAAATCAATTTCGAAATATAGGTTAATAGTGTCGAAGCGCATGTAGAAGGTTCACTATTATTAGGGGCAATGTTGGAAACTTAAATTTAAAATGGTCAAATTATTATAAAATTGGGGTGAATTGAAAAAAAAATTGCACCCAAAATTTTTTGGCTAATGGGCTTGGTCAAGGGTCCCAAATATTAGCTAGTTCCAAAATTTGAAAATCCTATTTTCAGCCAATTTGACCATAAATAGCCGTTATGCATAACCTTGCGTTGCACCCATCACCACTGGATGGTGATCCACACAAAATTTTACTACCTACGAAGATTCTCAAAGTTACTATGTCCCCAACTCTCTCTGTCTCTATATATATCTCTAACAATGAGGCCTTCCTTATATAGAAAAAATATGTTACTTGTCCAACACTCTATCTAGTTATACAAGGGATACCTTACACATTTACAACTTGCACATTGAAACTTATGCATTTATTACATTGCATGAAGTAACTATATAACTTTCCCCTAAAGTAATCTAATATCCTAAGTATGTACCTTGGAAGATACATTTACATGACCCAACTGATGGAAGATAATATATTTATAACACCCCCCTGTATTACATTATTTGGGAATTTAATACTTTTAGTCTTCAATATGGATCTTCATCTTCATCTTGATCTTTGTACTCTTCTTCTTCATACTTTGTATTTAGGTTCATTAGGTAATTTATGTCTTCATATGATTTCGAGTAAGTTTTAGCTAAAGTTAAAAATTCTTCTTTCATCGGATGATCTTTGGCTTGTTCAGATTCATCTTCCTTATCTTCTATCCAACCACCTTTATAGTTATCTTTGCAAGTATCGTCATTCGGTTCTGATTGATGATGAATGAGTAGGGTATGGTGTAATTGTCCTCTAATAATTTTGTTTTTGATCTATTTGAGCTTACCTTTTTGGTGTAGGATAATATTATTATTCATAATGATTCATATTTGGAAATATTATGATTCCATATTGATTCATAATGAGACATGTATTGATCCCATTCATATATCCAAAGTTTATCATATAATTATTTTCTACTAGCTTGCTTACTGAAATGAGATTGAATTTTAATCCAAGAACATACAATACTTTTTGTAGGAGAAGATTTAAAAATGATTTGTTGGGAGTTATGCATCCATATTCATGTATAAGATAGGATAAGTATGGTTACGTATAATTCTTAGTCTGTAACCTTTAGAAACTTCAAGACAGTCAAACCATTGTATATTTCCTATCATATGATTACTAGATCTTGAGTCAATATACCACATGTGTTCATATTTTGTGAGCTGGTTCCTATTGGAACAATTTTTACATTCATTGTATGCTATTCCTTTACCCATTTGAAGAGGTTGAATTTGAAGAAATGAGATATAATTATAGTCTTTCTTATAGCTCCCTATATTAGGATATATGAACCCTAATTGAAGTATATAAGCTTGATTTGATGAAATATATAGCAATATTTTGTATTTGTAAGCTTACTTATGTCTCCCTAGTAATGAGAGTATGAACACCTAATCTTAGTTTTTTAAGAAAGCTTATATCTTCCGAACTTGACAACCTTTGATCAAGTTTTTTAGAATCCATTATGAATCCCTAATGATATTGGAGTATGATATAGTGCTTTTGTAAAATATAGTTCAACTTATGGTTGATTTTGTATAGCTTTGTAAAAATCAAAAATCAACTTTTCTAACACCTTATTTCTCCTAATTAACTAATCACTTTTCCAAATTTTAAAGAAGTTTTAATTTTGGATTCCTTTTGTTCCTTTTTGAGAAATTTTGAGACAAGACAGTCATAAATTTCGAATATTAACAAAAAATATTTAATAACCTCTTTTTATAACCCTTAGTTTTTAATTTATAATTTTCAAATATCTAGTTTGATGTTGTAACCCTTATCACTCCCAAATTTGGAAAATTAGAAAATTAATAATATTTACAAAATATTAAAGAATTTAATTCAAGTATAATTCCTTATTTCTACTAGGTTGAGTTCAAAATATTATTTTGATTTGGTAAGTTATCCGTTATAGCTTTTGCTCTCAAAAATCTAAATTTTAACCTTAGCTTATAACCCTTATATCTCCAAAATTGAAAATAATAAAAAAGTGGGATTTAAACCTTACCTTTTTTATGCTAATATCCTCACTGATCGATGCTTCCTTCAACTAGATATAATAGCAGTATTAAAGTTCCCTTGGGCACTGGAATCAATGGAGATGCTCATATTCAATATTGGAATGTAGATGCTACAGAAATAGGAAGGTTTTACCTTCAATACTAGGAGCCTTTAATACTCCTTCTTACTTCCTTCCATGTTGTGATTGATTGGTTTTGACTATATTTTTATGTGCTATGAAATTTAGACTTTGGGCACATTTTATGGAGGAATAATCTTGATCTTTGTGACATGTGTCATATCCATTATGTATGAACACTCCTTATCCTTTTATTAACATACCACTTTCTTGTTCTATGTATCTTTATCACTCTATAATGTATGCGCACTCATGTGAGTCTTATGGAGGATAAAAAGTATCACCACATCTATAACGTATGCATGAGGTTGATGAGCATTTATAGATGTAATCCCTATAACATATGCACCTTAGAAGCTTGATGCTAAGTAGCATTCAAGCTCTCTACATGAATTCCTTCCCTATAATTCCTTTAAAGAAATATTATTATAACTCCTTAAGTCCTTTCACATATCATTCCTTTGCTTTGCTATGTTTCTTTAGTAACAAGTAAACTTATCTTTTGTAGGTGGATTGATGAGGCGCTATGGAGCTAGAATAGCAATTTCAATGCTTCCTTTGTGATGCAAGAGCATGCAGAGGTAGTAGAGCAATCTTGCATCATCCAAAAATATTTGTTTTTCTCTAAGTGCTGGCGAGGGGATAAGCTATCGCGATATCGTGACACTTTTGGAGAAAAGGCACCAAGGGGCAAAGTCATCACGATATCGCGACACTTTTGGAGAAAAGGCGCAAAGGGACAAAGCTGTCACGATATCGTGACACTTTTTGAGAAAAGATGCAAAGGGACAAAGTTGTCGCGATATCACGATGCTTTTGGAGAAAAGGCGCCAAGGGGCAAAGTCGTCGTGATATCACGACACTTTTGGAGAAAAGGCACAAAGGGGCAAGGCTGTCGCGATATCGCGACACTTTTGGAGTAAAGGCACCAAGGGGCAAAGTTGTTGCGATATCGTGAAAGTTTTGAGAATGGGCGCCAAGGAGAAAAGTGGTCGTGATTTCGCGACACATTTTGCGGATAGGCGTCGAGGAGAAAAGTGGTCACGATTTCGTGACACATTTTTCGAAAGGGCACCAAGGAGAAAAGTTGTCACGATTTTGCGACACATTTTGCGGATAGGCACCGAGGAGAAAAGTGGTCACGATTTCGTGACACATTTTATGAAAGGGTGCCAAGGAGAAAAGTGGTCGCGATTTCGTGACACATTTTACGGAAGGGTGCCAAGGAGGAAAGTTGTCGCGATTTCGTGACACATTTTGCGAAAGGGTGCCAAGGAGAAAAGTTGTCACGATTTCGTGACACATTTTGCAGAAAGGTGCCAAGGAGAAAAGTTGTCACGATTTCGTGACACATTTTGCGGATAGGCACCGAGGCGAAAAATGCTCATGATTTCGTGACACATTTTGCGAAAATGCGCCAAGGAGAAAAGTTATCACGGTTTCATGACCCAAAGGCAGAAGACAAGTACAAAAGGTAAAGACATCACGAAATCATGACATGTCACGGTTTCGTGACTCGAAGACGAAAAATGAGTGCTGAAGGCAGAGACGTCGCGATTTCGTGACATGTCGTGTTTTCACGACCCGAAGACAAAAGGAGAGTACGGAGGGCCAGGATGTCACAATTTCATGACATGTCGCATTTTTGTATCTCAAAGGAAAGAAAATGACAGGTCATTCATGACTCCACATGGGTAGGCGGCTGTAGAGATTGTTGCAGAAGGGCACATGGTAGCAAAGTGTAGGTGGCTACAGGGTACTCCTGGGAATGATGACTTAGTGGATCGAGGGACAAGTGGCTATGGAGCACTCCACCATTCCATGCCATGATGATTGAAGACACCTGGCAGCAATATGTAGGCGGCGATAGAACATTCATGCGGGCGATTACAGGAAACCCCGTAGTCTGTGTAATGATGTCCGAAGAGGGTCGGGTCCATTATAAAAAGGCTGTGCATACATTGTAAAAGGGGCTAGCCATTTTGTAACTTTTGTAATTTGGTTTTTGAAGATGTTAATGAAAATTTGGTGATTTCTTTGTGTGTAATTCTAGTCCTGCATCAAGTGGTATCAGAACTAGAAGGTTCTGAGTGTGCGAACAGACCGCCGACCGTGAGGCAGTTTGTGCCAGGATCGTGGTTGTGGTTTGTGATAAAGTGAGCAGGATGCCTCCACAAAGGAACCATGGTGGTGCGAGGAATAGGGGAGCAGAGGTCGATCTCAGAGCCTTGCAGATACAAGTGCAAGCGCTGCAGGAGGAATTGAGAAGAGGAGTTGAGCCAAGAAGAGAAGATCATAGTGAAGATGAAGTTTGGGAATACGAGGGTCCATCTGATGAGGAGGAAGTGTTGGATCCAAAAGAGGCTAGGTTGTATAGGGCCATATCCCAGATCGGGAAGAATTCGAAGTTTGATGTCTCCACTTCTTCTGGTAATCTCAATCCCAAGGAGCTGATAGATTGGATCAACGACATGGAGGAATATTTTGAGTATGAGAAGATCTCAGATCCAAATCGGATTAGGTTTACAAAAACAAAGTTGAAGGGACATGTTAGCATCTGGTGGAAAGGAGTATAGCTGGAAAGGAACAGGAGGGAAAAAAAAAAGATCACCAGGTGGGGTCGGATGGTGGAGAAGTTGAAAAGGCAATTCATCTCTGCAGATTATGAGTTGGATATGTTGAGGAAGATGTAGTGTCTAAGACAGGTGAGTAAATCTATCAAGGAGTACACAGAGGAGTTCTATCAGATCTCAATTCAAATCGGCCATTCTGAGGCAAATAAGGAGAAGGTTACCCGCTACATCAATGGATTAAGAACCACTATTCAAGAAGAGCTGAGTCTGGTTCGGATGAGCACGGTTGAGGATGCGTACCAGTTTGCCTTAAAAGTGGAAGGGAAATTGAATAGGAGGTTTGAAGGTAAGCAGAGAGGAAAGGACCGTGGGGGGAGAGCTGGTGGAAGGACCAGTGGAGGAAGATACAAAGATCTAAAGAATACTGGTGAAGCAAGCAGTAGCCTGGGCCAAAAATAAGAGAAAGAGGAGAATACCCATCGCCCACACAATCAGAACAACAACTACCCAAGAGGAAGAGGCAGGCCTAGGTGTGGGTATGGGAGAGGTGCATTTTGGGTAACCTGCTTCAATTGCGAGGAAGAAGGACATCGGGCATACAACTGCCCATAGCACCAAGAAAGGCCAAATCGAAGACCTGAGGGTCAGGCTAGAGTTGTTGTAGTAGACGAAGGTGTCGAATATGAGAAATCTGATGAGGTAGAATGAGGGGAAGCGATGGTCATCAGGAGAGTCTTGTTGAATGAGGAAAAGAAGCCAGACTAGAGGAACAGCCTATTTCAAACAAGATGCAAGTGCTCAGGCAAGGTCTGTAACATTATCATTGATAATGGAAGTACTGATAATTTGGTCTCTGAGGAGATGGTGGCCAAATTACAGTTAGAGAGAGGAAGACACCCGCATCCATATCAGATTGCGTGGTTACAGAAGGACCATAGGGTTTTGTTCAATGAGCAATGTCTGGTGAAGTTTAATATTGGAACTTACCGTGATGAGGTCTTGTGTGACATCCTACCTATGGATGCATATCACATGTTGCTTGGGAGGCCATGGTAGTTTTATCAGAGTGTAGTACATGATGGTCGAGCCAATACATATTCCTTGTCAAAGAATGGAGTCTGCCATAAGTTGAAACCCCTGAAGGAGGTGAATGAAAAAGTATGTAGCAGTGCTCGAGTCTGTCTAGTTGATGGAAGGATATTTTTAGATGGCCTAAAGCCAGATCATATGTGCTATGCAATCATCCCTAGGATTAAGGAAAAGGAATGCGAGGATACCCCAGTAGAAGTTAAGGGTCTATTAGAGGAATTTCCAGATATCATTTCTAATAATGTACCTGAGGGTTTACCACCTGTAAGGAAGATCAGTCACCACATAGACTTGGTGCCAGGGTCTAGCTTGCCCAACAAGGCTGCACATAGAATGACCCCTATGGAAACTGAGGAGCTGAATAGGAAAGTTCAAGAGCTACTAAAGAAGGGGTTGATTCGAGAGAGTCTTAGCCCGTGTGTAGTACCTACAATACTAGCACCCAAGAAAGATGGAGATTGGAGAATGTGCATAGATTCTCGAGCAATTAACAAGATCACTATCAAATACCGATTCCCATTATCGAGGATGAGTGACATCATGGACTATTTGAGTGGAGCTGAGTACTTCACGAATATTGATATGAAGAGTGGCTATCATCAGATCTATATCAGAGAAGGGGATGAGTGGAAGACAGCCTTCAAAACTAGAGAGGGTCTGTATGAGTGGTTGGTCATGCCATTCGGGCTAACTAATGCGCCCAGTACATTCATGCGGCTAATGAATGAAGTGTTGAAGGAATTTTTAGGAAAATTTGTTATTGTCTACTTGGATGATATCTTGATATTTAGTAGAACCCTGGAGGAACACCTGATGCACATCAGGAGGGTTTTTGAGAAGCTACGGGAGGAGCAATTGCTGATAAATCTGAAGAAGTGTAACTTCGTAAGAAAGGAGTTAGTATACCTGGGATTTGTAATCTCAGCAGACGGTCTAAAAATGGACCCAGAAAAGGTGAAGGCTATCATAGTATGGCTTGTTCCAAGAAGCATAACTGAGGTAAGATCGTTTCACGATCTAGCCAATTTTTATAGAAAGTTCATTAGAAACTTCAGCAGTATTTGTGCATCCCTTACGCAGATAATGAGGGAGAATAAGAAGGAATTTAAGTGGACAACCGGAGCAGAAAAAAGCTTTGCTATGTTGAAGAATAAGGTCATAGAGCAACCTGTATTAGCACTTCCAGATTTCAATAAGGTATTTCAGGTAGACTGTGATGCGAGTGGTAGTGCCATAGGGGTCGTATTGAGTCAAGAGGGTAAGCCTGTTACTTATTTTCATGAGAAGCTCAATGATACTAGGAAGAAGTAGTCGGTGTATGATCAGGAGTTCTATGCTATAGTTCAGGCTCTAAAGAAATGGAGGCATTATTTTTTGCCAAAGGAGTTTGTTCTTTATACTGATCATCGGCACTACAATATATTAATAGTCAAGGAAAGTTAAATCAGAGGCACCTGAAGTGGGTGGAGTTCCTGTAGAGCTACACCTTTGTGCTGAAGCACCGGAGTGGGAAGTTCAACAGAGTTACGGATGCCTTGAGTAGGAGGCAATGTTTATTGATGGAGATGAAGGTGGAAGTTGTAGGGTTTGCTGAGCTTAAGGGTTTGTACCCTACAAATCCCGACTTCGTAGAAGCTTGGAAGGCCTGTTCTGCGCCTGTTACCTTAGACAGGACGAAGTGGTTAAATTTTTTGATTCAAGATGGAATTTTGTTCAAGGGAAACCAATTATGCATTCCGAGGAGCTCATTGAGGGAGAATATGGTCAAGGAAAAGCATAGTGGAGGGTTTGCTGGACACTTTGGTCGAGACAAGACCATTTCCCTTGTTAGTGAAAACTATTACTGGCCGTAATTGCAACAATATGTGAAAAAATTCATGCAAAGTTGTAGGATATGCCAGATGGCAAAATGTGTGAGGCAGCCTTCTGGTTTATATCAACCACTACCTATACCTGAAAGGCCATGGAAGGATATTAGTATGGATTTTGTTCTTGGTTTACCCAGGACGCAAAGGGGAAACGATTCCATATTTGTGGTGGTGGACAGGTTTTAAAAAATGTCTAATTTTATTCCCTGCCAGAAGACTAACGATGCATTCCATGTGGCTGGTTTATTTTTCAAGGAAGTGGTACGACTTCATGGTCTGCCACGGAGCATTGTGTCGGACAGGGATACCAAGTTTGTAGAATATTTTTGGAGAACCCTGTGGAAGAAACTGAAGACGGATTTAAAATTTAGTTCTGCATACCACTCCCAAACATATAGCCAAATAGAGGTGGTAAATAGGAGTTTGGGCAATCTACTGAGATGCTTGGTAGGAGACAAGCCCAAGGGATGGGACTTAGTTTTTCCGCAAGTAGAATTCACATACAACAACTCTATCAACAGGAGTACCAATAAGTCTCCATTCCAGATAATTTATGGGAGCAGCCCAAGAAACGCTTCTGAGTTGAGAAGGATGGATGCAGACAAAAAGTGCAGTTCTGAGGCCAAAGATTTTGTAGAACACCTGAAGAGCTTGCATGAAGAGGTGACTAAGAAAATCACTAAGATGAATGCTCAGTATAAGACCAGGGCAAACCAGAAGCGTTGGGCTAAGGAATTTGAAGTCGGAGATGCCGTCATGGTCCATCTAAGAAAATAAAGGTTTCCTGCCAAGACCTATAACAAGCTGAAGATGAAAAAGTTTGGGCCATGCAGGATCATTGGAAAACGAGATTCGGGCAATGCATACGAGGTGGAGTTTCTGAGTGAACTTAACATCTCACCCATTTTTAACATTTTGGATTTGGTCGAGTACCATGAAGGAGGTAGCAGTGAGACACCTAGTCCAGGTTTGTGGAGCATTCCAGCAGCCATCCCAGTCACAGACGAGATAGAAGAAGTGTTGGACACGCATGAAGACTGAAGCACAAGGAATAGGCGATATTTCAAATATTTGATCAAGTGGAAGGGCAAGCCCATAGAAGATGCAACTTGGTTGTCGAAGGCAGAGGTTGACCGCTTGGGTCTACCTCACATAGAACAGAAGTGAAGGTCACTTCTCAATTCACCCTGGGTGTCTGATGCAGGAGCATCCGAAGGTGGCAGAGCAATCTTGCATCATCCAAACATATTATTTTCCTCTAAGTGCTGGCGAGGGGATAAGCTATCGCGATATCATGAAACTTTTGGAGAAAAGGTGCCAAGGGGAAAAGTCGTCACGATATTGCGACACTTTTGGAGAAAATGCGCAAAGGGACAAAGCTGTCACGATATCGTGACACTTTTGGAGAAAAGGCGCAAAGGGACAAAGCTGTCACGATATCGCGACGCTTTTGGAGAAAAGGTGCCAAGGGGCAAAGTCATCACGATTCGTGACACTTTTGGAGAAAAGGCGCAAAGGGGCAAGACTGTCATGATATCGCGACACTTTTGGAGAAAAGGCACCAAGGGGCAAAGCTGTCGCGATATCGCGACACTTTTGAGAATGGGCGCCAAGGAGAAAAGTGGTCACGATTTCGTGACACATTTTACGGATAGGCGTCGAGGAGAAAAGTGGTCGTAATTTCGTGACACACTTTACGGAAGGGTGCCCAGGAGAAAAGTTATCACGATTTCGTGACACATTTTGTGGATAGGCACCGAGGAGTAAAGTGGTCACGATTTCACGACACATTTTGCAAAAGGGCGCCAAGGAGGAAAGTTGTCGCAATTTCATGACACATTTTGTAGAAGGGCACCAAGGAGAAAAGTTGTCATGATTTCGTGACACATTTTGCGGAAAGGTGCCAAGGAGAAAAGTTATCGCGATTTCGTGACACATTTTGCAGATAGGTGCCGAGGAGAAAAGTGGTCACGATTTCGTGACACATTTTGCAAAAAGGCACCAAGGAGAAAAGTTGTCACGGTTTCGCGACCCAAAGGCAAAAGACAAGTACGGAAGGTAAATACGTTGCGAAATCATGACATGTCACGGTTTCGCAACCCGAAGGCAAAAAATGAGTGCTAAAGGCAGAGACGTCGAGATTTCGTGACATGTCACATTTTCACGGCCCGAAGACAGAAGGAGAGTACGGAGGGCCAGGATGTCATGATTTTGTGACATGTCACATTTTTGTGGCTCGAAGGAAAGAAAATGACAGGTCATTCATGACTCCACACAGGCAGGTGGCTATAGAGATCATTGTAGAAGGGCACGTGACAGCAAAGCGTAGGTTGCTATAGGGCACTCCTAGGAATGATGACTTAGTGGATCGAGGGGCAGGTGGTTGCGGAGCACTCCACCATTCCATGCCATGATGATTGAAGACACCTGGCAGCAATATGCAGGCGACGACAGAACATTCATGCGGGCGGTTACAGGAAACCCCGCAGTCTGTGTAATGATGTCCGAAGAGGGTCGGGTCCGTTATAAAAATGTCGTGCATACATTGTAAAAGGTGCTGGCCATTTTGTAACTTCTGTATTTCAGGTTTTGAAGCTGTTAATGAAAATTTGGTGATTTCTTTGTGTGTAATTCCAGTCCTACGTCACTTTGGTGGATGATCTTAATCAAGTTTAAAAATTTATATGCAACTCCTTTGCTCCTTATATTCTATGCCTCCAACATGCTAATTCTTGTGCTTATTTTTAATGTAGATAACCACTTGTTATATTTACTGTCTCATGTTGGTAGAAGTAGATGCCTTCTCTTTGTAGTGTAGATGTTGTCTATCCCACATTGGTATATGTGGATGTTGTCTATAGATAGATGTACACTCTTTTTATTTATGTAAATGTAGCTTGATGATAGACTCTTATGGGCTTTGTTTTTGTAGTTTCATCCATCCAAGATGAGCCCTTTGGATGGCTCCTTTTGCTTGGGAAGAAGAGTGCTAACGTTTGAACTTTATTGGTGGATTTTAAATGTACTCATTGTGCCTTTTTGGGAACATTCAAATATTCTATTGATCTGTAAAAACCATATTAGAGTAGTGTAATAAAAATTACCATAAATTATACATAAACCTCCTTTGATGCACCTTATTTTGCACTCTTATTTCAGATACGAGATTCTTTTTTTATGGCATATTTTATCCTACAATACAAGGGTTTTGAGGTTTTGTTTTATGAGTAGACATCTTACCCTTTTTGCTTGGACACTTTGATAATAAATCTAAGCTTAGATAACAGTAGATAGAATCTCCTTAATTTATGCAATTTTTTGCACTTTCTTTTCTTGCATCCAATATTGTAATGCTTTGGATTTGAGACTCACCAAGTCTCAGTATTTGAAGCTTCTATTTCTTTTTTGTCTAGTTGTGTTATTATCCATGTTTTGGATGATTCAAATATTTTTAGGTGGCTTATTTTGGCCACTACAAGTTGTATATTTATGTGCTTCAATAGTGTCTTTAGAAACTTGATACAAATAAGATTTTATGTCATTCAAAAAAACAAAACTAATTTATTTTGAGAGTAGTATAATAGTGCAAATAAATCTAATAGAATTTATTTTTAATGCACTAACAATTTCACCTTATCACTCCAATCAACTCTCAAGATAATGCACTTAATAAATTTATTGCAACTAATCAAGAATAACCTAAAATAAATCTTGAAGAGTTATTCTACAAATTCACTACAACTAATATTGTAGGGCTTAGTCTTCTTTTATTTTTCCAAAGTATATGATAGGTAGTTGATATATAATTCTAAAATATAATCAACTCTTAATTAATGTGCAAATGAACCTTAAAAAGAGCCTTTTACCTTTTGCATTTTGAATATTGTAATATACTTTTTATTCATGCAACTTTAATCCAAATAAAGTGCTCTAATGAATCTAATAAGTAGTCTAATTAATGATTTAGTTAGCACCAATAGTTTCATACCTTTTAAAAAATTATGTAGCATGCTTTTCTGCTTCTATTGATGATGTGGTTCTTGGTGGCTAATATCACCAAGTTTTTGCTTCAAGTAGGATCTTGAACAACTCCTTCTTCACCAAATGATGGTCTTAAACTTTCTTTCACGAGCCTAATATTTGGTGGCTTGTTCTCCTCTTGTGGTCTTCTTCTTCTATTTTAGATTTTGATAAGTCACTATTCCTGAAGTGGTGCCTTCTTGCTACAAGAGGTAATCTTCAAATCTCCTAGATTTTATGAGATTATTTTATCTTCAAATCTTCTTATCAAATTTTGACTTCAAGAAAGATCTTCTTCTCAATATTTTGAATGTCTTGAGGTATTTTATTGGATTGTTCTTCTAAAATTTGGTACCTCTTACAAAATTCTTCTTCTCAAATTTGGCACTTCTTGCCAAATTGTCTTTCTCTTGGACTTGTTATCGAATGGTGATAATTCTCCCAAGTTATTCACTATCAAGGGCTTCTCCTTGATAGTGGATTTCTCTAGTGAGTACTCCTTTGATGATTTCTTCAGTAAGGCTTTCCTAACATTTTTTGGATGCTCGATGAGACCTTCGCAAGGTCTTTGATCTTGTAGTTTCTATTGGCCTTCCCTTGAAACCTCTTCAACCTTTTCCTTCTGGAAGTGTTATCGGTGCAATCTGTTCTTGGATATCTAATTTTACTACTTCTAGATTTGAGCAGGAATCTCTTAGTACTTCTTCATCCAATTCTATAAGTCCTTCAATGATATCTTCTCCCGATCTCTTTTGCTTTAGGTGCTGAATTGATTTTGTAGAAGATACTCTTCCTAACATTCTTATAGGAAGTTTCCCAACTCAATGAATCTTCTTTTCCTATAGCAAAAATATTAATACTGAAATATTAATCAGCTTTTGAATCATATATTCCTTTTGAATTCTTCTTCAGGATCAAGGTTTATATGGCCTATTTTAATATCAAGGCTTTTGTGGAATTTTAAAGGCTTATGGCCTATTTTAGTATCAAGGCCTCCATTGCCTTTTCAATATCAAGGCTTTTATGGCATATTCAGTATCAAGGCTTCTATGGCCTTTTCAGTATCAAGACTTCTATAGCTTTTTCTTAAAGGTTCCTATGGAATTTTCTTCAAGGCTACTATGGACTCTTTGTCAAGGCTTCCATGGCCTATTCTTCAAGGCTACTATGGAATTTTTGTATCAATGACATATTTTTCAATTGTGAAGTTCTTCAATCTAGCAATGGGGATATTCAATATCCTAACTTCACCATACCTCTTCTCCAGAATTATTCTTCCATAGTTTTTTTCTCTTACGTAAGGAACTAATATCTCCACTATAAGGGCATGTCGATCTATGGGAAATGAAGTTGGAGTATCCTAAATTTTTTGTTGTAGGAGGAGTACTAATCTTCTAATAATTAATTATCTATAATAAAAGAAAATTTGGGTAACTGTTAGTAAGTTTCAGATATCCTAGATCTTCACTAGATGATATTTCAATCTAGTGGATTGAATTTTGAGTCATGGTCTTCACGATTTTTTCCTATAACTTTGTGGAAAAAACTCTAGTCAAATTGTAATCTTAGTATTTTTGGAATTAATATTTCTTTTAGTCCTCACTTATGACTTTCCCTAATTCTACCACCAAGATTCTTTTGATATATTTTAATAGTGACTGGTCTAATGGTGTGTCAAGTTGAAAAAACACTCAAGCTCAGTAATCATGGTGGTTTTCATATAGACCTACATAGACTAGATCTACCATAGCTTTGATACCACTATTAGCTTTTTATATAATATACGAAGGGAGATAACAATCACAAGATGTAGAATAATATGAAAGAAAGTAAATCTGTTGGCTTATTGAGACATGTAATAAATAGAAATTATATAAATAAATAGAATGTAGTCATGGAGGAAGTGAACACTCCATTAATAAAGTTACTAAATTACATTACACTCATCACCACTAGATGGTGATCCACACATAACTGTACTATCTACAAATATGTTCTAAGATACTATGTCCCTGACTGTCTCTATCTATATATATCTACCTAATAATGAGGTCTTATTTATATAGGTAAAATAGGTTACTTGGCCAACATTGTATTTAGTTGTACAAGGGACACCTTGCACATTTACAACTTGCACATTAATACTTATGCATTTATTACATTGGGTGAAGTAACTAGATAAATTCCCCCTAAAGTAATCTAATGTCCTAAGAATGTACCTTGTAAGATACATTTGCATGACCCAAATGATGGAATATAATCTATTTCTAACAGTATACAATGTCTCTCTCTACTTTTTTTATAAGTTTATGGTTATCTTTGTCCTACATTCATTTAGGAACTATATTTTCAAGTAGCTTAAGCATATGTAATTGACTAATTCTCTTATATTTTGAGGGAGAATTATATTTCTAAATTAAAAACACACACATGTATATATATGAAAATGATAATATAATTAAGAATTTTATTTATTTATTAATCTATATATTATATTAATATAAGATTTACAAATTATATATTTTATCATTCATCTAATAGAATATTTCAATTTGACTATGTTCATATATTCAAGCTTCAAAATTGTGATATAAATAGAACAACAAATTAATCATCTTAGGTTGAAAGTTCTCAACCACTTTTTAGGAAAATGAAGCGTTTATGCTAGCGAAAGTGAGCACAAATGAGTAAAATGTTTTGTCCATCACTTTTGGATCCATAATGTACGTGGTTTTTAAATATTTCTACATAGTCTTATACAATCATAAGATCAAACACTAAAGAATGTAATCCATCATCTACCATCAAATACACACAAAAAAAATAAAATAAAAGATATAACTTTATAAACATTGGAATTTCCACGAGTGATATTATAATGAGATTTTAGAGTCCACACAACTATTAATATCATATGTTTATAAAAGAGAGCACGATAATAATTTCCAGGTTAAGCTTAACTATTGTTTAGTTTTTAACTAGAATAAATATTTGATTACAACAAAATTTAAAACAAATTTATCGAGGTTGTGCAAAAATCCAAAAGGGAAGTTTCACTAAATGATAAAAAAATATGAGAATTAGGAGAAAATACAAGATAGAAGTAATACTCACACCTTCTTCCTCAAAATTATTAAAAATTAAAAAAATGAATCATATGAGGAAAACTAGGTAGAATTGAAGGAAAGCCATATTCGAAAGCCCTAATTGGAATTTAGGATACTCTATGTGGAAGGATGAATGCCCAAGTTAGATATAAGAAGAAGAACAAATATATGACAAGTCAAGTATAGGGACCAAATGTTACATGATAAGTGATTGTTTAATATGCTATGATCAAGCATGATATAATGGTTAAAAATTAGAGGATTAATATATAAGTTCCTTGGATAATAGCTAGGATTTTTGGGGATTCAAAATTGGATCTAGTGGAAGTGGGGATTGAATTCAACCTATAATGTTTGTTCCTAGGGGTGTTTCCTTATCATATTTTTCAATTAAAAAATTAAGGATAAAATAGTGGATAGTTTCCCATGGTATAGGGGGAGAGATGCCCTTTATTTAAGGCCATGGAGTGAGAAGTTTTTTTTGAGTAGAAATTATTTAAAAATATTTCAATGTGGATTAGAATTTTGGACTTCCATATTAGGTTATCAATAATGATGTTTTGTAAAATATTGGAAATACCCTAGGGGCGTTCATCAATGAGGGATCACTATTGAGTAAAAACATGATATATATACATGGATATGCATTTCTATGGATATTTTAAAACTTTTTCCATTATCTATTAATTATTTAATTTGAATAAAGAGAATGGGATCAATAAGTGGACTATGAAAATAATGTACTTTGATACCTCAATTTTTATGGGACTAGATACATGAAAAGAGATTGTAAAGTAAAAATAATGAAGAAAGAGACAAAAAATTTATCGTGAGATAAAGTTCAAGTTGAAGCACAAAATATATACTATAAAAGAATATAGATTAGATCAAGGATATACACTCCAAGAAAGAGATAAAGAAAGCATATATATATATATATAAAATGAAAGAGACCATCATAGTCCACTTAGACCAATCATTAGAATGAAGTAAAGAGGGATACAAGGGATGAGGAAGTAGAATGTGTGAGTTTAAATTTAAAAATAAGAAAAGGTATAATGGAATATGTGGAGGGAGATTTTAAAATAAAGTTGATGAAAGAGGTCAAATTTGTTCTAGGTAAAGCATATTTATTTTCCTCAAGTATTTTGAAATATTCTCCTTACAATAGAAAAAAGTAGTGCAAAGGTTATCCATTACAATTTAGGGTTTCAAGAGCAACATAAAAAAGAAATTAGGATGGAGGATATTCATATAAATTTTGGGATTTTAAGAATTATTAAGAGTAACTGTCAATACAGAGCTTGTGGGAGTTTTTTTTAGTACTTTGCTATGTTTCTGCAGCTTTTTGTTTCTCCACTGTTTCAAGAAAGAGATCTATGTCTGTTTCTTTTTTTGTAATTATGATGCAGGCGTGTTTTCTCGGGGTATACCCAAAATGTTGTATGGGAAGTTTATTTTTGATAACAGGCTATGTGCCTTATCAGATGTAATGGCTTTGGCGACATGTAGATTTTACATATATCGGATCCTTAGTAAGGACATGTTCATCAAAAGCGCTGGGCTGATTTTTGTAAAAGGTTTTGGGTCAACCTGTAAAACCCGGTATTAATGCTATAGTATCTTATCTACAAAAAAAAAAAGGGATTTTAAGGAAGCATAAGAAGGTAATTTTTATGGAGGAGTGTCATAGAATTTATGGTTTTTAGGGAAACATAAAGAATAAAGTGCTTGTGTGGTTATTCCTTGCACATTAGATCATTTAGAGCAAGATAAACCTATAAATGATAAGTTTCACTATGAACAATATAAAAAAATCAAAGAGATTAATGAAGATGAAATGTTGGTGGGAATGAAAAAAAAGGAAGATCCATGAAGAAAAAATAAAGAGAAATGAAGCTAATAGCGATATTGATATGGAAAAAAACAAATATTAAAAATATATGTGATTGAATGGCATAAGCTCAACTGGTTAAATTTCTCAACTTTATAGGAGGAGACAATGGTTTGAATCTTTCCAAGCGATGCATGCATAATTTCTAAGCTTTTTGTAATATTGTCATGTGGTCATGATGTAATATAGGTGGGCCTATTTCAATCCTATATAACCAATTAAAAACAATACATGTGATAAAATGTGTGTAACCTGATCTCGTTTAGGCCAAGACCAAAAGTATGAAGAAGTGTTGATGAACACCATTAATGTAAGCCTATGAGACTCTTTAATATTTCATCATTAGTGGTATTTGTTAATCCACCTTTATGAATACCTTGCTTAAAAAATTAATTTATTATTTTATTGTAAGGTTAAACTCAAGGTTAAGTTTATGTCAACTTGAGGTTAACCTCTTATTGAGGATTTGGTATCCCTATAAATACCTCTCAATGAGGATCTATTTATATCATAAGCATAAAAAAAATATTATATATTGGGGTGCCCAAGAGCATCCACCTTGTACTTCTTATTGTCTCCCTTCATTTCTTTACTTCATTTGCTATTGTTATCTTTTTATTGCATTTTCTTCTTTTTGACATATGATTGTGGTAGATGCATAATTTTGAAGATTTTTATAAAATATTACAAATTCAAACTAGTATCATAGTGATATTCGGACCAGCATCACTCATAATCAAAATAAATAATTATTTAATCAACAATTAAGGGCATCATTCAAGTTACGTCTTTCTTTTTTTAATTTAAAATTTAGTTTTTTGAAATATTCTATTGACATATTTTTATTTTGTGTTATTCATGCACTTTTTCTGTGTGACCTATTAGCACACATCCATGAAATTAGTCATATAATTGGTACACTATCATGGATAACATGATGGTTATGTCATGTGCCTTAGATCTAGGATAAGGGAAGTTTGAATCCTAGTGCATTTTTTGTCTATCTACTATCATATAACTTATCTCCTATAGAGTCTTTTATGTTTCACCTACCAACAAGGGATTGACACATCGATAAGAATTATTCTTGTTGGATTTATAAGCCTTACTACCTCACAATATCATAGGTCCCAATATAAAATAACCATTTTATATATATATATATATATCAAGGCTAATATAATATTGAAATAAACATTCACTTATATAATCAAATATGAAAGTAAATGGTGTAAGTAATTAATGAACTATGCATGTGATGGTCTTAGAACCATTCTATTATATCAAGAGAAATATAGAATGAGAGAGAGAAGAACTATACATAATATTATTATGAGAATGGAATGATTCCTTGGTCAGCACTCTATCTAACTATACAAGTGGAAATCTTGCACATTTACAACTTGCACATTGAAACTTGTGCAATTATTACTTCTTTCCCAAGTAACTACTTAAATCTAATCTATGGTAAAATCCTACTCTATTTATGTACTAAAGGCGTACATTGACATGACCCAAATGATGTAATATACTCTAACATCCCCTTGTATTATATTATTTGGCTATTGAATATTTTAGTCTTCAATATGGATCTTTGTAGTTATCTTCATTCTTCAAGTGGTCTTGAGATTGATATTCTGGTTGAGTTTCACCTTTCTGCTTGACTTTGTATTTTGACTTTGGCACTGTTACTATTTTCCTTCCTATTTTTTATTGAAGAAGTTCACACCTTTTTTGTTTCTATCTCTGTTCCTTGAGAAGTATACTCGAGAAAACTCACTAATGAAGTTTCTTGTCATGGTATATATCCAGTCAAAGAAATGTTTTTCTTTGTACCAACAATATCTTTGAGAATGGTTAGTTCCTCCACAAATTTCATAGCTATGAAAATTACAACATATCTCTATCTTGTACCCATATCTGCTACAATGACTATGCTTATTTTCTGCTACCAAATATTTTTGACCATTTTGATCTTCATATTAATTGTTTTTGTAAGTTTCTCTCACTGATTTAATATCATAATTTTCTGTTAAAAATTTTATTGCTTGTTTGCTACTACTAGTTTGAGCTGTATTTTCAAGACCTTCTTGTTCTGATCTTCATACCTTTTAATATTTGAACAAAAATCATTTGTATGATCAATACAATCATTAGAATGATCTTTATCAACATCAGTATGATCTTGTGCATCACTTTATCTATCATAATTTGTATCTATGCTTTCATAATTTCTAGTAACATGATTTTTTCTGAGCAATCATAAAATTTATCTAGATAACTTGTATCACATATAGCATTAGTCTTTGTAATAGGTTCATCTATATTTATCAAGAATTCTATATCACTAGTGTCAATTCTTGCATTTCAATATTCTCTTTCATTTTTATAAGAATCGTGATTTGCATATTTATCCATTTTAAGAAGATCACTAGTATCATAACATGCATAAATCATCAATGGTTTTAATTCTATGGTATTGCAATATGAATCTACCATCATAGGTCTTATGTCATTTGTATCACTAGAACCATATGTCATCTCTTTTTTGTTATTTACCTCTTCAACCTTTTCATGTTCCTCATCTTAGAAGCATTAAGAGTGACAATTCCTTTGTAGATTATTATCCATAGATTGGTAGGTATAGTAACAAAATATTCATAGTAATAATTAGCATTACTAAGAACACTTTGCATGTATTTTTGAAGTGTAGAATAATCCCATTTTTCTACTTCACTAGTAATATCACCAAGCATACTGTTCAAAGCATTTGCTTCATTAATATACATATTCTTCAAATTTTATATCATGTCCTTTTATCTTCTATTCGTGTCTTTGAGAACATCATTAGTAAGTAATTCTATATATATTACTTTATATATATCATTAGGTAATATGAACACATCTTTTGAGTTTGTTTATGCTTCACCAATTTCTGAATTTAAGTAATATCCTAGTGTTAGAAAACGTTAATTTTTGACCTCTCATGATTGACTGCAAAACCTTCTTTTCCTTTATAGATGTATTCTATTGACTTTCAAATTTCTCTATCATATTTTGTGTGCAGCCTTTTAAAAGTTGCAATTGTTCCTTAGTCTTTTCTAGAGGATCATCTTGAATGTAAATTTTTTCTTCTTGAAAGTTTGAGTCTTATTCAAAGATAATTAGTTATTTTTGAAGACATAGATTTTCTTCTTCACCTAATTTTGACAATCAATGAAGTTCTACTTTCCGAGTTTCTACTTTTGAATTACTTGTTTTCCTTTACTTTTTTCTTTATCATGTTCTTTTGATGTAGGCTACCTTATGTCTCCCTAATTTAAAATTAGAGAATGATAATATTTACAAATATTTATTTTTATAATTTGATGTAGAAAACCTTATTTATTCATAATATAATTAATCTATCTTAGAATAAACTTAATAAATGTAAAATATTACTTACGAACCTTATTTCTTTTATATCAAATAAGTGGATAATTAACCCTTATTTCTCCAATTTTTAGATTCCTAAACCCCTTCAAATTTTTTTAATTATCACCACCTTATACCTTCAACAAAAAGGAAATAATATCTTACCTCACCACCGCGACCACCGACGAACCAACTCCTCACGACTTTGACCACTAGGCAACTTATGTGACCACCGCGTGTCAAGAAATGACTGGTGAAAGTCCTTCTTACAATTTTGATTGGCTGATTAAACCTTAAAAATTGGTTTAATTTATCCTTCCATCATTATTTGCTAACTGATCTAGCATAAAAGAAAACTTGCAACTGGACGTTTTACTATCAGTGAGAATCATGCTCAAAATATTCGTTCATGCCATATTCCTGCCTCTAAAAAAACTCCATAGTAGAGATGTCAGAGGTGCTCGTTGAATATCTCTGACTACTTCCTTAATGTTCAAATTCTATGAATAACTCCTACTATCTAGCATTACTAATGTAATATCTCCCACCTTCGTTACTGCCTTCTTGAGAGTAACTTTTCCACGTAATTAATTGATGAATCAACGGTCTATCTCCAACTCTAAACCTCAATCAGGTGGACCTCGTAGTTGATGTGCTTGTAATCGATTAGGGTTTTCGAATGCGCAAACCTTTTGTTATGCTCACCTGGAGCTCCTTATACCACTTGGCACCTTTTCTAAAAATAGATGATGACTTGAAAATACTTGGGTGTTTCACTGATCAATAATGCTATTGGAAGACATTTAAACTTAGACTGTTCGAATATTTTTCCAACTCCTTCAAATTACACTCGAAATTTTGCCAAACTCATTTATGTTAAGCTTCTCCCTGGTGAGGTTATATTCTTCCCTAACGTTACTCTATCCTTCTTAGCTCGTCAAGTTTGAAGTTGTTATGATCGTCTTCAAAGACTTCCTCAAACTGGATTACCTATGTAGGTTAAGGCTTTAGTACCCAATGAGCATTGATATTTTCTTCTCACATGAGTGTCATTAGAGGAGTTGATAATTTCGATGTTTGCTAATTGTTGTATATTAATGCTTTTGACTGCAATATCTTCTTACTCGGTATCGTTAGAAAAATAGATTGTGATCAATCGACTTTGCTAACGATGTTCACAGACTGATAAATATTGCCCTCATTTTTTTATGTGATGCATCCTTCAATGCCCAATTTGTGCCTTCCCTAGTTGTTACCAATGTGATGACTTGATGGTGCTAGTCTGAGTATGTGAACTCCTATTGTGCTTGATGTATAAAACTTCAAACCAACCACATCATCCATGTGTGGGTTCTTTCTGCATGATCTGTTTTTCTTCTAAATCCTCAATGTGCATGCAACTTTATCACTCGATGTAGTTTCCAACCTACAACACTTTGCTTGTTACCAACTCATGCAATCATCAGACGGTGCTAGCTTCCTCACTTCTAGGCTTCAATTACAATGACTGTCTTCAATTGTAATTAATGTCTTTGAAAATTAAAATGATTATTGTTGGCATCATTTTTTTTCATCATCGTGTATCTATGTGGACTCAGGTACATAAATTCCCATGCAATTTCTATTTAGCTAATCATTGATGATTCAACGATGCATCAATTCAGCATGACTATCATTGGAGATTTCTTAACAAATTAGTGACCATTATATTTGGTGTTTTAAAAATGGCTATTTTTGTGTACCTTGGTTGTAGCTAGAAGTTTAGTGGAAGTTACACACTACGGTCTGGTGCAATCTTGATGAATTTCCTCTTCAATGACTAAAATAATGATTTCTACTTATGCTCTCGATGTGTGCTCAATCTACAATAACTCCTCCATTGAGTGATCGATATGTGGGTTCTAATGGCTTGACCTTGGCGAACTCCTTCGAGAGTTAAACGGTCTTCGGTAAAGGTTGTAATGAGCTTGCAATAATGGCTATCCAGTATTTTCCTCTACATGAACACACTCAAGTCACTATGTGAAATAGCTACTCCAAGTGCTCGATGGAAACCTCATGTGTTCTCTCAATACCTTGTTGTTCACTCTTTCTTTTAACGCTCAAAAGTCGGCGTTACTCCTTGTTAAGCACCAAATTATTGTTCAATGCTCCAAGATGAGCATTATTCATTTGCTAGGTTCCTACATGAGAAAAAAGCAACACTTCTCCATCGTGACAAGTGTCAATTGCATGTGAGACTATCCTTAACACCTGGCGCTTGCATTGAAATCTGTCTTCAACGCCTTATATCTTCTCAACGAATGCAAGTTATCCAATTCTTTTCTCCAACGCTTTCTTTTTTTCCTTTTCCAGTGAACGCTAGCTAGCAATTTCCAACGATGATATTCTTCTACTTTGGCTCCAACTATGAATCCGACGTTGCCGTTTTGGCAAATGATATGTTATTCGATTACTGTTCTTGGATACTTCGATGGCTCTCATCCTAGCTGGCAGATTGATGTTGGGTTGAGGTAGTATCCCGTACCTTTCACTTTGCTTCCACATAGATTTTTTTGTGCTATTCTTCCTCGCTTTGCAATAGGATTGTAATAGATGCAAAGCTTTCTTTGTTGTTGTAGATGGACATCGTACGCAGGTTCTTGCTTTGATGATTTATATGGTGTTTCTAGACACCTAAAACCTGCACTTGTAAATCTTGGATTGGTTCTTCTTCATCTTTATTGCTTTACCAATAGTGGATGTTATATTCTTACTCTTTTATGTACTTGTTCTTAGGAAGAATATAGTTTATTTAGCTACTATCATTTGATTTATTTATTTATTATTATTATTATTATTTTTTAAATATATATATTTTTAAAGGTTTTAAAATATTTATATCAACAACAATTTTCTTTATTTATTTTTAAATATATTTCTTTTTAAAAGTTTTAAAATATGTATAACATTATTTCAACAATAATTATATATTTATATAGGCAACATAATTTTACTCCTTAGTTGATCTTTCTTAACCAAACTCATGTAAAACGTTACCATTGTTTTTTAAAACATTAGTTTATATTTATATGTACAACATAATTTTACTCCTTAGTTGATCATTCTTAACCAAACTCATATAAAATGCTACCAATATTTTTTAAAACATCCTAATTTATCAATTAAAAATAAAAATAAAAAAACCAATTAACACACTTTCAAAAAAATCTTGCTTCATGTTCTTAAATACAAACCATCTCTCGAATACAAACCATCTCTCATCTATACCATATAACCATATAAGGCCACCCATTATTTTAATCAACCCCAATCAATATTAATTTCTTCTTGACCAAAAAAAATTATATTTTATATTTTAAAAACAATTGAAATTTCCCTCCTAAATAAAATGATTGTATAAATTATTGAAATAAGGCGATGATATAATAAAATGAAAACAATAAATGAACAATTTAAGCGTGCGCGCCTCTCTACTAGACGAGGAAGGAGTCAGCCCTAATCTGCTATGCGACACTTCTTTATTCAGAGAAATGCACCGGATGCGGAAAGTGAAGACGAAACCATAGAAAAGAAAAGAAGAATGAAGAACAGGGAGAATCTCGTGCCTAGCGACGACCTTTAAACTTTTTATCCGTGAACAGATCCACGTCTCGTATGAGCTCGAAATCAAGCATATTATCGTCATAACTATAATACGTATCCTGCTTAGAAGGGTCGATACCGTTTTCGCGATCAATTTTGATCTGGCTTTTCATGGCGTCGCGGAAAGCTTTCTATCCACGAATCGCGTCGTTGTCAAACTCCACTTTTTGAACAACACCGTCCTTAGCACCCTCAATAAAAAATGTAGGTAGGTTGTTCGTCCTTAGCACCATCAATCAAAAATGTAGAAAGCTTGTTCGTCTGGTTAAACTAATGTAGAAACCTTGTTCGTCTGGTTAAACTATTGTCTTAGGAAGTTTGTTTGTTTAGGTAGATTTTATTTTAATAATTTTTTTTTAAAATAAACTTATCGATAAACAAGTATTTATTTTTTAATATATATTTTTTTAAATTTACAATGGTATAATTAGCATCCGCTTTTATAAGCACATGCTACAATTAAACTTTTACACCACTCAAATAATATCAAGAATGGTAAAAGAGGATAAATTGATATATATCTCACATTAAAGTTGGGAGTGCTTGTTTATACAACTTCTCTTTCTATTTTTATTAAGAATGTTGAGAGTAGTTGTTTGCGTGGTTGTATACAACTTTTCTTTCTATTAACGAAGTTGAGAGTGCTTGTTTGCGTGGTAGTATACAACTTCTCTTTCTACAAATTATCATGGAAAATGACTCAACCAGTTGCCGATGATGGATCTTTCTATCACCGTCCTTCGTTAACAGAGCCTACTTCGTCATTATTAAAATAAAAAGTTGTGCCAATTTTGTTATAAATTTATGGTTATCTTTGTCCTGCATTCATTTAGGGACTATATATTCAAGTAGCTTAAGCATATGTGATTGATAAATTCTCTTATATTTTGAGGAAGAATTATGTTTCCAAAATAAAAACATACGCGCACGTGTATATATATGAAAATGATAATATAATTAAGAATTTATTTATTTTTTAATTTATATACTATATTAATATAAGATTTATAAACTGTACAATTTATTATTCATTTAATATAATTACTGTGTTCATATATTCAAAGATTGAAAATTTTGATATAAATAGAACAAAAAATTAATTATCTTAGGTTGAAAGTTTTCAACCATTTTTTTAGAACAATTATCAAATATCAAATATTTATTAATTTTTTTAAGAACGATTATCAAATATCTTAGGTTGAGAAGTTAGTTAGGCGTTGTACAAAGTCTTCAAATCTTCAAAACTTTTTTTAAGAGACATTAGTTAGATGTTATGCAGAGAGTCATCGAACCGCAATGAATGCTGCAAATGTCGTTAGTGAATGCACCACAATATATCTTATCAAACTTAATGCTATATCACAATGCAAACACTGTTAAATAAAAAAATGTAAATCGTATTTGCAGAGGTGCATGTATTTGATAAATATATATAAAAAATTCAATGCTAATATTTGAAGCACTTCAGGATGAAAAAGGAGGAGAAGCTATGAGTTTACTTAAAGTTGTAAAATCTATTGCTTCGGTTCATTTAACTTTAACTCGGAAATACACGTTTAGGAGACGTTAGTCTCTAGTTGCGCACCATATAAAAGCTTAACAAATATACCACGTCTTTTCTACTTAAAATGGACTTTGATTATAATAACCAAATATTCAGTTTTGAGGATGCAAAAAATGCTGCTAAAGTGATGGGGAGACAATTCAACCACAAATAAAATGACGCAATTTTATTTGAAAGACGCAGTGTTATTAATTTCGAAGCAGGGAGCTTTTACAATAAAATACCATGAAAATAAATACACAGTGCTTTAAATGCAAAATACAGCCGCAACCTTCCTTTCTCCCCCAGCCTCTCGAATCCTTCAAAGAAATCCTTTTTATCCTCTATGTTTCGTGCTGCACCGCCGTTCATAACCGCCTTAACGGTTTCTGGAACGGTCATATGGAACGGCCTTAACGGCCTTTGAAACTGCCGCTTGGAACGGCCTTCACGATCTCAGGCACTGCCACTCGGAACTGCCACTTGGAACGCCACCTGGAACTGCCACTTGGAACGCCACCTGGAACTGCCACTTTGGCTTTGTCTGCTAAGGTGTCGCGATATCGCGACCTTTCTTTGCGTTTTGGCTTTGGCTGCCAAGGTGTCGCGATATCGCGACACTTCTTTGTGTTTTGGCTTTGCCGGCCAAGGTGTCGCGATATCGCGACACTTCTTTGTGTTTTGGCTTTGCCGGCCAAGGTGTCGCGATATCGCGACACTTCTTTGAGTTTTGGCTTTGCCGGCCAAGGTGTCGCGATATCGCGACACTTCTTTGAGTTTTGGCTTTGTCGGCCAAGGTGTCGCGATATCGCGACACTTCTTTGAGCTTTGGCTTTGGCGGCCAAAGTGTCGCGATATCGCGACACTTCTTTGAGCTTTGGCTTTGGCGGCCAAAGTGTCGCGATATCGCGACAACTTTGGTGTCGCGATATCGCGACCAATGTTACACTTAGTCGATTTTGCAAATTGTGAACTTTCGACCATGAGTTGCATTTGCCATGGTGCTTCGGAATACGTCGCGATATCGCGACGACATTTGCGTCGCGATATCGCGACCATTAGTTGCTTTGGCCACGGTGCTCGAAATACGTCGCGATATCGCGACGACATTTGCGTCGCGATATCGCGACCATTAGTTGCTTTGGCCACGGTGCTCGAAATACGTCGCGATATCGCGACGATATTTGCGTCGCGATATCGCGACCAATTTTATACTTGGTCATTTTTTGCAATTTTTGAACTTTTTCAACTTTGAACTTTTTTTTGGTGATGCAAGATTGCTGCGCTGCCCGAGATGCTCCTGCATCAGACACCCGGGGTAGATGTTTAGAAGTGATCCTCACTTCTGGATGGTCAGAGGAAAACCCAAACGATCAACCTCTGATTTGGACAACCACGTGGCATCTTCGACAGGTCTGTTCTTCCACTTGACCAAATACTCCGAATATTGCTTGTTTCGGGTACTTCTGCCTGCACGAGTGTCGAGTATGTCTTCAATTTCTTCTGTGTCTGGAGTGGATGCAGGAATGTTCCACAGATCCGGACTGGGTGGTTCACTACAACTTCCTGCATGATATTCAACCAAGTCTGAAATATTAAAGATAGGTGAAATATTCAGCTCACTTGGGAGATCAACTTCATAGGCATTGCCTGAATCTCGTTTGCCTATGATCCGGCATGGTCCAAACTTCTTCATCTTCAACTTATTGTAAGTTTTTCTAGGAAAACGTTCCTTACGCAAGTGAACCATGACTTCATCCCCTACTTGGAATTCTTTGAAACGTCGCTTCTGATCTGCTCTGGCTTTGTAAGTAGCATTCATTTGACTGATATGTTGTTGTACCTCTTCATGTAAAGTCTTCATGTGTGTTGCAAAGTCTTCAGCTTCAGCACTGCACTTGTCTGCTTTATCCATCGGTCTCAACTCAGAAGCATTTCTAGGGCTGTACCCATGCACAATCTGGAATGGTGATTTACCAGTACTGCGATTGATAGAATTGTTGTAAGCAAACTCTGCCTGGGGTAAAATCAGATCCCATCCCTTCGGTTTATCTCCTACCAAACATCGTAGAAGATTACCCAAACTTCTGTTGACTACCTCGGTCTGTCCATCAGTCTACGGATGGTACGTAGAACTGAATTTCAAGTCTATTTTCAGCTTCTTCCATAGAGTTCTCCAGAAATAACCCACAAATTTGGTATCTCTGTCCGAAACAATGCTTTGGGGTAGACCATGAAGTCGGACTACCTCCTTGAAGAACAAGCCGGCAATGTGAACCGCATCACTTGTCTTCTGACATGGAATAAAATGGGCCATTTTCGAAAACCTGTCAACAACAACAAAAATGGCATCATTTCCACGTTGTGTTCTTGGCAGACCAAGAACAAAATCCATGCTGATATCTTCCCAAGGTCTTCCTGGTACAGGCAATGGCTGGTACATTCCTGTATTCTGGCTGACTCCTTTTGCCATCTGGCACACTCTGCAACCCTGCACAAATCTGGTCACATCCGGCTGCAACTGTGGCCAATGGTAATTCTCACTAACAAGAGCAATGGTCTTATCACGGCCAAAATGCCCTGCTAGTCCTCCACTATGCTTCTCTTTGATCAAATTTTCCCTCATGGAACTTCGGGGAATGCACAACTGATTCTGCCGAAATAGCATCCCATCTTGGATCATGAAATCTAACCACTTAGTGCGATCCACGGTAGTAGGAGACACACATGCGGTCCATGCCTCTGCAAAATCTGGATCTGTTGGGTATAAACTCTTGAGTTCATCAAACCCAACAACCTGCACTCTCATTTCCATCAACAAATTATGCCTTCTACTCAAGGCATCTGCAACTCTATTAGATTTGCCACTTCTATGCTTTAGTACAAAGGTATAACTCTACAAGAATTCAACCCACTTCAAATGTCGTTGGTTAAGTTTACCTTGACTATTGATATACTGCAAAGCTTGATGGTCGGTATATAAAACAAACTCTTTGGTTAGCAAATAATGTCTCCATTTCTTAAGAGCCTGAATTATAGCATAGAATTCTTGATCATAAACGCAGTATTTCTTTCTAGCATCATTCAATTTTTCACTAAAATATGCAACAGGTTTACCTTCTTGACTCAACACAGCTCCAATGGCACTGCCACTGGCATCACAGTCAACCTGAAACACTTTATTAAAATCTGGAAGTGCCAGAATGGGCTGTTCTGTCACTTTCTTCTTCAATATATTCATGCTGGTATCTGCTTTGGCAGTCCACTTAAATTCTCTCTTATCCCCTCTCATAGTTTCTTTAGGGGTGCACAAATCTCGCTAAAGTCTCTAATAAACTTTCTATAGAAACTTGCAAGACCGTGAAATGATCTTACCTCTGTCACATTCCTTGGAGCAGACCATTCAAGGATAGCCTTCACTTTCTCGGGATCCATTTTCAGACCCTCCTCCGAGATGACAAATCCCGGGTATATCAACTCTTTCTGTACAAAACTGCACTTCTGTATATTTATCAATAACTGCTCCTCACGCAGTTTTTCAAAAACTGTCCGAACATGCAACAAATGTTCATCCAATGTTGTACTAAAAATCAGAATATCATCTAGATACACTATCACGAACTTTTCCAGGAAGTCACGTAATACTTCATTCATCAACCTCATAAATGTACTGGGTGCATTAGTCAGTCCAAACGGCATAACTAACCACTCATACAAACCCTCTCTGGTTTTAAAGGCTGTCTTCCATTCATCACCCTCTCGAACACGTATCTGATGATATCCGCTCTTCAAATCAATCTTAGTGAAGTATTTAGCTCCACTCAAGCAATCCATTATATCGTCCATTATGGGTAATGGAAAGCGATATTTAATAGTAATTTTATTAATGGCTCGGGAATCAGTGCACATTCGCCATTCGCCATTCTTCTTTGGTGCAAGTATTGCTAGCACTGCACAAGGGCTCAAACTTGCTCGAATCAAACCCTTCCTCAACAATTCCTGAACTTGTCGGTTCAATTCTTCATTCTCAACAGGAGACATTCTATGAGCTGCCTTGTTGGGTAAGCTAGATCCTGGCATTAAGTCAATCTGATGACTAATCTTCCTCATTGGTGGCAAACCCTCAGGCACATTGTCTGATATAATATCAAGAAATTCTGCTAACAGATGTTCAACTTTTGCTGGAATGTTAGTAGTATCTTCTCTTTTTACATGAGGAATTAATGCATAACACATTGAATCCCTCTTTATACCATCCAAAAATTTTCTGCCATCTACTAAACAAATTCTAGCATTATTGCATACCTTTTCCTCAACCTCCTTTAATGGCTTCAGTTTGTGGCGTACTCCATATTTTGTCAGGGAATAGGTATTTGCATGTCCATCATGCCTCTGCACGTCTATCAAATTGCCATGGTCTTCCAAGCAACAAATGGCAAGCATCCATCGGCAAAATATCACACAGGACCTCATCCTGGTATCTTCCAATTTTGAACTTGACCAAGCATTGTTCACTGACCAATGCTCTATGATCCTTCTGCAACCATGCAATCCGGTATGGATGCGGGTGCTGTTTTCTTTCTAGCTTTAATTTAGCTACCATTTCCTCAGAAACCAAATTATCTGTACTACCATTATCAATAATAATATTACAGATTTTACCTGAACATTTACACCTTGTGCGGAACAGGCTTTTTCGTTGATCTGGTTCCTTCTCTTCATTCAACAAAGTTCTTCTTGTGATCATCACTTCTCCGTGCTCTGCTTCTTCAGAGTGCTCGGATTCAACACCATCCTCAGCAACTGCAGCTCTGGCATTTCCTTCAGGCCTTCTGTTTGGTGCTTCTTGGTGTTTGGGACACTCATACGATCGATGCCCTTCTTCTCCGCAATTAAAACAGGTTCCACGGAATCTGCCTCTGCCATATCCGCGTCCACCTCTTCCTCTGCCCCTTTGATAATCATTGTTCTGATTACGGGGTCGGTAAGCATTCTCCTCCTTCTATTCCTGGCGATTGCTGGTTTCACCATTCTATTTTTGATCATCATATTTAATTCCACTGGTTCTTCCACCAGTTCTTCCACCACGACCTCTTCCTCTTTGCTTGCTGTCAAATCTGCGATTCAGTTTCTCTTCTACTTTCAGAGCAAACTGATAAGCATCTTCAATGTTGTTCATTCGAACCAGACTCAATTCCTCTTGCACGTTGGTTCTCAACCCATTAATGTAACGGGCTACTCTTTCCTTAGTTGCTTCCGTATGACCGGTTCTAATAGAAATTTTAAAAAATTCCTCGGTATACTCTTTAACAGTTTTGCTGGACTGTCGTAAACTCTGCATTTTTCGTAGCAGATCTAATTCGTAATCTGCTGGAATAAATTGCCGTTTCAATTTTTCCACCATTCGATCCCATCTGGAGATCTTTTCTTTGCCTCTCCGGTTTCTTTCCAACTGCACTCCTTTCCACCATATGCCAGCATGTCCTTTTAATTTTGTTCTGGCAAATTTTATTCGATTAGGATCTTCAACGTCCTCATAATCGAAATATTCTTCCATGTCATTAATCCAGTCGATTAATTCTTCTGGATTTAAATTTCCAGCATACGTAGAAACGTCAATTTTTGGTCTTTTTCCAATCTGCGAAATGGCTTTTATCATTCGCGACTCTGCGGCACTCATTTCTTCTTCTTCCGCTTCAGACGGGTCTTCAACTCCGTCATCATCGCTGCGATCTTCTCCTCTTGGCTCTATTCCCCTGCGCAATTCTTCCTGCAATGCCAACACTTGTCTCTGCAATGCACGAAAATCCCCTTCAGGAACCACGTTCCTTCCAGCACCACGATTTCTACGCGGCGGCATTCTGTCTCACAATTTCTCAGAAACCCGTAACCCCGATCCTGGTGTGAGCTGCCTCCCGTTCGGCGCTCTGCTCAACACTCTCAGAATCTTACGGCTCTGATACCACTTGATGGGGAGCCAATTCAACCACAAATAAAATGACGCAATTTTATTTGAAAGACGCAGTGTTATTAATTTCGAAGCAGGGAGCTTTTACAATAAAATACCATGAAAATAAATACACAGTGCTTTAAATGCAAAATACAGCCGCAGCCTTCCTTTCTCCCCCAGCCTCCCGAATCCTTCAAAGAAATCCTTTTTATCCTCTATGTTTCGTGCTGCACCGCCGTTCATAACCGCCTTAACGGTTTCTGGAACGGTCATATGGAACGGCCTTAACGGCCTTTGAAACTGCCGCTTGGAACGGCCTTCACGATCTCAGGCACTGCCACTCGAAACTGCCACTTGGAACTGCCACCTGGAACTGCCACTTGGAACGCCACCTGGAACTGCCACTTTGGCTTTGTCTGCTAAGGTGTCGCGATATCGCGACCTTTCTTTGCGTTTTGGCTTTGGCTGCCAAGGTGTCGCGATATCGCGACACTTCTTTGTGTTTTGGCTTTGCCGGCCAAGGTGTCGCGATATCGCGACACTTCTTTGTGTTTTGGCTTTGCCGGCCAAGGTGTCGCGATATCGCGACACTTCTTTGAGTTTTGGCTTTGCCGGCCAAGGTGTCGCGATATCGCGACACTTCTTTGAGCTTTGGCTTTGGCGGCCAAAGTGTCGCGAACTTCTTTGAGCTTTGGCTTTGGCGGCCAAGGTGTCGCGATATCGCGACAACATTGGTGTCGCGATATCGCGACCCATTTTACACTTAGTCGATTTTGCAAATTGTGAACTTTCGACCATGAGTTGCATTTGCTATGGTGCCCGGAATACGTCGCGATATCGCGACGACATTTGCGTCGCGATATCGCGACCATTAGTTGCTTTGGCCACGGTGCTCGAAATACGTCGCGATATCGCGACGACATTTGCGTCGCGATATCGCGACCATTAGTTGCTTTGGCCACGGTGCTCGAAATACGTCGCGATATCGCGACGATATTTGCGTCGCGATATCGCGACCAATTTTATACTTGGTCATTTTTTGCAATTTTTGAACTTTTTCAACTTTGAACTTTTTTTTGGTGATGCAAGATTGCTGCGCTGCCCGAGATGCTCCTGCATCATAAAGTTAAAGTTACACAAAGTCAAATAAAAAATTTAAATAAATTCCAATGATTTATATTTCACCAAATACGATATGCCTAAGTTTAGGCTTTTAATGAACAAAACTTTCAGAATCATGTTTATAGTAGGCATACGAGGAGAACAATAAAAAATGGAAAAAAAATTCAAAATTTATATATTTGGAGAGACTCAGAAGCAATTTATATTTAAAAAAAAATTGAGGAGAATTTTTGCATAGTATGGTAAAATAAATATATAAACCTATTTATATATTTACCATAAACAAAATTCTCTAAAAAAAATTGTAAATATAAAATGAGTAATTTACAGTAAAACCTCTTTCCCTTTTAAAAAAACAAAAGGATAAGAGATTATGAACCAATTCATGAAACTGCTTTCAAGAGAGAATGCCTAGTAGAATCTATCCTGCTCTGGTACCATGTTAAAATTTTATAAGAGTATAACTACAAAGCATTACAATATTTGAAGAAATAAAATATAACTGATTGATTATTCTATGGTTCAACTTTGTATAAATAACAATGTTGATCATTGAGAGACGTTGGATTAAAAAAACTCATCAAACCTGATGTAGACTATAACTAAGAGTTCACATGACTCATGAAGGAGTGAAAACTCTAGTAAGCCTATCCTAGTAGAACTTGAGAGAATAATTACTTATTCTAAGAGCTTCTTCCATAATGATTTTTGCCAATAATAAACTGGTAAATATCTTTCAAATGAAATGCTTCTTCCATAATTATTTTTCCCAATAATAAACTGGTAATTATCTTCCAAATGAAACACTTCTTCCATAACGTTTTTCTACCAAAAATGAATTAAAATATGCTTTTGTTTTATTTAGAAACTTGTCAACATCAATATAAAGCATTAGTTCAAAGTATTTTTAATAAAATCATAAAGTCAACATAGAAATTAATACCAAACCAATATGTAAGGAAATATTAACATGCCATGAGAAAAAGAAATGCTATTCTTTTGTTTTATTTTATTTATTTTATATATATCTATTTTTCATTCTTATTTGTTTTTTTTTTGTTTTTTTAATTTTTTTTTTGTTTTTTTATATTTTTCTTTCCTTATATAAATTTTACTTGTTTTTTTTTTTTTTTTTAATTTGAATTTGATTTAATTAATTTCAAATGTTTGAATTGGTTTAATTCAAAATATTAAAATTAACCAAAACAATAAAATAACATAACTAAGAAAACACCTAACCAACACACTAGACAAATTAAAATAAACCAAAAGGAGACACTAGTCAACACAGCGGGTCCCCAAGTTTTGGGGCTAGTTGTGGTGAGGCCACAATGGTGACTCCATTTGGGAATGCTCCTGAGTATCCCAGATAAAAAACCTAGAATCTTCAGTTCTGAAACCTAACCAACCAAATATTAAAAATAAAATTATTCAATAATATCCAACGAAGATGGCGACAAACAACCTCAATTGAAAACATATGAACCATTTCTTCATCTAAGTGTGTGAAAGTGTTTTCATTCTGGTATTCTTGAAAACCATCCAAATTCCATTACTTTTTTTACATTAGACTACAAAAATATTACTCATGAAGGAATATGCCTTTGCATTGATCCATAGCCAGTCAGGGTATAACCCAAATGGAGATACCCTCACTTACCTAGATATCAAGTTAAATTTGTAGTTGCCCCTTTTTTATAAATATTTCTGCACTGTTAGCCAGACGTCTATAGCCCCGATGAAAATGTCCTAATCCATTCGATTTATTTGGTGTGCTATTTTTGTATTGCTTTGTAAATTTCATCTACCCCCTAGGCTAGAGATCAAGTAAGGTTAAATATTGAGTATATAAAATATTTTTACCTTAATTAGTAAATCAAATAACTTCATATTTCAAGATTTCAAGAATACCCCTTAATTTGATGTGTTCATGTGTAGTTTTAGTAAAATAATTCATTGTTAAAAATTTGCTATCTTAATCCTAAGGTCTAAGAATATTAATAAACAATTTCATCTCCTTTTCCTTGATCCACATGATAGGTGCACCCTTCATGATAAAGGAATGCAAATATGATTAAAAGGTTGTTAATAACTACCACAAAACATCACCTCAAATGAAGGGGCCAACCCAAAAATTAATATAATACAAACTGACAAGAAAATAAACATAAAACTCACCAAGTTCAATATTTAGCAGCAAAAACAAAAATGAAAAACCAACACAAAAACACAAAAAATAAAAATTATATACAATAATATACAGGATGATGAAAATATTTGGACTATCATTTCCCTAGATCCTAAACTTTTAGAATAAGTGAATATTCTCTTAAGTTCTACTAGGATAGATACACTTGAGTTTCTACTCCTCCATGTGTCAAGAGAACTCTTAGTGGTGTCTTCATCAGGTTTGATGAGTTGTTGTAATCCAATGACTCTCAATGATCAACTTTGCTATTTATACAAAGTTGATCCTTGGAATAAATCAATCAGTTCTACTCTTCTCTTCATATTTTGTGTAATGCTTTGCATGTCTATTTTGGGAAATTCTAACATGGTATCAAAGTAGGATAGATATTGCTAGCATTCTCTCTTGGAGGTTCTAGGAGTTAGTTCTTTGTATCTTTTTTTGGCCTCCTTTTTTTAAAGGCCTTCAATAAGATTCTATATATAGTTTTTTTTCTCAACTATATTTAAAAAAAAAAAATTTCCCAGATCTGTTTTAAAATACAAAAAGGAATATATTCCATTTTTTTGTTTTTTGAAGATCTATTTTTTTTTTGGTCGGTTAAATATATGAGGTATATATTAAAACAGGGTTTTGACAGGGACCCTTGCCCTGAGTACAAGAGGAAGCAGGATACCAGCCACAGAAGAAGGTGGAGAAGAAGAAAAAACTGGAACAGAGGTTGACCTTTGAGAGGACACTAAGAAGCTAAACAGAAGCTAAGCAGAAAGGGAAGAAGGAAGTCCTGGGAGAGGACAGAAGAAAAGGAACACCACTACGAAACAAAGACCATAGCCCAAAGAGATAGAAGAGGAGCCACAAAAATTAATTTAGACTTTTCTCCATGCGAGACTTGCCAATATTAGTGAAAAACTTAGCTTCGGTCCCAACAGCAGGGGAGTCCTCAGGAAGAATACGGATACCATCGGCCACCGCCTTCAGGTCATCGTTGGTGTGGGGTTTCTTGAAAAAGTGAGCATTGAGAGCGGTACGTAGGTCCACAAGGTGGAGAATGCAATTGGAAATGGACTTTATAACATAATTCATAGCATAATTCTCCAGGTGGGTTTCTGGTTCAGAAGCGCAGTCGCCCGTGAAATCACACACGAAAATCTCCTTCTTAGATTTGCTTTTCAATCTCGTCGAGCTCCGAACAGGAACATTCTGAAGCTTAGGATCTTTGCCAATTTTGAAATCACTGTCACTGTCAGAATCAATGGTACAAGTCTTCTTTCTAAGTTTGGAAACATTTTCAATAATTTTTCGCTTTCTTGCCGACATACTCTGGTTCTTGGGCAGGGACTGGGAAGAACTGGCTTTGGATGGACTGGGCTCAGGCTTCAGGATAACACCTTCAGGATAGTGTAACAACCAATGCTTATAGAGCACATTAAAAAGGCCTCTGTGAATGGGGAGTTTGTCTTTATTTCTGTTACAGTCCTCCAAGGTATGGCTAATGGAATTGAAGATGTATTTGGGAATGTTCATAACCTTGGCATCACGAAAATGGTTAAAGAAGGCAAAATGAAAATAGGTAAGGGACTTATCTGGATCATCAATAGTCATGAAATCCATGATGGGCTTTAGGAGACTTCCCCAGGGAAAGGGAAGATCGAAGCACCGCAGCCCAACCAGTTTAGCTCTCCTGCAAAAATCCTTGTCAGTAATTTCTTTTAATTCTTCCTCCCAGTTGTGCTTCTCTCGTCTGATGGATCTTCCAGGTGGTTGGCTGGCCCGTAATCTCAGCAAGAGTCTTAATGTCAAGCACAAAATTCTTGCCTCTGATAGACACTTTCCCTTTGTTCCATGTCTCCATGAAAGCTAGGGTGATTTTTGGATCTTCCCCTTCGAACCTCTTGAAAAATGGAAGGAATTTAGTACCAGCAAAGTAAGACTCAGCTATGGTATCCATGATCACCTCAGAAGGCTCAACGAAGGGTTCCATGATACCATCCATGGGGGACACAAATAGAGAAACAAGAAAGCAACAAGAATACAAAAATTGGGAATGATGGTTCCATCGGCAGAAGGCCAACTTAAAGGAGCAAGATATAAAGTCAAGGTTGACAAGTGAGGCCATAGGCATAGAGGAGCAAGGTATTTGGGACACTGAGGGAAGAGAAAAATAGTTGAAGTGAAGGAAGAGCTCATGACACAGACAAAATTAAAAATTCACGGAGGTGGAAACAGGAACACACCTCCATGAAAGGTGCCAGGAAACGTAAACACAAGACAAAAAAATCATCATACACAAGGAAATGCTTGAAAAGGGTGACCAAAAAATTGGTTACCAAAGAGGAAATCACACTTCATCAGGATTGGAGCTAACACGGGTGGCATTAATGGAACTTGATTGGCCCCCAAAGGAAATTTTATCAGTAGTAATCAGCTGCTCGAACATCGGAGGTAGGGTAGAATTCCATGTGGACAGCTCGTCAATAGAAACAACATGATTTGCAAGAGCATCAACAAGCTTATTGTTCTCCCGAAAGGTGTGTTGAAAAATGATTTCTTGAAAATTGTGGGACAGGAGTTTGGATTCGTCGATACAATTCCTGACCTTCCAAGAGGGAGTCTTATTATTCTTAAAATAATTGATGGTGGTTAAGGAGTCTCCTTCCACCAAAATATTTGAATCGGCAAACCTTTGAGCAACGGTAAGTCCCCGCCAAAGAGCCCTAGCTTCTGCCACTTGGTTGGAGTGAAGACCAAGTGGTTCGGCAAAGGCACAGAGGACATTACCTTGGAAATCTCTGAGAACACCTCCAACATCGAAGATGTCGGGGTTACCTTTAGCTGCCCCATCCATGTTAAGTTTGACCCAGCCTTCGGGGGGGATCCAATTAGAGAAGCGCCTAGGTTGGGGTTTTGAGGGCATTGAAGTGACAATGGGAAAGTCTAAGGATTCAGCTAAACTGACTTCAGCCGTAGGACAAGACTTGGATTGCAATGGAACCAGGCCAGCATTCTCTTTTGCAGCATTGAAGATTTTAGAACTTAGAAAATCAGCGCTCCGAGACAAGTTTTTGAAGATACGCCTATTTCTTTCAAGCCAGATATGCCACATAAAATGATGGAGACAAAAAATCCAGAAAGTTTTGAGGTGGAGGTTGATGAAGGGGTTCGGCCACTGTATAAAAATATCGGCAAGGGTCTGGGGGGAAGCCCAGGCAATATTAAACCAGTCAAACAGTTTGTGAAGGATTGGTGTAGTGAACGGGCAATCTAGAAAAATATGTCGTGGGCATTCCCAATTGCAGCAGCAGAGATGACATCTATTGGGGATAAGCATACCTCTTTTCAAAAGGTTATCATTGGTCAGAATTTTCCCCTGGATGGCAACCCACACAAAGGAAGCAACTTTAGGAATTAGGTGTTTGGACCACATGAGCTTGAAAGGCAAATCAGTAGGTTCAGTTGGCAGAAGAAGATTGAAGGCAGTCTTGACCGAGAACACCCCTGACTCAGAACCCTACCAAAAAAATTGATCAATGTGAGCATGCGGTCGAATGAAGACAGTCTAGATGATTGCTTGGAGCTGGGTGGACTCAATTGGCATCTCATTGATATTGATCTGCTTCCACCTTCTCTGCCCATTATGATATTCAATAAATTCAGACACCGAGGGACCAAACCTGATGTCTGTGAATGGTTTGAGATTAGCCAGCAGTGGGTTTTGAATCAGAGGAGTTTCCAACGCCCAAATGTCCCTCCAAAAATCAATCTGACTACCGGTGCCAACCCTCCACCGAAGGCCCTCAAGGATGAGGGGTCGAGCAGTAAGAATGGATTTCCAAAAGCAGGAACCATGAGGATGGGTCTCAACCATGAAGAAGGTAGATTGCTGAAGGTATTTTTGATGAATGATATTAATCCATTCCACTTCCTCTCTGGAAATTAACCGCCAAGCCTGCTTGGCCAGAAGAGCGCTATTAAACAACTGTAGTCTTCTAAGGCCCAGCCCTCCAGAAATTTTAGGTTTACAAACCTTGTTCCATTCAACCAAATGAAATCTGCTCTTGTTCTCAGCCCTAGTCCACAAGAAATTCCTTTGGATCTGTTCTAGTTTCTGACTCACCTTGACTGGAATTTTAAACATGGACATGAAGTAAATTGGGATATTTTGAAGGGAAGTTTGAGTCAAAGTAACTTTCCCAGCTTGTGACAGTAAATTTCCTTTCCAACCTGCAAGTTTCCTCTGCAATATTTCCACCACCCCATTCCACATGGCAGGTTTGGATTGACCAAAGAACAGAGGAATTCCCAAATATGAAGCAGGGAGGTGGGAAATTGGGCAATTCAAGATTTCAGAAATTTTTTGTTGCCTACGATCTGGATTATTTAAGAAGAAAATTTTGCTTTTATGAAAGTTTATTTTTTTCCCGACAGCCTCTTCATACCACTGAAGGATGAACTTAATCACTTTCACCTCAAAACAGGAAGCTTTGGTAGTGACCAAGGTATCGTCAACAAACTATTGATGGGATACAGGTCTAGTGTGAGAAGCAACTCTTAGTCCAAAAATGAGCTGAATGTTACTGGCTGCTTTAAGGGATCATCCTAAAGCTTCAGTGACCAGAATGAAAAGTAAGGGGGATATAGGATCCCCTTGTCTGATGCCACGCGAGCTACAAAAATAACCAGCGGTGGAGCCATTAATCAAGACAGAAAACCATGGGGTAGAAATGCAACCTAAAATCAATGCAACCCAGTCCGGATGGAAGCCAAACTTGGTGAGGACGGCCTCAAGGAACTCCCAGCTAAGCCTGTCATAGGCTTTGTTCATGTCCAGTTTCAGGAGGAAAACTGGCTGCTTGGACAAATGTGCTGAATGAAGGGCCTCATGGACAGAAATTACCCCGTCTAGAATAGACCTTCCTTGAATAGAGCTCCCCTAGGGGGTGTCAACAATGAAAGGGAGGACCTCACGCATTCTATTGGTCATGGATTTCATCAGAACTTTATAAATGACGTTGCACAGGCTGATTGGACGAAAATCAGACATGGAATTGGCATTTGGACATTTAGGAATAAGGGCTATGAGAGTAGAATTGAAGCCACGAGGGATGGACTTGGAATTCTGAAATTCTCTAATAGCCTCACAAACATCAGTCTCGACAAGGTCCCAAAAGGTTTGGAAAAAATGGGGCGGGAAACCGTCGGGGCCAGGTGCCTTATCAGGTTGCATGGCAAACAAGGCATCATGAATTTTTGCATTAGAGAAAGGCTGGAGAAGTTGGGAATTTACCTCATTAGAGACCAAATTAGGAATATGGTGAAGCATTGATTGGAAGGCAAGGTCGGAGGAATCTCTGTCCTTAGAAAGAAGCTCAGAGAAGTAAGAAACAACCTCCTTCCTTATTTCATGAAAATCTGAAACCATACGTCCATCCGAACACTTCAATTCCTTGACCCTGTTGAAGCTCCTATTTCTCAATGTTGAGGCGTGAAAGAATTTTGTGTTAAGATCTCCTTCTTTGAGCCAAAGAGCGCATGATTTCTGCTTCCAAAAGACCTCTTCCCGGGCCAGGAGGTTGTGGTAGTCAGCAAGAATTGTTCTTTCTTCAGCTCTGTCCTGTTCAGTACAAACCCCAGATTGGATTTTGTTTTCGATGACCTGCAGTCTGTCTTTTAAGGTCTGCTTAACCTCAAAAATATTTTCGAAGACTTCTTTATTCCAAATTTTGAGATTGGCTTTAACATGTTTCAGTTTTTGAGCAAGCCTGAAGGAGGGTGAACCTTGATCAACCTGCTGCCACCATTCATAAATTCTACCCTTTAAATCAGGATGATGAACCCACATGGATTCGAATCTAAAGGGCCTCCGAAAAGGGGTATTCTGGGTGATGTCGAGCAACAATGGGCTATGATCAGAACCTATTTTGGCCTGAGCCAAGAGATCAACATCCCCAAAAAGGTTGATAGCTTCCTTGGACATGAAGAAACGATCGAGCTTGACCTGGATTAGCTGATTCCCCGTCCTTCTATTACTCCATGTATACTCTGCATTTTTGAGTTTAATGTCCATCAAATTATTGAAGTTGACGAACTCAAGAAAACCTTCCATACCTTTGTCAATTGCCGTGGAGCCTCCAGATTTTTCAAAAGGGAAAATATGGGTATTAAAGTCACCCGCAATAATCCAAGGTTCGCTGTCAAATGTTTTTCTCAACGAGCTTAGGCTGGACCAAAAATCATCTCTGTCGGTAGAGTTGTTTGGTGCGTAAACGTTGGACAGGACCCAAGAAATGTTGGAATTGAATTCTTGAAACCGCATACTTATAGATCTGCCATCCATATGTATTAGGTTCCCTTTGAATTTTTTTTCATCCCACATGGTCATGAGACCTCCAGCGGTGCCTTGGGCAGGGCTGGACACGAAATCACCAGCGTTCCAGATTTTCTTGGCAATAGAAGCAACTGAACCTGATTGTAGTTTTGTTTCTTGGAGAATAAAAATGGAAGGTTGAACTTCTTTTCTCAATGAGTTAACCAGACGATGCTTTGGTAACCCATTCAATCCCCTCACATTCCATGAGAGGATTCTCATTTGGAATTTTTGGAGGATTTTTTGCCCCCCTTACCAGAAGGATGGGGAGGTTTAGTACTGATGCCATCATCTTTACACTGAACTCCGTACAAGGGAAACAACATTTTTTGAATGTCGTTGTCAATATCGTCTCTGAATTTGCGGTTGAACTGCTCAAAATTTGGAGGTCGCCCTCGCTTCTTATCACTGCCCACATCGAGGGGGGATTTCTTGGAGCTACGGGTTATTTTGGGGCTGAACTTGTGCTGGGAGATTTGCTGTACCACAGAACCTGAGGCTAAGAGGATGTTGGCCAGCTTCGAGGGTGTGAAGGTCTCCGGTTTAGGGTTAGACGACCCAGATTTAGATGGTGAGTTCTGGGCATCGGGAGAGACCATTTTTTTGGCCTTAGCTCCCAAAATAAGATTCTCAGAGGCATCATTGGTTATATCAAGTAACACCGAGACTTTGTTTGGACTATCATTAATATGACCACTTTCATCACTTGAGTCAGGAGAAGGAGAAGGAGTGGTAACCAATTGCTTACCTCTTCCAGCATGTTCAGGGGCCGGTTGAGCAGGCCGAGCTTGGGAATTCTCGCTTATGACAATTCCTCTGTTACCAGAAGGTAGACCTCTGTTTCGCCGAGCACCTTTTCTAGGACCAACGACTTTCCACCCCTGGTCTGACTGTATCTCCTCTGCTTCTTTTCTTGTTGAATTCTTCTCGTGAGCGGGAGGAACTTGCACTTCGTTGTTGGTCTGAGCAACTTTGGCTCTTAGCAAAGGACATTGGCTCCTCAAATGTCCTTGGGTGTTGCATTCCACACAGTAGACTGGTTTATTTTCATATTCCACCACTTGCTTGTGATAAAACCCGGTGTGTTCAAGCTCCACGAAGGTTGGAAGGGCTGAGTCGAGATTGGCATGAACGCAGATTCTTGTAGCTGTCATACGAGATCTAGCCAGGGTAGCATGGTCAATGGCAACCAACGTACCGATAGTGGAAGCAATGGCTGCTAAGATATCAGAATGCCAACAGTGCCATGGGAGGTTTGGAAGTTTAACCCATATAGGAGAAAAATTAATGGACTGAGTATCCGGGTTAAATTCAAGGTCCCATTTACGTAGGAATAAACTTCTCCTACCCAGAAACCAGGGGCCCCCGATGAGAATACGACTTGTGTCACTGCTGTCACTGAGACGTATGCCAAAGAAGCCTCTGGTTAGACCAATGATCTCAAGTGTTCCATGGGGTTTCCATTTTGATCTAGCCTAGGATCGAATGACCTCCAGATTGGGCCTACCTCCTATAACCTTGTCGACAAGGTTGTACGACTCAGTAGAGAGGTATTTTTTGGCAATGCTATCAGGGATAAGCACCTTTGAACCAACAACCTTTAAATACTATGAAGGATCTACCAGGGTAATCTTGGGATCCCCTCCAACAGTTTGGGCAAAGGATTTTGCCGAAATCCTCTCAGGGTGAGAAACGGTTCCAGGTTATCTTTGAACAGGGGAAGCCCTATTTTGGACTAAGTTTATCCCTGACCCTTGAATCCCGCTACCATCCAGCATAGGAGAAGAGCTGAGCCTCTCAGAGAAAAGTAGGTCAAACTTCTGGGAAACCCTCTTATCAGGGGGTTCATCACCCCAGAACTTTCCTGGAGAAGCCCTTTCAGCGAGAAGGTTGTCACCATCGGCATTATTGCCCTGAATTGCACCAGCCGTGGTGTCCAGAGCTCCAGAAACTCGAACCTGATCATTCCCGCCTTGTTGAATTTGAATATCCAGGTTCCCTCCAGAACAGAACTTGCAGCCTCCAGTCATTGTTAATTTTATGTAAGGATGCAAATCTAATAACATTGAAACACGTTCGCTTAAAGGTGATGGGCAGCATTAGACTTTAACGCAAAGCCACATTTGTGAAAGTGGTATGTGCCCTCCAAAGTTACTTTATTGCCTGTATTATGCTGGCATAGTCACTTCACCATTATTATGCTGGCATAGTCACTTCACCATTCTTCGGGAGCACTCCTCAGGTCAGTAGTCAGGACGTAAAATTTCGAAGTGGACAAGGTTAAGGAATAGGTTGTGTAGACACCAAAATAGCACCAATCCGATTATGTGATTGCAAACACTGATCGCTTTGACAAACACAGCCCCCAGGGCAGCCCTCAGAGGTCAAACAGTGGTCTTAACCACTTTCATAGCAGTTTTGTAAGGTCAAGGAGCAATTTGGCACACTTGGGCACTTTGCCCAGTATTCGTCTCACCCAGAGACGAATTCAAAATAGAATCCGTCCCACCCCAGGACGAATTCTGAATCCGTCCCCGGGTGGGACGAATTCTAAGCTAACGGGCAAAAGGGCAAATGGTGCCAAGTGGCAGCCCGGAACGGTCGGTTAAGGGCTCCTACCTTGCACGCATGTGTAAGTGGACGAGAGGGGCCGTTAGAGGAGCTGTTACAAGAAGCATTTATCAAAGTTCAAGTCAGTGAAGGACTCCCCTCCCTCATGGGAAGACAAGACTGCCACATGGCGCCCATGGCCAACACTTGGCTTTTGTGCTTCCCTCCCAAAAGAGACCCCTTGGGTCTATAAAAGGTGGGAATTTTCTCACCCAAAACATGCAGGTAGAAGGAGTGTTCAAGCAACGAAGTGCTTGCCGAATCGAAGACTCATTTGCATCCCCCTTTGTTCACCTTCCTACATCCATCAATCTCTTTTGCAAGGGAGGTTGTTGGGTGGCCTTTGGAAGCTCGAACCTTACTCAAATCCGACGCATGGACATCTGAACCTACCAATTCGCCGACCCCCAATCCTAAAAGGTTTTGGGCCCATCCTTGGTGGATTGGCTCCAAAATCGAGGGCCAACGGTGGGAGGCCCACTTGGGCACCCCCGCACCCCCAAATTCTAATTTCAATTTTTGAGCACTTTAGATTAATTTTTAGATTGCATTCTGTGTTACTAGGTCTGATTAGTCTATAATTGCAATTTTGTAGCTTTTGGTCAGAGTTTAGGGTGTTTTGTATTGCTTTATCGTTTCGCTAACTTGCAGGTGTCAAGGTTAAATTCCCGAGGGAGGAGGCCAAATTGGGAAAATCCGACCATCTGGGTCGTCCCAAAATGGCCCCAATTACCTAACCCCCCTATTTGCAGGAGTTTTGCAGGTCCGGGATCCGACATTGGAGCAGCAGCAGGTCGATTTCTCCTATTCAGAAGAATTCGTCCCACCCAGGGACGAATTACGATCGAGTCGTCTGCCCAGGGACGAATTCCAGTTTAAGGTGAATTGGCCAGCTGCCTCAGTGGCAGTGGCCTTCTGGTGACTGTTCTTACCTTCTATCAGATTTTGAAGCAATTTGGATTCACTGTTTTCATGGTTTCAGGCAAATATTCGTATGCATATTTTGTTAGTTTTAGAGAGAGAATGATTTTCATTTGCAACAGGTGCTACTAACGTCTTGATCATTTCTTTGTTTGTAGGAGAAGCGACGAGAGGCGAAGAACCCATCAACATCAGCGACGGCATCATCTTAGCCCGCCCAGTGCAATCGTGGGCACGCGGAAGGAGGAACCATTCAACGATTGTAATCAAACCTTATTTGCGCTCCTAGCCCCTGAAAAGGGAGGAGGCATTATTGTAACAGAGATCGAAAGAAATTAATGAAAGGGCTGTTTTTCTTTATCTGATTGCGTCTCTTACAACATGTCTCTTTTCGTTTCATGCAATGTACATTCCTAGGACTTAAGCGTGATTAATTTTGAATGCAATTGCACTTGGTGTTTCTTTTGACCGGAATCTCGTGCTTCCAGTCAAGGCTACACCCAGCTCCCCCCCATGCCCAAAACATCTCGTGAGTATAGCAGTCCACTGATCGAACGGAGATGTCCTAATAGGCATACCATCTATCGGAATCCGAAGCAACCGATAGACGTCCTCAAGAGTCACAATCATCTCCCCTGTCGGGAGATGGAAAGTATTGGTCCTCGGATCCCAAAGCTTGATCAGGGCCATCAGATAGGCCTGATCCGAAACCACAGGCTCCAGTCGAGCCACCTGCTTGAGCCCAAGGGCATCAAGCCATTCCCAGTCGTCATCAGTCAAGGCCAACCGCGCCTCAGTAAAGGCAGCGGGTACACGGTACCGGCTCCTAACAACCTGCAAAAAAAAAAAAAAAAATAATAAATAAATAATAATAAATAAAATAAAAATAAAATTTTCAATTCTAAGGTTTCTAACCTTAGTTTTTAAACAAAAAACATTACAAAAAAAATTCTTAAAGTTTTGAAAAGCGCAACACAAAAACAATGCATTCAGTTAAAGCAAAATAAGCCCTAGGGTCACTTACAGGACTCGCCTCGGCTCCGCCGCTCGAACCAGTTTGTGCAATCATGATGGCAGAGAGAATTCTAGTAGCGCTTCGCTTCGCAAAATTACTTCCTCCTCCCAGAGCTCCAAAATCGCAAGAAAAAAATGACACAAATGAGCCCAAAATCAAGTTTTGGCCCTTAAATAGGCCTTTTGCATTGGAATTCATCCTTGACTGGGACGAGCGCTCTGATTAGCGCTCATCCCACCCAGGGACGAATTCTCCAGATGGAATTCGTCCCACCCAGGGACGAATTCAGGCCAGCACAAAAAAAATTTAAGAAAAATGACTAAAAATGCACTAAAAAGACAATAAAACTGCCTGACAGGATTGCAAATGCAACTGACAGCATGGGCATACAAAATCGACATCGGGGTCACAAATTATCAATATCCTACTCCCTAAGAAGGCTTCCATAGCCGGACCGCTCCAAGGGAAGACAGATTTTGAAAATTTAATCCCCAAAATAATGTCACAAAAACAACAAAAACAGTACAAAATTTAACAAAAACACAACAAAAGCATTTCCAGGCATAAGTGCTCATGCACTTAACCTCTAGGAAAAGAAAATTGATGTTGAGGTCAAAATTATCGCTCTCCTAGTTCCCCAAGAAGGCTATCATAGCCGGACCGCTCCACGGGAAATAGGTTTTCGACGATTAAGGAAAACGACAATCACACACCCAATTAAGGAAAACGACATGCATTCAAAGAATCATTGACAAAGACAATCACGCTCCTGCTTGGGGCAGTAAACAAGCAACAATCAAATCAATCAAACACTTGGCATTTCGTGAATCATGAACACAAGGTTCCCCCTGAGGATAAAAACGCCCTTCACTTGTTCATGACTGATCAATGTCCAAGTTCAAGTTACACCTCACCAAAACAGGTTAATACTTGAAATCAAATTCCTTAGCTCGTCAGAAGCAAGGATTCAAGAATGCATGCCCTTTCCATACTTGGGGCATCAAAAGTTGGTTAGGTTACCAAGAAACCCTAATCATTAGTGCTTTGGTTATCTATTTTTTGCTCAGCACTGCGTCACCCGCAGCGCTTCCCAAAAAGGGGCATCTGTAGACACCAAAACAGCACCAATCCGATTATGTGACTGCAAACACTGATCGCTTTGACAAACACAGCCCCCAGGGCAGCCCTCAGAGGTCAAACAGTGGTCTTAACCACTTTCATAGCAATTTTGTAAGGTCAAGGAGCAATTTGGCACACTTGGGCACTTTGCCCAGTATTCGTCTCACCCAGGGACGAATTCAAAATAGAATCCGTCCCACCCCGGGACGAATTCTGAATCCGTCCCCAGGTGGGACGAATTCTAAGCTAACGGGCAAAAGGGCAAATGGTGCCAAGTGGCAGCCCGGAACGGTCGGTTAAGGGCTCCTACCTTGCACGCATGTGTAAGTGGACGAGAGGGGCCGTTAGAGGACTCGTTACAAGAAGCATTTATCAAAGTTCAAGTCAGTGAAGGACTCCCCTCCCTCATGGGAAGACAAGACCGCCACATGGCGCCCATGGTCAACACTTGGCTTTTGTGCTTCCCTCCCAAAAGAGACCCCTTGGGTCTATAAAATGTGGGACTTTTCTCACCCAAAGAAGGCAGGTAGGAGGAGTGTTCAAGCAACGAAGTGCTGCCGAATCGAAGACTCATTTGCATCCCCCTTTGTTCACCTTCCTACATCCATCAATCTCTTTTGCAAGGGAGGTTGTTGGGTGGCCTTTGGAAGCTCGAACCTTACTCAAATCCGATGCATGGACATCTGAACCTACCAATTCGCCGACCCCCAATCCTAAAAGGTTTTGGGCCCATCCTTGGTGGATTGGCTCCAAAATCGAGGGCCAACGGTGGGAGGCCCACTTGGGCACCCCCGCACCCCCAAATTCTAATTTCAGTTTTTGAGCACTTTAGATTAATTTTTAGATTGCATTCTATGTTACTAGGTCTGATTAGTCTATAATTGCAATTTTGTAGCTTTTGGTCAGAGTTTAGGGTGTTTTGTATTGCTTTATCGTTTCGCTAACTTGCAGGTGTCAAGGTTAAATTCCCGAGGGAGGAGGCCAAATTGGGAAAATCCGACCATCTGGGTCATCCCAAAATGGCCCCAATTACCTAACCCCCTATTTGCAGGGAGTTTTGCGGCTCCCGGGATCCGACATTGGAGCAGCGACGGGTCGATTTCTCCTATTTAGAAGAATTCGTCCCACCCGGGGACGAATTACGGTCGAGATTCGTCCCGCCCGGGGACGAATTCCGGTTTAAGGTGAATTGGCCAGCTGCCTCGGTGGCGATGGCCTTCAGTGACTTGTTCTTACCTTCTGTCGATTTTGAAGCAATTTGGATTCATTGTTTTCATGGTTTCGGGCAAATATTCGTATGCATATTTTGTTAGTTTTAGAGAGAGAATGATTTTCATTTGCAACAGGTGCTACTAACGTCTTGATCATTTCTTTGTTTGCAGGAGAAGCAACGAAGGCGAAGAACCCATCAACATCAGCGGCGACATCATCTTAGCCCGCCCAGTGCAATCGTGGGCACGCGGAAGGAGGAACCATTCAACGATTGTAATCAAACCTTATTTGCGCTCCTAGCCCCTGAAAAGGGAGGAGGCATTATTGTAACAGAGATCGAAAGAAATTAATGAAAGGGCTATTTTTCTTTATCTTATTGCGTCTCTTACAACATGTCTCTTTTCCGTTTCATGTAATGTACATTCCTAGGACTTAGGCGTGTTTAATTTTGAATGCAATTGCACTTGGTGTTTCCTTTGACCGGAATCTCGTGCTTCCAGGTTGCAATTTGCAAAGAATAATAATGAACTTGAAAGGAAAATCCACTGCTGGTCACATTGATATCTATGAAATAATCATACATTAATAATTTTTATCTTATCCTTTAACTTAGAAAAAATGTTGTTTTTTTTCAATATTAAAACTTGATATAATAGAAAAATTCCTATCATAAGTTTTGTTTGTAGGAAAAATCTCGATCTCGCTGCGCTTGAAACATCAAGAAGGCTCATTTTTTGTGCTAATCGTACCTTTTAGGTGCCTTGGCTGCAATGAATGCCTCTCTTCTATCTATTTAGGAGTGTACTCGATGACCGCCAAGGGATGTTCCCTCGACATCCATCTTTGGGTGTCGTAGGCTGCACTCATGCTACCTCTCTTCCATGGTGTCATTGATTGTTGTGAACATTGGAGTTTAAGATTTCTTCATATATCCTTTTAACTTTGTTCGAGTACCTATTTTAGTTTAATTAATAAAATGATTTGTACTATGGTGTAATGTTTTTCAATGACCATATTAAGAACCAGTTCATGCTGGAGTTTAACTCCTAGCGGTGTCAATCATCTCTTATCAATTTTGCGATCGGTAAAAGCTACCACTGGGTTATTTTTAAGCTCATATGGGCCATTCACCTTGACCATTGCTATCTTTAGTTTTTTTTCTTTTTGTCTATATTCAATGGTATATTTCAGGCGATGCTAAATCATATTTTTCATTAAGGCTTAGTTTCTATACTCTTAAATTATTCTTATACAGATTTATGGAAGGAATGCTCGCTATGAAATAAGGTACTCATGGCTTAAGAAGTGTTCATATCATCCATTCAAATCATCTTCCAAAGGACCTCGTTGACCTAACCTTTTTTTTTTCATAAAGAGAGCTCCATAAAAATGAATCACATCATGAACAAAAGGACTTTTCTGCCTATATTCTCAAGCTCAAAGTTTTTTCGTTCCATTTATAAATCATTTTTTTTATAGGCATATCATAGAGACACCCACCGTGGGGCCCGAACTCACTGTGGGGCTCCATAAAAATGAATCAAATCGTCAACAAAAGGACTTCGTTGTCTATATTCCTAGGCTCAATTTTTTTTTGTTCTATTTCAAAATCATTTTTTTCCAGATATATCATAGTGTTCCCTCCCTGTCTGAGTACCAAAGGCTTTTGAAGGATTTCATCTGAGTGTTCCCTCTAGTTACTTAGCATTGGTTCAGCCCTTATTTTTTTTCTATGGCCTATCTCTGTTAAAATTTGTATTGCATCTTCATAAGCGTCTTTGTTGTTGTCTTTAATCCTTTGTTTTTCAAAGTATTTCCCTTATATTTCAAAGATTGACTCATTTTTAGCCTTTTATATTTCAAAGGCTTTAAAATATCCTTTCCACCCAAGTAGTTCTCTAAAAGCCTCTTCCCATCTAGAATTAATCCATAGTGACTTGATGTCTTTTCCAGAACCATATTTCAAAGGAGAAAAGTATGCTCTTATTTTTATTGATGACTTTTCTAGAAGATCCTGGGTCTACTTCTTGAAATATAAAAGTGATGTTCTATCCCACTTTAAATTCTTCAAAGCCTTAGTTGAAAATCAAGTCTCTTACAAAATCAAAAAAATTTGCACAGATAATGGGGGTAATATTGTAGTAATGAGTTCTCCATATTTCTATCAAGTCATGAAACCATTCATTAAAATTATGTATTCCATAATCCTTAGCAATATGGTATTGTAGAATGGAAAAACTGAACATTAAAATAAATGGCAAATTGCATGCTCCATTCAAGAGATATTCCAAAAGTTTTTTGGGCAGAAGCTATTAATTGTGCCAATTATATTTAAAATCGCACACCTCATAAAGCTCTTGACCATTTAACTACTGAAGAAGCATGGTTTGGATCAAATCTGCATGTTTCCTCCTTTAGAATTCTTGGGTGTACTTCTTGGGCACACATCTCAAAAAAGAAAAGGAAGGTTGTAGATAAGAAAAGTAATAAGCTCATATTTATCAGTTATTATGAGGAAATGAAAGCATACAAGCTCTTTGATCCCTCAAATCATGAGGTTTTATTCCATAGGAATGTCCAATTTGATGAAACACTCCCTCAAAAATATCCTCAAACCCCCTCTTCCTCCATTGAGCCTTCTCTTATAGTAGAACCTCAATATTATGAAGATCTAACTCTTGAAGTTAAATTGGGAATTGATAATCAATATGAGTAACCTATAACTCCAACTCAATATCTTTCAACTCCTTCTACACCTTCCACTATGCGAAAATGGGCCCACACCATTTTTAAAGAAGCTACTCCTTACATCCAAAATCTTCCATCAACTAGATCAACCAACCCTATAGGCACCGGTCTTGTCTATCAATATATTTACTCTGATCCTCAATCCTTCAAAGAAGCAATAGGAATTAAAGAATGGGATGAGGCCATGTAAAATAAATTTTATTTCTTAATCAAAAAATAAAACTTGGGATTTATTTCTCTTACCTAAAGGAAGGAAGTTAGTTCATTGTAAATGGATCTATAAAACAAAATATGGTCCTAATGGAGAAATAGATAAACACAAAGCTCACATAGTAGCCAAATGTTTTTATCAAATTGAAGGTATTGATTATGTGGAAACCTTTGCTCTCGTTGCTAAAATGAATTATGTTAGACTGGTTCTTGCTCTAGTTTCTTCTCAAAAGTGGCATATCTATCAAATGGATGTAAAAAATGCTTTCTTACATGGGGACTTAAAATAATAAATATTCATGGAACAACCTGCTGGTTTCACTCAAGACTCCTCTCTTATTTTTAGGCTAAAAAAATCGCTCTATGGCCTCAAACAAGCCCCTAGAGCTGGGTATGAAAAGATGGACTCCTTCCTTCTTTTCACAGGTTTTCTCATTATGAGTTTGATAACATCGTCTATATTTGGAGAGATGAAAGTAAAATCACCATTCTTATTCTTTATGTTGATGATCTTCTTCTCACTGGTAGTAACTTCACTAACATTCAGACTATAAAAGACTCCCTCTCTAAAATTTTTGAAATGGTTGATCTAGGTTTAGCTCATTACTTCCTTAGGATACAAATAAGTCAAACAGATGCAGGAATTTCATTGTGTCAAAAAAATTACACTCTAGATATTCTTCAAATATTTAAAATATAGATTGTAAACTTTCTCCTACCCCTTTTCAATATAGAATTAATCTTAGTACTTCCTGCTCATCTACTCTATGTGATGCAACTCTATATTGTTAGCTTGTAGGAATTCTGTTATACCTTACTCATGCTCATCCAAATATCTCATATGTTGTTGGTCTAATATCTATATTATCTCATCAACATCACTTCAGTCATTGGAAAGCAACTAAGAACCCTCCATTACTTGCAAGGCACTACGCACTTTGGGATCCTCTATAAGGGAGAATCCATGGATATCATTGGCTACACAGATTCATATTGGGAAGGTTCAGTAGAAGATAGATGTACAACCTTTGGCTTTGTTTTTTACCTTGGTTCTTCACCAATAGCCTGGTTATGCAAGAAATAACAAGCAGTAGCCTTATCTTCTAGAGAGGCAAAATATAAGGTAGTAGTTTCAACTAGTCAAGAAGCTCTTTGGCTTCATAAAATTCTAAAATAATTTGGTTTCTCCCATAAAGGGCCTATAAATATTTGTGTGAAAATAAGAATAAAATTAATATTACACGTAATTCGGTTGAGCATCATTGCACCAAACACATTGAGATACACATACACTTCATAAGGCAACATATTCAGAATAAGGATATACACTTGGACTATATTCCAACTGAAAATCAAATTGTAGATATCTTCACCAAGTCATTTTCTTCTTTGCATTACCTTCAGTTGTAAGATAATATTGGAGTAATATAGATGCATTGATATAGATATCTTCAACCTCTCATTATATTGGTTGGAGAATGGTTTTTTCCCTTGTGTTTTTTTTATCATCTCTCCAACAAAATGTTTTTTAAGTGGACAATCTTCGCCATCTAAAGACAAACCTTTTTTCTTGTATTTGGTTTTTTTTTCCAAGGGGTTTTTTCACCATATAAATTGTATATGAGTACCTAATCAGGCCAAGTTGTCATGAATCTTCATTCTTTTGTATTAAGAGGACAATCTTCACCATCCGAAGAAAAGCCTCTTTTCTTGTGATAGTTGGTTTTTACCCAAGGGTTTTTTTTACCAACTATATATTGTAAATGAGTACCTCATTAGGCCATGCTTTTCTGACTCATATTTCTTATTGTGTTAAGAGGAAAATCTTCACCATTCAAAGACAAGCCTCTTACTTATTTTCACATTAATGGATTTTCCCATTGGGTTTTTACCATCTCTTTAAAAAGAAGTTATTGTACATGAGTACCTCATCAGGTCTTGTTGTCAGGACTTATTTGTACAACCCTCCCCTAGTATCACTTAATGGGGGTGTTAGAATAAATGAATATTCTCTTAAGTTCTACTAGGATAGACACACTTAAGTTTCCACTCCTTCATGTGTCAGGAGAACTCTCAATGGTGTCTTCATTAGGTTTTATGAGTTTTTGTAATACAACGACTCTCAATGATCAACTTTGCTATTTATACAAAGTTTATGCTTGGAATAAATCAATCGGTTCTACTCTTCTCTTCATATTTTTTTGTAATTTTTTGCATGTATATTTTGGTAAATTCTAACACAAACACGATTAGCAACTCTTAAAAGAAAAAAATCATGACATCCATGCCAAGCTTTGTGAAAATATAGCTAAATTAAGATTAGGCCACAAAAAAAACTCACTTTACCTTTCTTACCCCACTAATTGGATTCAATGGTACTAGCAATTCCATATTGAGAATTTGATTCATTAAAATTGAAAGTTAAAACATGATTTTCTACTATATTTTGCTTATTCAGTGGGATTTAAATGTCAACATTAGATTCATTTTCAAAAGCATGTAGGATTCCCTTCAAATAGGAGGCTATTTCTAAAAATATAAAAGCAACTTCATCATCCATGTCTTTAGGCCAATCATACTAAAAGGAACTATGTTGATCTATATTAAATGGAATTATCTAGAAGTTGCATTCAACAAAACTTAATTTTGATATTGCTTCTAAAGTAAATCCTAAAAAATTTACTACTAATGATGTTTTTAAAAATGAAGCCAAGATTCTCCTCACTTAATATTTATATGGAACTTCAAAAAATATGAATGGGCTAAGATACTTTTTATAGGAAGGATGGAGATGCATTAAATTTAAGAACTATTATCAATTATCAATATTAATGTTATTAAGAAAAATGAATGTGGCAAGTGAACGACAATAGCAATTTTTTGGTGTTCATCAATTAATAATAAAGGCAATATCTTGGAAATATTGATATATAAAGGAAATAAGTATTACAAATAGAGTCTATTCCATCATTTGGGTTATGTAAATGTATCTTCCAATATACATACTTAGATTACTTTAGGGGCAAGTTATCTTGTTACTTTATATAATGTAATAAATGTACAAGTATTAATGTGCAATGTGTACATGTGAGAGTAGTCCCTTACACATCTAGGTAGAGTGTTGGCCATGTATCTTATTTTTCCTATATAAGGAAGACCTCGTTGTTAGATAGATATAGAGTTGGGAGACATAGTCTGATAGTGTAGCTTAGTGTTTAGTTATATTTGTATCAACATCCATTGGTGATGGATGCAATGTAGTTTAGTAGCTTTATAATGGAGTGTTCATTTCCTCCATAGCTATATTGTATTATTTTATATCATTTCTATTTATTGTATATTTTAGTTATCTAGCATATTTACTTTCTTTCATATTAATTTGCATCTTGTTATTACTATCTCCTAGTGCTTATTACATAAAAATCTAACAAGCTACTTTTTTCTACCAAAAAATTGATATAAAAGTAGTACTTTGTAGAAAATAAAAAATATTTATGATTAAAGAATAAGCTAAAATAGTTTGATTGAATATGGTCTAATTGACCTAATAATAAAAAAATATTTTGATATTTAATAATAGTGAACCCAATAAAATCCAATCATAACTTATTTAGAAATAATTTTGTATGGCCACAATATAGTTGTATGGTGTAAAATCTATTTGAAACACAAAGAAATAAATATGTAAAAATATGAAGGTTCTTCTAGCATATCAAATTTAAATGTTCTAGTGAGCTTGTTTATTTTATCTTTTACATTATCCAAGTTTAAAATATTTGAAATTTTGTACCTACTCACTTTTCTTTACATGTGTTCCACATTGACACGTTCGTCCTATGCGTGAAGATGAATAATTTAATATTGATCTACCCCCTACCTATACATATACATATGTATATATAAATAATTCTAAATATTGCACTTTTGAATAAAGAAGGGTTGTATAGCATCTTTGCCCAGACATGTTTAAATTATTTGTTGATTATTTCTATTAAGCTTTAATCCTCAATTATTATTTTTTAATAAAATATAATTATATTAAAAGTTATGGTAAATCTATTATATATTATATATAGGATAGTAAATTGAAATGAAAATTAGGAATTAAAAATAATATTTTTTAAATAATATATTATTTATTTTAAAATAAATTTTGGATAAATATGTGATTTTTAATTAAATGGTATTGATAAAATCAATTATATTCCTTAAATTTTAAGGAGGAGATCAATATTCAGATATTTAAACCTTGTCAAAAGATATATGTATAATATTTAAGTTGTTATAATACCATTACATAGTAATAATGTATTAAAGGTAGGATCCATTTCAATATTATCTAACTAATTGAATAAAAAATAGTATGTGAGTATTAATAGCATGAGTTCTAACAAAATATATTAGCTAAATATGTATAATATTCAAGTTGTTTTAATACCATTACATAGTAATAATGTATTAAAGGTAAGATCCATTTCAATATTATCTAACTAATTGAAGAAAAAATAGTATGTGAGTATTAATAGCATGAGTTCTAACAAAAGATATTAGCTCAAGTAATTAGATTCCTCAACTTTTGAGGAAACCAAGGTTTGAATCTTATCAAATGATACATGCATAATTGTCAAGTTGTAATATGACTATGTGATCATATGTGGGTATGATTGTCAAGTTGTTGTAGCACCACTCTATAGCAATATACGATCATGATGCAATAGGATTGAAGCTCATTTAAATCTCATATAGCCCATTGAAACATTAATGACATCATTTTTATATAATTTTTTATATATATTAAAAATATTTTTTAGGTATGATTTATTTTATATTTCTTAAAATTTTCTACATGAAAATATATTATGTTACTAAGAATCAAGAATAATAAAGTTGATTTTATATTTTTTTATTCCTTTGGATTAATGCTAGAGACATATGAAAGGATTGTAAGCAATTGTGTCCCTATTATTTTTAATACATTGGATATCAAATTCAAATAAAAATTAGGAATTGATAATTATATTTTTTAAATAATAGTTTATTTAATTTATAATTTTTTAGATAAATAGATGAGTTTTAATCAAATGGTATTGGTACAATTGGTTAGATTTTTTAAATTTTAAGGAGGATACAAATGTTTAAATCTTGTCAAATAATATATGCATAATAACCAAGTTGTTGTAATACCACTATGTCATGATGATGTATTAAGGATGGAACCCATTTCAATTTTATATAACTAATTGAATAAATATAATAGTAAGTGAGTAGTAATAGCGTGAGTTATTTCAAAAGGCCTTAGCTCAGTTGATTAGACTCCTTAACTTTTAAGGAGGAAACCAAGGTTTTAAAATTACCGAATGATAGATACCCAATTGTCAAGTTGTTGTAATATTACTATGTGATCATAAGTGGACATGATATAGTATAGGTGGATCCCATCTCAATCTCATACAACCCATTGAAAAAATAATAATAGCATAAATTTAATATAGATTATTATATATAAAATACAAAAAGTTATTTTTTACCTTTATTAGAAAAACATTAAAAAAAATATTGCTCATGAATAGTTTCCTCAACTTTTAAGGAGGAAACTATTGTTTGAATCTTACAAAGTTGTTGTAATACTACTATCTAGTCATATGTGGCTATGATGTAGTACAAGCGGAGCCCATTTTAATCTCATGTAACCTTTTGAAGATAATTAATAGCAAGATTTTATATAAATTATTATTATATATTAAATAGAAAAAGTTATTATTTCACCTTTATTATAAGAATATTAAAAATTATTGTATTGCTTATCATGTATTTTATTGTACATAGTTCAAAGATATATAGATAAATACACAAACATTTATATATATATATATATATAGATAGATATATGTGTGTTTTTGTGTGAGGAATAAAAATTAAATGTATTCATCAAGCATGCTTATTTATTTTAAATTTCTTACAACTTTTCAAGACATGTGTATATTATGTTTTTAAGATAAATAAATTTGACTCTATATTTGTTGATTCCACCACATGAGGAATGAAGTAATGCTAAAAAATAGTGAAAGGTTGGTAAGTGATTGCATCCTTAAAATGGTTTCCAAATATTAAATATATAGTTGTATAGATTATACTCTTACTAGTTTTGATACTTATGAAGGTCACTTTTAATGAGGTGATGTAATGGTATAGGTTATATTTGTTTAGTTAGAGGTGGTATTTGGTATTGTTCTTATGGTTTTGATAGATCTAATGTTTTAAAATTTTAAATACATTTATGGTGATATTAATGCTTATAGATTTTCATATATCCATGATGAATCTCCATAAAATTTGTAATCATATATAAATATTTTATGAAAGTAATGGTTGAGCTTATTTTTATGTTGGATCTAAGTGTTCATAAAGGTGCTTGAAGGTGGTACTATAGGTAGTATCCATAAGTATGGAGTCCATTTCAAAGGAGGTCATGCTCATAGGAATGTGATATTCTTCATCCGTAATAAAATTTGTCCTTTTACCAAAAAAATCAATCTATTTCTTGATATTTTACTCTGCAAAATATTACCATGTGTTTAGTCTTAACCATGTATAAATGAAATGAAATATTCTCATAATTTATTAATTACATAATGACCACATAGTGGTATTACCATAATTTGATAATTATCCATGTATAGTTTAACAAGATTCAAACATGATTCTCCCTTTTGAAATTTAAAGAATATAATCCATAGAGCTAATACCATTTGATTTATAATCTACTTATTAATCACCTTCTTTTTATATTTTTTTTATATATTTTTTTTCAAAGGTTTTGAAATATCTATAACAATACTTCAACAACAATTCTTTTTCTATATATTTATTTTTAAATATATATAGGTTTTGAAATATCTATAACAATATTTCAACAACAACTATAACAATATTTATTTTATTATTATTATTATTTTTATATACACAACATAATTTTACACTTAATTACTACTACCTCTTAACCAAACTCATGTAGAATATTACCAATATTTTTTACATCCTAATTCATAAATTGTAATAGAAGTTAAAAAAAAAAACAATTAAAATACTTTCAAAAAGTTATTTATTTATTTTCATTAAAAAATCTTGCTTCATGTTCTTAAATACAAATCATGTCTCATCTATATCATATAAGCCTGAAAGGCCACCCATTATTTTAATCAACCCCAATCAATATTATTTTCATCTTGACAAAAAAAAAAAATTATATTTTATATTTTAAAAACAAATGAAATTTTACGTATGATTGTATAAATTATTGAAATAAGGCGATGATATAATAAAATGAAAACATTCAATGAACGATTTAAGCGTGCGCGAATCTTTACTATACGAGGAAGGAGTCCGGCCTAATCTGCTATGCGACACTTCTTTATTCAGAGACATGTACCGGATGCGGAAAGTGAAGACGAAGCCATAGAAAAGAAAAGAAAAATGAAGAACATGTAGAATCTTAACAAAATGATTGTATAAATTATTGAAATAAGGCGATGATATAATAAAATGAAAACAATAAATGAACGATTTAAGCGTGCGCGCATCTCTACTAGACGAGGAAGGAGTCCGGCCTAATCTGCTATGCGACACTTCTTTATTCAGAGACATGTACCGGATGCGGAAAGTGAAGACGAACCCATAGAAAAGAAAAGAAGAATGAAGAACAGGGAGAATCTCGTGCCTAGCGAGGAGCTTTCAAATTTTTTATCTGTAACCAGATCCACGTCTCGTCTATGATCTCCAAATCAAGCAAATTATCGTCATAACTATAATACGTATCCTGCTTAGAAGGGTCGATGCCGTTTTCGCGATCAATTTTGATCTGGCTTTTCATGGCGTCGCTCAAAGCCTTCCACCCACGAATCGCGTAGTTGTCAAACTCCGCTTTTTCAACAACACCGTCCGTAGCACCCTCAGTCAGATTATTATTTATATTCAGGTCCTTAGCTTTAGCCTTTACCCTATTCTGAATAATGTCGCGACGGGCTTTGAATGCTTCCTCCAGCGATTCTGCACTCGAAACCCCACCCTTCTTCTCAGCGGCATACACTTCCCACGTTGGCGCGCTGCCAGTCTTCTGAGGCGGAAGTTGGCGCTGAAAAAACATTCTCCACGCTCCGTCTTTGAACTGCATGCACGTTATCGCTCTTCCGGTGTGGGAGAGGTGGTGGGCATACCGGTAATCGTCAAAGTTGACGTACATTTCCACGTCGTCGTACAGGATGGCGCTGTTCATACGACGGTCGTGGAATACGCGGTAGTTATCGGCGTCTAAGCGCGTGACGACCACCGAGCAGCCCGTGAGATCCACGGTGAAGAGGAAGGTACCCTCTAGATCTGAGATGTTTTTCTTCGGAATGTCCACAAACGGCACGTCGTCGTTTACCCTGTTCTCTTTGAATCCCAGCACGAAGGCCGATATGGCATCCTTGCTCGCCTTGATATCCTTCTCGGATACGAATTTAAGCTCGTAAACGGTGGGCGCCTTAGTTTTAACTAGTTTGAGGCGAGCTTTTCCGGATTTGAAGGCGGCACCGTCTTTAGAACGGTACTCCGGGGGCACTTCTGCATCTGATTGTGATTTTGGGGAGAACACAATCGCGTTGTTCTTCAAGAAGTCCAATGCATTGTCTGCCAAAGCTTTGAAGGATTTCGATGCGGAGGAAGAAGAGGCCGCCATTTCTGATTCTAAATCAAGACAAACACAACAAGCAAATGTATAATGTATAATGTATAATGCCCAAGTCGACGATGCAGGCTCATGATATTATAGATTGATAACAAGAGAGTCGACTGGTCTTTTATAGCTTTCATCTTCGCTCATAGGAGGAACGCGTCAATGTGGAACACCCTTTTTGAACAACTCCTGATATTAGAGATTGAAGACAAGAGAGTCGACTGCTCTTTTATAGCTTTCATCTTCGCTCATAGGAGGAACTCGTCAATGTGGAACACCTCTTATTCATATTTGAACAGCTCCTCATTATCATGAAAACGTCCAAATCCATACCTGGTCGTTAAGTTAATCTTTCTTATAATCAAAAAGTACGTGTCACACTATAAGGTCATTAATTCTTCAATGCACGCCCTCATGTGAGTTTGAAAATGTGAATGTAACATTCCTACTACATCATGGTAGCTACGTCACTCCTTGCCGACAATTTTTCAATAATATTATTTATTCTGGTTTACTTCGATTAACTATAGAAAGCTTGTTCGTCTCAACTATTGACGTAGGAAGTTTGTTTGTTTAGTAGATTTTATTATAATAATAATTTTTTAATAATTTTTTTATATAATTTTTTTTTTTTAATTTATATAGTGGAATTGATAACCGTCATTAATTTAGGTAGACTGATTTTTATGTAATCTATCACTATAACCACCATAACATAATTATTTTAAATTTTTTATACCATTAAAATAATATAAGAAAAATAAATTGATATATATTTCACATTAACAATGTTGAAAGTGCTTGTTTACGTGGTAGTATACAACTTCTCTCTTTCTATTAACGATGTTGAGAGTGCTTGTTTGCGTGGTAGTATACAACTTCTTTTTCTATTAGTGATGTTGAGAGTGCTTGTTTGCGTGGTAGTATACAACTTCTCTTTTTATTAATTGGTTGATAGAAAGCTTGTTCTTCTGGTGAAATTATTGTCTTAGAAAGTTTGTTTGATTAGATAGATTTTATTTTAATAATTATTTTTAATAAATTTATGATAAACAAGTTTTTGTCTTTATAACCATCATGTCACAATTAAACCTTTTACACTGCTATAATAATATCAAAATTGATAAAAGAGAATAAATGAATATATATCTCACATTAAAGATGTTGAGAGTGCTTGTTTGCGTGGTAGCATACAACTTCTCTTTCTATTAACGATGTTCAGAGTGCTTGTTTGCGTCGTAGTATACAACTTCTATTTCTGCTCATTATCATGGAAAATGACTCAACCAGTTGCCGATAATGGATCTTTCTATCACCGTCCTTGGTTAACAGAGCCTACTTCGTCATTATTAAAATAAAAAGTTGTGCCAATTTTTTTATAAGTTTATGGTTATCTTTGTCCTACATTCATTTAGGGACTATATATTCAAGTAGCTTTAAGTATATGTGATTGATAAATTCTCTTATATTTTGAGGAAGAATTATGTTTCCAAATTAAAAACATACACGCAAGTGTATATATATGAAAATGATAATATAATTAAGATTTTATTTATTTTTAATATATATTATATTAATATAAGATTTATAAACTGTACAAATTATAATTCATTTAATATAATTTCTGTGTTCATATATTCAAAGATTGAAAATTTTGATATAAATAAAACAAAAAATAAATCATCTTAGGTTGAAAGTTCTCAACCATTTTTTAGAACGATTATCAAATATCAAATAATTTTTAAGTTTCTTTAAGAACGATTATCAAATATCTTAGGTTCAGAAGTAAGTTAGGCACTGTGCAGAGAGTCTTCAAATATTCAAAGCTTCTTCTAAGAGACGGCAGTTAGGTGCTGTGCAGAAAGTCTTCGAATCGCGGTGAATACTGCGAATGTCATTAGTGAATGTACCACAATATATCTTATCAAACCTAATGTTTTATGACAATGCAAAACGTAAATCGAGTATTTGCAGAGGTGCATGTATTTGATAAATATATAAAAAATTCAATGCTAATATTTGAATCACAGCACGACGAAAAAGGAGGAGAAGCTATGAGTTTACTTAAATTTATAAAATCCATTGCTTCGAATTATTTAACTTTAACTTGGAAATATCCATTTAGGAGACGTTAGTCTCTAGTTGCGCACCATATAAAAGCTTGACAAATATGCCACGCCTTTTATACTTAAAATGGACTTTGATTACAATAAACAATTGTCGAGTTTTGAGCACACAAAAAATGCTGCTAATACGATATACCTAAATTTAGGCTCTTAATGAACGAAACCTTTAAAGAATAATGCGTTCGTTAAGAGGGAGTTTTAAGTAGGCATACTAGGAGAACAATAAAAAATGGAAAAAATATTTAAAATTTATATATTTGGAGAGATTGAGAAGCAGTTTGTTTTTTGAATATAATTGAGGAGAATTTTTTTCTAATATGGTAAAATTAATATAGAAACCTATTTAGATATTTACCATAAACAAAATGCTCTAAAAAAATTGCATATATAAAATGTGTAATTTGTAGTAAAACTTATTTTCCTTTTAAAAAAATAAAAGGATAAGAGATAATGAACCGGTTCGTGAAACTGCCTTCAAGAGAGAATGCCTAGCATAATCTATCCTGCTCTGGTACCATGTTAGAATTTCCCAAGAGTAGAACTACAAAGAATTACTGGATTTGAAGAAATAAAATAGAACTGATTGATTATTCAATGGTTCAACTTTGTATAAATAACAAAGTTGATCATTGAGAGTCGTTGGATTACAACAACTCATCAAACTTGATGTAGACTATAATTGAGAGTTCACCTAACTCATGAAGGATTTGAAACTCAAGTAAGTCTATAATAAATGTCAATAATAAGTTATATGAAGGATTTGAGAGTTCACCTGACTATATGTTTAGTAGAACATAAGAGAATAATTACTTATTCTAACAACTTATTCCATAATACTTTTTGCCAATAATAAATTGGTAAATATCTTTCAAATGAAACGCTTCTTCCATAATGATTTTTTTCAATAATAAATTGATATGTATCTTCCAATTGAAACACTTCTTCCATAACATTTTTTTTGTCAACAATGAATTAAAATATGTTTTTCTTTTATTTAGAAACCTGCTAACATTAATATAAATCATTAGTTCAAAGTATCTTTAATAAAATCATAAAATCAACATAGAAATTAATACCAAACCAATATGTAAAGAAATATTAGCGTGCCATGAGAAAAATAAATGTTATTCTTTTGTTTTATTTTATTCATTATATATATATAATTCTTATTTGTTTTTTTCTTTCTTTATTTAAATTTTACTTGCTTTCTCTCTTTTTCTCTCTCTTTTTTAATTTTAATTTTGACTTAATTAATTCCAAATTTTTGAATTGGTTTAATTCAAAATATTAAAACTAACCAAAACAATAAAATAACATAACTAAGAAAGAACCTAACCAACACATTAGACAACTTAAAAGAAACCAAAAAGAGATACTAGTCAACACACCAACCTATTAAAATTATCACATAATGAAATTAAAATTCAACAAAAATTCCAAAATTTAAATGTGGGTCCCCAAGTTTTGGGGCTTGTTGTGGTGAGGCCACAATAAATGATGACTTTTTTGGGGAATGCTCTTGAGTGTTCCAGACAAAAAAACCTATAATCTCCAGTTCTGAAACCCAACCAACCAAAGATTATAAATAAAATTATTCAATAATATCCAACGATAATGGGGATAAACAACCTCAATTGAAAACATATGAACCATTGCTTCATCTAAGTGTGTGAAAGTGTTTTCATTCTACTATTCTTGAAAATCATCCAAATTCCACCACTTGTTTTACATTAGACTACAAAAATAATACTCATGAAATAATATGCCTTTGCATTGCTCCACAACCAATCAGACATTTATAGCCCCGATGGAGATACCCTTACTTACCTAGATATCAAGTTAAATTTACAGTTACCCTTTTTTTATAAATATTGCTCCACTGTCATCTAGACGTATATAGCCCCGATGGAGATGTCCTAAGCCATTCAATTAATTTGGTGTGCTCTTTTTCTATTGCTTTGCAAATTTCACCTGCCCCCTAGGTTAAAGATCAAGTAAGGTTAAATATTAAGTATATATAATATTTTTGCCTTAATTAGCAAACCAAATAACTTCATCTTTTAGGATTTCAAGAATGCCCCTTAATATGATGTGTTCATGTGTAGCTTTAGTAAAATAAATTATTGTTTAAAATTTGATATCTTAATCCCAAGGTCCAAGAATATTAATTAAACAATTTCATCTCCTTTTCCTTGATCCACATGATAGGTGCACCCTTCATGATAAAGGAATGCAAATATGATCAAGAGGCCATTAATAGCTACCATAAAACATCACCTCAAATTAAGGGACCAACCCAAAACTTAACCTAATACAAACTGACAAGAAAATAAACATAAAACTCACCAAATTCAAAATTTAGAAGTAAAAACCAAAATGAAAAACCAACACAAAAACACAAAAACTAAAAATTATATACAATAATATACAAGATGATGAAAAAATTTGGACTGTCATTTCCCTAGATCCCAAACTGTTAGAATAAGTGAATATTCTCTTAATTTCTACTATGATAGACACACTTGAGTTTCCACTCCTCCATGTGTCAGGATAACTCTTAGTGGTGTCTTCATCAGGTTTGATGAATTTTTGTAATCCAACAGATATCAATGATCAACTATGCTTGGAATAAATCAATTAGTTCTACTCTTCTCTTCATATTTTGTGTAATGCTTTGCATATCTATTTTGGGAAATTCTAACATGGTATCAAAGCAGGATAGATTTTTCTAGCATTATCTCTTAGAGATTCTAGGAGCTAGTTCTTTGTATCTTTTTGTTGACCTCATTTTTTTAAAGGCCTTCAATAATATTCTATATATAGTTTTTTTTCTTAGCTATATTTTAAAAATATTTTTTTCATAGATCTATTTTAAATTACAAAAAGGAATATATTCCATTTTTATTTTTGAAGATCTTCTATGAAATAATAAAATATTAATTATTTTTTCTTATCCTTTAAATTAGAAAAAGGGTTGTTTTTCTCCATATTGAAACTTTATACAATAGGAAAATTCCTATCATAAGTTTTGTTTGCAGGGAAAATCTCAATATCGCTACGCTCAAAACATCGAGAAGGCTCATTTTTTGTGCTAACCACACATTTTAGGCACCTTGGCTACAACGAGCACCTATCTTCTCTCTATATAGGAGTGTACTTGATGACCACCAAGGGAGGTTCCCTCGACATCCATATTTGGATGTTGTAGACTGCACTCGTGATGCCTCTCTTCCATGGTGTCATTGCTTTTTGTGAATGTTGGAGTTTAAGATTTCTTTATATATCCTTTTATCTTCATTCAACTACCTCTTTTAGTTGAATTAATAAAAGTATTTGTTCTATGGTGTAACATTTTTTAGCGACCATATTAAGAACCAATTCATGCCAGAGTTTAACTCTTAGTGGCACGAATCGTCTCCTATCAATTTGGTGATCCGTAACAACTATCATTGGGTTAATTTTAAGCTCGTAAAGGCCATTCACCTTGACCATTGCTATCTTTGGTTTCTTTTATTTTTTTTCTATATTCATTGGAAGATTTCAGGCGATGCTAAATCTTATTTTCATAAAGGTTTAGTTTCTATACTCTTAAATTATTCTTATACATGTTTATCAAAGGAATGCTCACTGTGATAGAAGGCACCCATGACTTAATAAGTGATCATATTAGCCATTCAAATAATATTCCAAAGGACCTCACTGACCTAACCTTTTTTTTGATAAAAAGAGAGCTCCAAAAAAATGAATTAAATCATGAAAAAAAAGACTTTTCTACCTATCTTCTCAGGATCGAAGTTTTTTAGTTCCATTTCTAAATCATTTTTTTGCAGGTATATCATAGATATGCCCACCGTGGGGTCTAAAACCACCATAGGGCTCAATCAAAATGAATTGAATCATCAACAAAAGGACTTTATTGCCTATATTCTTAGGCTCAGAGTTTTTTTGTTATGTTTCTAAATTATTTTTTTTTTTAGGTATATCACAATGTTCCCTCCTCATATGAGTATCAAAGGCTTTCGAAGGCTTTCATATGAGTTTTCCCTCTAGTTATTTAGCATTGGTTTAGCCCTTCATTTTTTTGAAGGCCTATCTCTATTAAAATTTGTAATGCATCTTCATAAGTGCCTTTGTTGTTGTCTTTAATCCTTTTTTTTTCAAAGTATTTCCCTTCTATTTTGAAGGTTGACTCCTTTTTTGCCTTTTATATTTCAAAGGCTTTAAAAGAGTCATTTGTAACCTCTTTAATACAAAAAAAACTTTTGGGGGGGAGGGCGTTGTTCTGGTGCCTTATTTGCACCAATTGTAGATCTGGGCGGTTTGTCTTGAGTCATTTTTTATTTTTCACCTCCTTTATTTTTGCCTTTTAAATTTATTAATTTAATTTAATTTCTTTTCCAAAAGTTCTTTACTATAAATATAGAGATATTTAGTGGATGATAAGAATTTATTTCCTTTCTTCCAAAAGTCTATAAAGAAATTATTTTGGTAATCAATTTGTTTATATATCTTGCTTAATTAATAAATGAATTGATTTCAATATATCTAGTCATTCCTTATTTTCTCATTAAAATATCTCTATATTAAACATCTATATATGTTCAATTTAATTTTTTGATTAATAATTTTTTTTGGCAAAGAGTATCATATTACTTAATTTTCTTAAAAGGAATTTCAATATATCTCTTTCTTAAAATTGTTAATCTTTCTAAAAAGAACAAATATTTTATCTTCACTCACCAATATTGGACATCCTAAATAACTTATAGTTTCCCTCAAGTAAGGGCAGGTTATTAAGGTTCCCAATATAGGTCTGGAAGATACTAGCCTATGTTCCAAGTATCATATCTAATCAATACTTATAGTTTCCCTCTCGTAATGGCGGGTATTTGAGAAGAAAAGATATATAGGCCTGGCATATTTTTTCTATTTAAACAAACTTAAATATCCTCAAAATACTTATAGTTTCCCTCTCATTAGGGAAGGTATTTTTGAGTAATTTGGTAGCTTTGGTATATTTGTTCTCAGTACCCTCATTGAATATCAGGTTTCCTAAAATTACTTATAGTCTCCCTCTTGATAGGATGGGTAATTTTGAGCATTTTGGTATTTTCTTCAGGCTTTTGTTAACTATATCCATTGCATTCTAAAATTTAAAGTTAATGGGGGAACTTTGGGTTAACTTCAAAATGAATACAATTGATCCTCTCACTCCTCATAACTACCATACATGGAAACCCAAAATTTTAAATCTCAATTCTCAAAAAGGGCTCACTCACCTATTAGAAGAAAAGAAACCTAAGTTTGAAAAAAATAATGAAGTATTTTTTCACAAAGGGAAAATGTATGAAACAATGGGTATTATAAGCTCTAATGTTCATGAAAGTTTATGGTTTCACATTACAGATTGTAAAACTCATTATGAAAGCTGGGAGAAACTAAAATCCTTGTTTGTAAAAGTAGATCAAATAAGATCAATGCAACTAGAAATAAAATTAACAACATTATCTCGTGATGACTTCATCAATATTGTTGACTTTCTCATCATATTCAAAGAGGTCCTCACTCAATACAAAGGCAGTGGGAAGAAAAATACTGAATAAGAATGCATTTATCTAATTCTTTCTAAACTAAATGGTGTATTTCAAATATTTGCAACCACATTTCTATCTACAAAAGATGCTCTTGGTGCAACCTTTAAAATGCCCTATTTAGAACAATTTGTGATAGAATAACTAGGGAAGAAACAAAACTTGCAATATATTATATATATTCCTCTTTCTCTTCCTCCAAAGCCTTAGTAGCCTCCACCTCTTCTAAATAAAATTTTAAAAATAAGGAAAGAAATACCATAACTTGCACTCACTATAAAAAGAATGGTCATTCTGTAAACAAATGATGGAAAAGATTACAAAAAATAGAGGTATCTATGAAGGATCAATATATAGACAATAAAAAGCAAATAGGAAAATACCTAAATGTTCAAGGGAAAACCTCCAATTCTTCCTCTAATTATTGGATCTTAGATTTTGGAGTTACTCATCACATGACTACTTTAGATGAGTTATTCTCTTCTATCTCCTCAATTTCTACATGTAGCATAGAAGTGGGTGACTCTTCCTTTATTATAGTCAAAGTAAAAGGGGACATAACCATTGATAGTGGCTTTATAAATAATGTTCTCTATGTTCCAAACATTACCACCAATATCTTCTCAATTTATCAAATTTATAATTTTGGTAAGGGGAAAATAGTTATGTTCTCTCCAATAGGATTTGAGATAAGAGACTTTCAAGATCCCCATTCTCTCATATCCAAAGGAGATATTGATCACAAAACTTACCTATTTCACTTCAAAGGATTCCAAAATCTAGAAGGGGCCTCATGTTTTGTGGCTCATGGAGATCTTGAAAGTAAAATTTGGCATGAAAGGTTTGGTCATCTTAGTTAAAATTACCTAAAGGAATTGAGCACCCATGATATGGTAATAGGTTTACCCCAAGTATCTTCTATTGATGGAGTTTGTCTTAGATGTGATCTTGGAAAGAAACATCAATATCCTTTCCACCCAAGTAGTTCTCTAAAAGCATATTCTCCTCTAAAATTAATCGATAGTGACTTGATGTCTTTTCTAGAACCATCTTTCAAAGGATAAAAGTATGATCTAACCTTTATTGATGACTTTTCTAGAATATATTGGCTCTACTTCCTGAAATATAAAAGTGATGTTCTATCCCACTTTAAAATCTTCAAATCCTTAGTTGAAAATCAGGCCTCTTGTAAAATCAAGAAAATTTGCATAGATAATGAGGGAATACTGCAGTAATGAGATCTCCATATTTCTATCAAGTCATGGAACCATTCATCAACATTATTTCTTCCATAATCCTCAGCAAAATGGTATTGCAAAAAGGAAAAATTGGACATTAAAATAAATGGCAAATTGCATGCTCCATTCAAGAGATCTTCCAAAAAAATTTTGGGCAGAAGCTATTAACTATGCCAATTATATTTAAAATTGCACACCTCATAAATCTCTTGACCATTTAATTATTGAAGAAGCATGGTCTGGCTCAAAACCAAATGTTTTCTTCTTCAATTTTTTTGGGTGTATTGCTTGGGCACACATCCCAAAAGCAAAAAGTAAGGCTCTAGATAATAAAAGCAAACAACTCATCTTTATTAGTTATTGTGAGGAAATGAAAACATATAGGCTCTTTGATTACTCAACTTATGAGGTCTTCTTCCATACAAATGTCTAACTTGATGAAAAATTCCCTCAAAAATATTGTCAAACATCCTCTTCCTCCATTGAGCCTTCTCCTATAGTAGAACCTCAATATTATGAAGAGCCAACTCTTGAAGTTAAATTGAAAATTGATAGTCAAGATGAGGAACCTATAACTCCAACTCAATATATTTCAACTCCTTCTACTCCTTCGACTATGCCAAAATGGGTCCACACCATTTTTAAAGAAGCTACTCCTTACATCCAAAATCTTCCATCAACCAGATCAACCAACCTTATTGTCACTGGTCTTGTCTTTCAGTCTATTTCCTCTAATCCTCAATACTTCAAAGAAGGAACATGAATTAAATAATGGGATGAGGCCATGGAAAACAAATTTTCTTCCTTAATAAAAAATATAACTTGGGATTTAGTTCCCTTGCCTAAAGGAAGGAAGTTAGTTCATTGTAAATGGATCTACAAAACAAAATATGGGCCTAATGGAGAAATAGAAAAACACAAAACTTGCCTAGTAGCCAAAGGTTTTTCTCAAATTGAAGGTATTGATTATGTAGAAACCTTTGCTCCAGTTGCTAAAATGGATTCTGTTAGACTGGTTCTTGCTCTGGCTGCTTCCAAAAATTGGCTTATCTATCAAATGGATGTAAAAAGTGCTTTCTTACATGGGGACTTAAAAGAAAAAATACTCATGGAACAACCTGCTAGTTTTACTAAAGAATCCTCTCTTATTTGTAGGTTAAAAAAGTCTCTCTATGGCCTCAAACAAGCCCCTAGAGCTTAGTATGAAAATATGGACTCCTTCCTTCTTTTCGCAGGTTTTTCTCATTGTGATTTTGATAACATCATCTAAATTTGGAGATATGAAGGCAAACTCACCATTATTGTTCTTTATGCTGATGATATTCTTCTCACTGGTAGTAACTTCACTAAAATTTAGACTATAAAAGACTTTCTCTCTAAAAAAATTGAATTGGTTGATCTAGGTTTAGCTCATTACTTCATTGGGATCCAAATAAGTCAAACATATGCAGGAATTTCATTGTGCCAATAAAATTACACTCTAGATATTCTTCAAATATTTAAAATGATAGATTTCAAACCTTCTTCTACCCCTTTAAATCTAGCATTAATATTAGTACTTCCTACTCATCCCCTCTATGTGATGCAACTCTATACCGTTAGCTTGTAGGAAGTTTGTTATACCTTACTCATACTCACCCAGATATCACATTTTCTATTGGCCTGATATCCAAATCCTCTCATCAACCTCACTTAAGTCATTGGAAGGAAACTAAGAATCCTCCATTACTTATAGGGCACTATGCACTTTGGGCTCCTCTATAAGGTAGAATCCATGGATATCATTGTCTATACAAATTCAAACTGGGTAGGTTCAGTAGAAGATAGATGTTCAACCTTTGGCTATATCTTTTGCCTTGGTTCTTCACCAATTGCCTGGTTATACAAGAAATAACAAGCAATATCTTTATATTCTATAGAGACAGAATACATGGCAACAATTTTAGCTATTTAGGAAGCTCTTTAGCTTCATCAAATTCTAAAAAAATTGGTTTCTCCCATAAATAGCCTATAACTCTATGGTGTGGCAATAAGAGCATAATTCATATTACACATAATCCAGTTGAGCATCAGTGCACCAAACACATTGAGATACAAATGCACTTCATAAGGCAACATATTCAAAATGGGGATATACACTTGGACTATATTCCAACTGAGAATCAAATTGCAGATATCTTCACCAAGTTATTTCCTTCTCCGTGTTACCTTCAGTTATGAGATAATCTTAGAGTAATACAACTGCATTCATATAGAGGTCTTCCACCTCTCATTATATTGGTTGGAGAATAGTTTTTTACCTTGTGGATTTTTATCATCTCTCCAACAACATGTATTTTAAGAGGACAATCTTCACCATCCGAATACAAGCCTCTTTTCTTGTATTTGGATTTTTTTCCAAGGGGTTTTTTCACCATATATATATTTTATATGAGTACCTAATTAGGCCAAGTTATTGGGAATCTTCATTCTTTTGTATTAAGAGGACAATCTTCGCCATCTAAAGAAAATCCTCTTACTTCTTTTTTGATTAATAATTTTTCCCATTAGGTTTTTACCATATCTTAAAAATAAGTTATAGTACATGAGTATCTCATCAAGCCTTGTTGTCGGGACTCATTTGGACAACCCTCCCCCTAGTATCATTTAAGGTGGGTGTTAGAATAAGTGAATATTCTCTTAAGTTCTACTAGGATAGGCACACTTAAGTTTCCACTCCTCCATGTGTCAGGAGAACTCTCAGTGGTGTCTTCATCAAGTTTGATAAGTTTTTGTAATCTAATGACTCTCAATGATCAAATTTGCTATTTATAAAAAGTTGATCCTTAGAATAAATCAATTAGTTCTACTCTTCTTTTCATATTTTTTGTAATGTTTTGCATATATATTTTGGGAAATTCTAACACAAACACGATTAGCAGGTATTAAAAGATAAAAATCATGACATGCATACCAAGATTTACAAAAATCTATCCAAAGTAAGATTAGACCACAAAAAACAATTCTTACTTTGCATTTCTCACCCCACTAATTGGATTTAAGGGTACTAGAAATTCCATATTGAGCATTTGATTCATTAAACTTGAAAGTGAAAACATGATTTTCCACTATCTTTTGCTTATTCAGTGGGATTTAAATATCAATATTAGATTCATTTTCACAAGCATGTAGGATTCCCTTAAAATATGAGGCTATTTCTAAAAATTTAAAAGCAACTTCATCATCCATGTCTTTAGGCAAATCATACTAAAAGGAACTATTTTGATCTATATTAAAATAGAATTATCTAGAAGTTGCATTCAAAAAAAATTAATTTTGATATTGCTTCTAAAGGAAATCCTAAAAAAGTTGCTACTAATGATGTTTTTACAAATGAAACCAAGATTCTCCTCACTTAATATTTATATAGAACTTCAACAACTATGAATGGGCTAAGATAATTTTTATAGGAAGGATGGAGATGCATTTAATTTAAGAACAATTATCAAATATCAATATTAATGTTATTAAGAAAAATGAATGTGGCAAGTGAATCGACAATAGCATTGTTTTGGTGTTCATAAATTAATAATAAAGGTAATATCTTGGAAATATTGATATATAAAGGAAATAAGTATTACAAATAGAGTCTATTCCATAATTTGGGTTATGTAAATGCATCTTACAATATAGATACTTATATTACTTTAGGGGCAAGTTATCTTGTTACTTTATGTAATGTAATAATTGTACAAGTGTCAATGCGATAGTTGTACATGTGAGAGATATCCCTTACTCATCTAGGTAGAGTGTTAGCCATGTATCTTATTTTTACTATATAAGAGAGACCTCATTGTTAGATACATATAGAGTTGGGGGACATAGTCTGATAGTGTAGCTTACTATTTAGTTCTATTTGTATCACCATCCATTGGTGATGGATGCAATGTAGTTTAGTAGCTTTATAATGGAGTGTTAATTTCATCCATAGCTAGATTGTATTATTTTATATCATCCCTATTTATTGCATATTTTAGTTACCTAGAAGATTTACATTCTTTTATATTATTTTGCAGCTTGTGATTACTATCTCCTAGTTCTTGTTACATAAAATCTAACAAGCTACTTTTTTCTACGAAAAAATTGATATAAAAAAGTAGTACTTTGTAGAAAATAAAATGTTCAAATGTTCAAAATTTTAAACCTTATCAAAAGATATATATATAATATTCAAGTTGTTATAATACCATTACATAGTAATGATGTATTAAATGTAGGATCCATTTCAATATTATCTAACTAATTGAAGAAAAAATATTATGTGAGTACTAATAGCATGAGTTCTAACAAAAGGTATTAGCTCAAGTGATTATATTCCTCAAATTTTGAGGAAACCAAGGTTTAAATATTATCTTTAAATCTTGTCAAGTTGTATTATGACTATGTAATCATATGTGGGTATGATTGTCAAGTTGTTGTAGTACCACTCTATAGCAATATATGATCATGATGCAATAGGATTGAAGCTCATTTAATTCTCATATAGCCCATTGAAACATTAATAACATCATTTTTATATAATTTCTTAAATATATTAAAAATATTCATTAGGTATGATTTATTTTAAATTTCTTAAACTTGTCTGCATGAAAATATATTATGTTATTAAGAATAAAGAATAATAAAGTTGGTTTTATATTTTTTGATTCCTTCACATTGAGAATGGATTAATGCTCAAGACATGTGAAAGGATTGTAAGCAATTATACCCTTATTATTTTTAATACATTGGATATCAAATTAAAATAAAATTAGGAATTAATAATTATATTTTTAAATAATAGTTTATTTCATTTAGAATTTTTTTAGATAAATACATGAGTTTTAATCAAATGGTATTGGTACAATTGGTTATATTTTTTAAATTTTAAGGAGGATATCAATATTTAAATCTTGTCAAATGATATATGCATAATAACCAAGTTTTTTTAATACCACTATGTCATGATGATGTATTAAGGATGGAACCCGTTTTAATTTTATATAACTAATTGAATAAAATAATAGTATGTGAGTAGTAATAGCATGAGTTCTTTTAAATGGCCTTAGCTCAATTTATTAGAATCCTTAACTTTTAAGGAGGAAACCAAGGTTTTAATATTACCAAATGATAGATACTGATGGGGACACATAAATTATCTCCAACCAAATGCTCCAACTTCTCATTCATTAAACTTGAAAACACATTACATTACGAGCCCGCAGGTGTAGTTTTCTTTACGGGTGGAGGCTGCCTCACTTTCAACGATCTGCCTGTGCTCCTCCAGGAAGAATACAATATTCCCCTCCTAAAAAACTTGACTCTCCTCTTCTCCTCTCCTTGTAACCTTCACCTCTTTTCTTTTTTTAACCATCCACTGCCCCCCGGGTCAATCGTGGACACATGCATTTATGAACCATCTGAACATCTCTGACCTCTGGGCACAACAATCGAGTGGCCATCGTGCTCAGCAAACTTATCGGGCAAGAAATCCTACCTTGATGAGGCATTTGTCTACCTCGAGAAACACCATCTAGGAACACGTGCCTTTTTGGGCCTTGAACCAGCAGTATGTCACGATATCACAACATGTCATGATATCGCGACATTTTTCTTCCTTGTTGCTTTTTCTATTTTTCAGGTCACAATATCATGACATTTTCCTCCCTTGCAACATATCTTTCCTTCAGGTCGCGCTATCGTGACATGTCGTGATATCACGACATTTTCTTTCCTTGCAGCATTTCTTTCCTTTGGGTCACGATATCATGACATCTTTTATTTCTCGCTATCTTCTTCTCCTTCGGGTCACGATATCGCGATAGTTTCCCCTATGGATCTTCTTTTATTTCTTTTGGTCATGAAATTGCAACATGTTGTGATATCGCGATAGATTTGTCCTCTACTCTCATTCTCTGCTTCGGGTCATGAAATCATGACATATTGAGATATCACGACAGTTTTCTTCCCTACTTCCTTTTTTGATCGTTCGATCGTGAAATCACGACATGTCGCGATATCATGACAGTTTCTTCTCTAAACCTTCCTGTTCCCTTTCGGTCCTGATTTTGTGACATGTCAAAAAATCAGGACATTTTTATTCGGATGCCCTCTCTCTCCTGAGTCTGGTCACAATTTCATGACATGTCATGAAATCGTGACAATTTCTACGGACGCCTTCTTTCTCCTGCTTCGGTCATGATTTCATGACATGTCGCAAAAGTGTGACATTTCTCATGCCTGCGCCTTGCTTCATCCTTTTTTTGTGATAATGCAACATGTCGCGATATCGCGACACTTATCCTCCCTTACGCTGTCCTTCGTATTTTGTTCACAATTTCGTGACATGTCACGATATCATGACATTTTTGTTTCATGCCTTCTCTCTCCTTCTTGAGCTTCGAAAATGTGACATGTAGTGATATCGTGACACTTTTCTTTGTCACGATATCATGACATCGAGGCGAACACTTAAAAAAAAATTGTTGGTGCAAGGTTGCTCTGCTGCCATCGAATGCTCCTGCATCAGACAACCGGGGTGGATTAAAAAGTGACCTTCACTTTTGTACTATTCTGTCACCTTCTCACAACTTGCAAAACCTTCACCCTCTTCAACCTCCTCCCTCATTGTTGTCAGCAACCTCTTTTCATCCATCCCCTTCAGCAAACAGATTCTAGCACTGCTACATATCTTTTCTTCTGCCTCCTTCAAGGGCTTAAGCTTATGGTGCACTCCATTCTTTGTTACTAAGTAGGTGTTGGCACGACCATCATGCACTGCACACCGATCAAACTGCCATGGCCTTCCCAATAGCAAATGGTAAGCATCCATAGGCAGGATGTCACACAGGACCTCATCACAGTAATTCCCAATATTAAATTTCATTGAGCATTGCTCACTGACCAAATTACTATGGTCCTTCTATAACCACGCTATCCGGTATGGATGCGGGTGTCTCCTCCTCTTCAACTGTAACTTAGTAACCATCTCTTCTGATACCAAGTTATCAGTACTACCATTATCTACAATAACATAGCAGACCTTACCCAAACTTCTGCACCTCGTGCAGAATAGGCTTCTCCTCTGGTCTGATCCTTTCTCTTCATTCAACAAGGTTGTCCTTGTGAACATCACTTCTCCTCTCTCTACCTCCTCAGAATGTTCTGATTCAACTCTTTCATCTATTACAACTCTGGTAGGACCCTCAAGTCTCCTATCCATCTTTTCTTGGTGTTGTGGACACTCAAATGCTCGATGTCCTTCTTTGCCATAGTGGAAATAGGTTCCACAAAATCCTCCTCTTCCAAATGCACGTCTAGATCTACCTCTCCCTCTTGGGTAACCATTATTCTGATTACGGGGTTGGTAACCATCATCCTCCTTCTGATCTTGACTGTAGCTGGCTTCTTATTTCTTCTCATCTTGTCCTCCATCTATTCTTCCACTAGTTCTTCCACCATGACCTCTTCCTCTTTGCTTACTCTCAAACCTTCTATTCAGTTTCTCTTCAACCTTTAGAGCAAACTGGTAAGCATCCTCTATGGTGGTCATCCTGACCAGGCTTAACTCCTCTTGAATACTTGCTTGTAACCCATTAATATAATGGGCTACCTTCTCCTTGCTGGCCTTTGAATGGCCTGTCCTGATTACAATCTTGTAAAACTCCTCCATGTATTCTTTAATAGACTTGTTGGCTTGCTTCAAACCTTGCATTTTCTATATTAGATCCATATCATAGTCAGCTGGGATGAATTGCCTCTTCAAATTTTCTAGCATTCTATCCCACCTGGTTATTCTCTCCTTTCCTCTTCTATTTCTTTCCAGCTGTACTCCCTTCGACCATATGCTGGCATGACCCTTTAGCTTAGTCTTAGCAAACTTGACCCTATTAGGATATTCAACCTCTTCATACTCAAAGTATTCTTCAAAATAATTGATCCATTCAATCAACTCCTTTGGATCAAGATTTCAAGCATATGTAAAAACCTCCATCTTCGGTCTCTTCCCAATCTGATAGATGGATCTGTATAACCTGGCTTGTGCAGGATCTACAGCCTCTTCTTCTTCCTCAAACTGGTCTTCTTCTTCATCAACTTCATCTTCACTTCCTTATTCCACTTAGGGCTTAAGTCCTCTATGCAGCTCCTCTTGTAGGGCCTGAACTTGCCTCTGCAAAGCTCTAAAATATTCTACTAGCACCATGTTTCTTCCACCACCATGGTTTCTTTGTGGAGGCATTTTGCTTCACTCTCTTCTCACAACCCTTCCACAGATCCTGGTGCAAGCTGCATCACTTTCGATGATCTGCTCACACACTCAGGAACTCCCGCTCTAATACCACTTGATGGGGACAAAAAAATTTTCTCCAACCAAATGCTCCAACTTCTCATTCATTAAACTTGAAAACAAATTACATTACTAGCCCGTAGGCATAGTTTTCTTTACAGGTGGAGGCTGCCTCACTTTCGGTGATCTTCCTGCGCTCCCCCAGGAAGAATACAATCTTCCCCTCCTCAAAAGCTTGGCTTTCCTCTTCTCCTCTCCTTGTAACCTTCACCTCTTTTATTTTTTAACCAGCCACTACCCCCCGGGTCAACCATGGACACATGCATTTATGAACCATCTGAACATCTCTGACCTCTGGACATAGCAGTCGAGTGGCCACCGTGCTCAGCAAACTTATCGGGCAAGAAATCCTGCCTTGATGAGGCATTTGTCTGCCTTGGGAAACACCTTCTGGGAACGTGTTCCTTTTTGGGATGTGAACCAGTAGTATGTCATGATATCGTGACATTTTTCTTCTTCACTACCTTTTCTCTTCGTCGGGTCATGATATCACGACATATCGTGATATCATGACATTTTCCTCCCTTGCAACATCTCTTTCCTTTGGGTCGCGCTATTGTGACATGTTGCGATATCGTGACATGTTGTGATATCACATCTTTTATTTCTTGCTATCTTCTTCTCCTTCGGGTCACGATATCATGACATGTCATGATATCATGACATGTTGCGATATCGTGACAGTTTCCCCTCTGGCTCTTCTTTTCTTTCTTTTGGTCATGAAATCATGACATGTCATGATTTCATGACATGTTGCGATATCACGAAAGCTTTGTCTTCTGCTCTCGTTCTCTGCTCTGGGTCACGAAATTGTGACATGTCGCGATATCATGACAATTTTCTTCCTTGCTTCCTTTTCTGCTCGTTCGGTCGTGAAATTGTGACATGTCACGATATCACGATAGTTTCTTCTCTAAACCTTCCTATTCCATTTCGGTCATAATTTTTCTTATGACATTTATCTTCAGATGCCCTCTCTCTCCTGAGTCGGTTGCGATTTCACGACATGTTGCAAAATCATGACAATTTCTATGGACGCCTTCTTTCTCCTGCTTCGATCGTGATTTCATGACATGTCACAAAATCATGACATTTCTCACACCTGTGCCTTGCTTTGTACTTTTGTTGTGATAACGCGACATGTCGCGATATCGTGACACTTCTCCTCCCTTGCGCCTTCCTTCGTCTTTTGGTCACGATTTCGTGACATGTCGCGATATCGCAACATTTTTGTTCCGTGCCTTCTCTTTCCTTCCTGAGCTGCAAAAATGCGACATGTCACGATATTGTGACACTTTTCTTTGTCGCGATATTGCGACATCGAGGGTAACACTTCAAAAAAAATTGTTGGTGCAAGTTTTCTCTGCTGCCACCAGATGCTCCTGCATCAGATACCTAATTTTCAAGTTGTTGTAATATTACTATGTGATCATAAGTGGACATGATATAGTATAGGTGGATCCCATATCAATCTCATACAAACCATTGAAAAAATAAAAATAGCATAAATTTAATATATATCATTATATATAAAATATAAAAAGTTATTTTTTACCTTTATTAAAAAAATATTTCTCATGAATAGATTCCTCAACTTTTGAGGAAACTATTGTTTGAATCTTACGAAGTTGTTGTAATACTACTATCTAGTCATATGTGGCCATGATGTAGTACAAATAGAGCCCATTTCAATCTCATGTAACCTTTTGAAGATAATTAATAGCATGAGTTATATATATATATATATATATATATATATATATATATATATATATATATATATACTAAATAGAAAAAGTTATTATTTCACCTTTATTATAACAACATTAAAAATTATTGTTTTGCTCATCATGTGTTTTATTGTACATAGTTCAATGATATATACATAAATACACACATTTATATAGATAGATAGATATGTATGTGTGTGTTTGTATGAGCAATAAATATTAAATGTATTCATCAAGCATACTTATTTATTTTAAATTTCTTACAACTTTTCAAGTCATATGTATATTATGTTTTTAAGATAAATAAATTTGGCTCTATATTTATTGATTCCACCACATGAGGAATGATGTAATGGTAAATAATAGTGAAATGTTGGTAAGTGATTGCATCCTTAAAATGGTTTCCAAATATTAAAGATATAGCTATAGATATTATACTCTTACTAGTTTTGATACTTATGAAGGTCACTCTTAATGAGGTGATTAATGAGGTGATATAATGGTAGAGGTTATATTTGTTTAGTTAGAGGTGGTATTTGGTATCGATCTTATGGTTTTGATGGATCTAATGTTTTAAAAATTTAAATGCATTTAATGCATATAGATGTTCATATATCCATGACGAATCTCCATAAAATTTGTAATCATATATAAATATTTGATGAAATGGTTGAGCTTATTTTTATGTTGGATCTAAGTGGTCATAAATGTGCTTAAGGTGGTACTTTAGGTAGTATCCATAAGTATGGAGTCCATTTAAAAGGTTGTCATGCTCATAGGAATATGATATGCTTCATCCGTGATAAAATTTGTCTTTTTACCATAAATATCAATCTATTTCTTGATAGTTTACTTTGTAAACTATTACCATGTGTTTAGTCTTAAAAATTTACAAATAAAATGAAATATTCTCATAATTTATTAATTACATCATGACCACATAGTGGTATTACCATAATTTTATTATTATGCATGTATATTTTAACAAGATTCAAACTTGTGTCTCCTCTTTAAAATTTGAAGAATATAATCCATTAAGCTAATACCATGTGATTTATAATCTACTCATTAATCACCTATTTTTATATTTATTTTAAATATATATTTTCAAAGGTTTTGAAATATCCATAACAATACTTCAACAACAATTCTCTTTCTATATATTAATATATAGGTTTTGAAATATCTATAACAATATTTCAACAACTATATATAAATTTATTTTATTATTATTATTATTTTTTTTATATACACAACATAATTTTACACCTTAGTTAGTCCCTCTTAACCAAACTCATTTAAAATGTTACCAATATTTTTTAAAACATCCTAATTCATAAATTGTAATAGAAGTAAAAAAATAACCAATAAAAATACTTTCAAAAAGTTATTTATTTATTTTCATTACAAAATCTTGCTTTATGTTCTTAAATACAAACCATCTCTCATCTACCATATAAAGATAAAAGGCCACCCATTATTTTAATCAACCCCAATCAATATTAATTTCATCTTGACCAAAAAAAAATTATATTTTATATTTTAAAAACAATTGAAATTTCACGTCTTAATAAACTGATTGTATAAATTATTGAAATAAGGCGATGATATAATAAAATGAAAACAATAAATGAACAATTTAAGCGTGCGCCCGTCTCTACTAGACGAGGAAGGAGTCGGGCCTAATCTGCTATGCCACACTTCTTTATTCAGAGATATGTACCGGATGCGGAAAGTGAAGACGAAAACATAGAAAAGAAAAGAAGAATGAAGAAAAGGAAGAATTTCGTGCCTACGACAAGCTTTAAAGTTTTTTTTATCTGTAAACAGATCCACGTCTCGTCTGTGTTCTACAAATCAAGCATATTATCGTCATAACTATAACAAGTATCCTGCATAGAAGAATCGATGCCGTTTTGGCGATCAATTTCGATCTGGCTTTTCATGGTGTCGCGCAAAGCCTTCCACCCACGAATCTCGTCGTTGTCAAACTCCACTTTTTCAACAACACCGTCCTTAGCACCCTCAATCAGATTATTATTCAGGTTCAGTTGCTTAGCGTTACCCTTTACCCTTGTCTGAATAATCTTGCGGCGGGCATTGAATGCTTTCTCCAGCGATTCTGCACTCGAAGCCCCACCCTTCTTCTCAGCGGCATACGGTTCCCACGTTGGCGCGCTGCCAGACTTCGGAGGCGGAAGTTGGCGCTGAAAAGACATTCTCCACGCTCCGTCTCGTTATCGCTATTCCGGTGTGCGAGAGGTAGTGGTGGCCGCCATACCGGTAATCGTCAAAGTTGACGTACATTTCCACGTCGTCGTACAGGACGGCGCTGTCTATACGACGGTCGTAGAATACGCGGTAGTTATCGGCGTCTAAGCGCGTGACGACCACCGAGCAGCCCGTGAGATCCCCGGTGAAGAGGAAGGTACCCTCTAGATCTGAGTCGTTTTTCTTCGGAATGTCCACAAACGGCACGTCGTCGTTTCCCCTGTTCCCCTTGAATCCCAGCACGAAGGCCGATACGGCATCCTTGCTCGCCTTGATATCCTTCTCGGATACGAATTTAAGCTCGTAAACGGTGGGCGCCTTAGTTTTAACTAGTTTGAGGCGAGCTTTTCCGGATGTTAGAGATTGAAGACAAGAGAGTCGACTGGTCTTTTATAGCTTTCATCTTCGCTCATAGGAGGAACGCGTCAATGTGGAACACCTCTTATTCAAATTTGGTCTGGGTCTGGGTTGTTTTAGAGCACAATGGTGTGCAATTTGGTGTCTGCTCAATATATGCTGCAAATGATTACAGAGATAGGTGTTTTCTATGGAACTGGTTATTACATTTACCTAATATCCCTTGGTTGTTCGGAGGAGATTTTAATATGATTGAAAACCAGCATGATAAAGCAGGTGGTAACAAATTTGATTGGAAGGGTGATGAGAAAATATGGTGGAAAAGTTTTAAAACTCACTTTAATCTTATTGACCCTTTGCAATATTAGAGTAGCAACCAAAATGAATTGTGGTTTACTTGGTGTAATATGCAACAAGGTGATAACAGGATTTATAGTAGGCTTGATAGATTTTATGGTTCTCATCATTTCTTTAATTTTGATCATGTAAATAATGGCAGTAAGATTTCAGTGCATCCCTCTGTCTGCTCTGATCACTGTTCTATTGCAGCACATTTGAGATTTCATGAAGATAGGCATGAGAACAAGAACTCTCAATGGAAATTTAACTTGAATGTCTGTCTTTTGGATCTTCCAGATTGCTTAGAGGTTGTTTTCACTCTTGAGGAAATTAACAGATTTAAACTCAGTAAGGAAAGTGCTATAGTTAGATGGCAGTATAATGTTAAGGGATGGAAATCTCTTTTCCAGTCCATTGGTAAAAAGAGAGCTTATGAGCTCTGATGTTATGAGAAATATTTGAGACAACAAATGTGGTTACTTGAACATAGTATCCAAGGGCAGCCTAATAACATGAAAATATTGAAAAAAATTGTAGAGGTTAAAAATGAGCTCAGTCAATTAGAAAATAAGAAGATTCAGGGATAGAGGGTTCGTGCTAGGCTACATTGGCTTAATAATGGTGACAAAGGCTCCAATTTTTTCTTTAATATCCTTAGAGAGAAAGTTGTTAAGCAAAAGATTGTTAGTATATTAGATGGGCAGAATTTGGTTTTTTATGATGATAAAATTATGGATTTTTTCTATCAATTTTATAAAAATTTATTCACTTACAAAGATAATAATGACAAAATGAAAGAAAGAGAATTTTGCTGTAAGCTAATACCTAAAAATATTTCACAATTTGAAGCTGACATATTGAGTCAACCAATTTCTAAGAAGGATATTTCTAAGGCTATTATGGCCATTAACTGTGATAGGGCTCCTGGTCCAGATGGTATACTCATTGAATTTTACAAAAAGAATCTAGAATGGATTTGTGAGGACCTCCGACAAGTCTATGTTGAGGTTATTGGTAGAGGCTCCTTGGATTGTGAAATTAATTTTAGAGTTATTAGACTCCTTCCCAAAAGGAGTGATAAAAATATAATTAAGAATTGGACTCCTATAACTTTATTGAATGTCTCCTATAAAATTATGTCTAAGATTTTGGCTTTAAGACTGGTTAATTTATGCCCTAAGTTCATCAATCCTACCTAAAATGGATTTGTTAAAGAAAGATATATCTTAGAAAATATTATCACAGGATGGGAATCTATGCATTGGGCCAAGGCTTCAGGTCAAAATATTGGTATGATCCTTCTTGATTTTAAAAAAGCTTATGACCGTGTGGAATGGAATTACATTATCAGTGCTTTATTGGCCTTTGGCTTTCCTCTTGAATTTTGTAATATGGTTAACACTCTTCTAGCTGATGCTAATGCTTGTATATAGATTAATGGAGCTATTTTTGAATCTATTTTTTAACAAATATCAATACGACAAGGGTGTCCCTTGGCTCCTTCGTTGTTTGTAATTGCTAATAACCTGTTATACTATTTGTTCAGGGATAATACTTTTAGTCCTAATATAAAGGGTATTATCCTACCCAATAATATGGATCTTATCAATATGCACTTTGCTGATGATACTTCTTTATTTGTGAAATTAGATGAGGATAATTTTGTTTCTTTGTTCTCTAAGCTTAACCTATTTTGTAATGCCTTGGGTGCTAAGGTTTCTGCTTCTAAATATATGATTTTAGGATGGATTATGATCCTCCGAGTTGGCTTAGCAGATTTTAAATGCAATGGCATGGTCGTTCTTCCCAAGTCAGGTATCTTGGAATTCCTTTTACTTTTGAGCTAGATCTTAAAAATGTGTAGCTTTGGGTAAAGGAAAGAATTATTGCTAAACTTGATAAATGGCAGAAAAGTAACTTGTCCTTGGCTGGCAGATTACAAGTTTATCAAAAAATTCTTTGTACATTCACTGTCTATTTTTCATTAGCTTGGCTTTTCAGCTTGTATCAAATTAATTTGATCCAAAAGTATATTAAGCAGTTCCTCTAGGCTGGTAACTTTGTTGAAAAAAAGATCCACTAAGTTAAGTGGAGTTGGTGTGTTTTTAATAAGGCTATGGGCAGGCTAGGTATTACCAATCTAAGGCTACAAGGTGTTGCCTTGGATTCTAAATGGATTGCTAAATGTATTTCTAGAAATGAACCGTGGAAGGTGCTTACTAGATATAGCATATGCAATGTTGTCCATAAAAGGGCCTAGTTCTAGAAAAACATGTCTTTTTTGGATATTTTGGTTTGTTCCTTTGATGCTAGACCTGTTGGTTCTACTATTTTCCAAAGCATTTGGAAGTCTTGGACTGTCGTTATAAATAATATTTGTATCAATTTTGGTAATAAAATTGAAAACACGAGATTCCAGAAGAAAAGAAATACTAAGATGCAATGTAAACGAAACTAACTTGATGCTAAATCCTATGGAATGAGCATGCATGAAATAAGACGAACGTAATCGAATCAAAACCAAACATAAAGGAGAATGTAGGAGCACAACCCTTTTTATTAATGTGATTCCAAACTCGGTTACAATCCATCTCCTCCCATTTCAAGGGCTAGGAGCGTTAACATGTTTCGGTTACAATCGTGATTAGTGGTCCTCCTTCCGTGTGCCCACATGCAAAGTGGGTGGGCCAAAACATTGTTGTCGCTTATGTCGATGAGTCTTCCTTCTTTGCTGCTCCTCCTCCATTCAAAGAAACAACCAAACTATTAGTAGTACCTATCAAATGAAATGAGATGTGTGATCTCAAAAAGTGATAAGGGATGCATGTATAAGATTAACTAGATCGATAAACAGACTGATTCCAAATGACCTGCAAATTTGATAGAAGCCAGAGAACATTACCAGAGGGCCACTGCCATTGGAACAGTTGAGAAATTTGCCATGAATTTTTTTTCATCCTGGGGTGAGCCATACAGACTTGTAATTCGTCCTAGGGTGATCCAGATGAACCTGCAATTCATCCCAGGGTGAGCTAGAAAAACCTCCAAGTAAACAGTTAATGGCACTACTCAAAATGTCTGATCTAAGGGACTCTAGGTGACTTGTAAGGTTAGTGTTTAGGTAAATGGGGGCATTTTGGGAAGACCCAGAAGGTCGGATTCTTCCAATTTTGCCCCTATCACTCAAATTTGGATGGTACCACTTGTAGGTTAGTGAAAGCGAGAAATGATAACAAAACGGTCAAAAATGCTCCAAACGCAATGAAAATTGAAACATAGCCTATTTAAACAACATAAAAACAAATGGAAAAATGACAGTATGCAAATATGCCACAAATCTGAATTCATCTTGGGGTGATTCGAATAGACCTACAGCAATGCAAGGCGCGCCCGCGAGAAAAGCGCCCACCATTTGGGTCTCTGTTTCAGCACCAATCCACTTGGAATTGGCCCAAAACTTGTTATTGAGTGTTGTCATCGAATTGGTGGGGCAATGTGGTCAAGTGTTGGGTTTTGGATCCGGATTCACACTTCCAATAACCACCCAATGACCTCCCTTGCAAAAGAGATCAAGGATGTGGAAGAGGTGAATAAAAAGGTAAGGTGTGGTAGTAATTTGGCAGCACTTCATTGCTTAAAATGCTTCCAACCTGTTCCTCTTTGGGTGAGAAAGCTCACCATTTTATAGACCCAAGGGGTCTCCTTGGATGGGCATGCATGGGCGCCATGTGGCAGTCATGCCTTCCCATGAGGGAGGAGAGTCCTCCCTGATTTGGGCTTCCATGACTGCCCCTATAATAGTCCTTAACGCTCACCCTACTCACCTACACGCACATGCAAGGTAGGAGGCATTAATGGACTGCCCTTAGCTGCCACTTGTCAAGATTTTTCTTTTTGCCCGTTGAACCTGGAATTCTTCCCAGCCATAAATGAATTGGAATTCGTCCCAGGTTGGCACGAATTCCATTCTGAATTTGTCTTGGGGTGGGACGGATTCGGAGAAAAGTGCCTGAAGGTGCCAAATTGCTTTCTGACCTTTCAAAATTACAGTGTGAGTGGTTAGGACCATTGTTTAACCTCTGAGGGCTACCCTGGGGGCTGTGTGTGTCAAAGCGATCAATGTTTGTAGTCACATAATCGAATTGGTGCTATTTTGGTGTCTACAGATGCCCCATTTTGGAAAGTGCTACGGGTGACACAGTGCTAAGAAAAATAGATAACCAAAGCACTAATTATTAGGGTTTCTTAGTAACCTAACCAACTCTTGATGCCCCAAGCATGGAAAGGGTATGCATTCTTGAATCCTTGCTTCTGACGAGCTAAGGAATTTGATTTCAAGTATTAACCTATTTTGGTGAGGTGTGACTTGAGCTTGGACATTGATCAGTCATGAATAGGCAAAGGGCGCAACCTTTTGTCTGTGAGAACCTTGTGTTCATGATTCATGAATGCTAAGCGTTTGATCAACTTGTGATTATTGCTTGTTTGCTGCCCCAAGCAGGAGCATGATTGTCTTTGTCAATGATTCTTTGGATGCATGTCATTTCCTTGATTGGGTGTGAATTTGTTGATTGGTAACTAAGTGTGACTACCCCCTCAAGCGACGAATCGATGAGGGAATGACTGCCATGAGAAAAGCGATGAGTCACTTGACCCAAGATGACTAAGGTGAGGGTGCCTTCAGATGTTTTTATTTTAATACATATGCAATTTCCCAATATTTGGACCTATTTTTGGTGGGTTATGAACCCTTTTTGGGACGCCATTTGGAGTTAAAATTAGTGAAAATCCATCTTCCCATGGAGCGGTCCGGCTATGGTAGCCTTCTTAGGGAGTAGGATAGTGACAACTTAGACCCCGACATCAGTTTTCTTTTTTTTATGCCAAGGAGGTCAAGTGCAAGAGCACTTTTGTCCGGCAATTTTTATTGCTCTTTTTGTTGCATTTTTGTGATGGTTATTTGTTGTTTTTTGATTTTTTGTTGCCTTTTGGGGATTAAATTTCAAACGCCTCTCGGCGGGGGGGGGGGAGGAAATTGACCCCTTGCTGCAGACGGGGGGGCCCTCCGTGGATTTTTTTTTTTTTTTGAGTGGGTTTGGACCCTTTTGGTGACGCCGCTTGGGGATGAAATTGGCGAAAATCCGTCCTCCCGTGGAGTGGTCCAACTATGGTAGCCTTCTTAGGGAGTAGGATAGTGACAATGTAAACCCCGACATCAGTTTTTTTTTTTTTTAATGCCAAGAGGTTAAGTGCAAGAGCACTTGTGTCCGACAATTTTTATTGCTCTGTTTGTTGTATTTTTGTGATGTTTTTGTTGTTTGTTTTGATTTTCTTTCTTTGGTTTTATGTTATGCATAATGATTGATGTTGAAGGATGCATGTAAATTTACATTGATGTATGCACATGATATGTTGAATGTAAATGATTTTGATTTATATGATATGCAATGGAATGGGTGAAGTGATTTGTTGATAACTTGGCATTGGCACCATAGACTATACAGGACTTATGGCCTGTGTACAGGGCGATTGCTGTGGTAAATGACTTTTGTGTATATGTGTTGCTTCTTTTTTTTTTTTTTTTTGATGGTAATGGAACAATTGGCGTAGGATGTAGATAAGTTTTTCTGAGACTCAGATGTTTTAACTAACTAGCCAAGACTGTATTGTTGTCTTACAAGATGTTTGAACAAGGTATGAATCGTGCTTGTTTTTGACCAAGTTATTTCACATCCCTGTGTGTGCAATTGAGTTTGTTTATGTGGTATTTGTCAGGATACCGCCAGTGCTAGATGGGCTTTCAACCGAACCTATACTGAGGATCACCTGATTAGCTCCACTAACTCCTTTTTTGTATTTAGTCGGATTAATCTGTTTTGCGATCTAGGATACCATAAGATAGCTCGCCCACATGCAAACATTGATCTACGCACAAGTTAATGTGACAGATATATCATCATGCGAGAGGTTCACCTTGAGTTACCGATAGGCTATCCACCAAACCGGTACTGAGGTTCACCTCATGACCTTTTGAATGCTGAGAGTTCTAGGGATTCAAGTTCAACTCCCTTATTTTCTTCATTTGTATTGGGATACTTGCTCTTTTGTAGTGATGAAAATCACTATTTATTTTTATTTTTGTTTCTTTCTTTTGAGCAAGGGATTTTGAATTTTTGAGTGATGAGAATCACTATTGCTTGTGCTTGTTAGTGTATGCACTTTGTGGGTTTTGATGTCAATTTTTGGAGTATTGACGCTTGCAAATTTTTTGATGTTTTTGCAATGTTTTGAGAACTTGGGATTCTTGGGGAGTTGGGTAGGGAAGATTCTTGTCCTTTTGCCAACTCTCAGCATTCTTTGGGGTCATTCGCATAGGGGGATGAGCGAGATAACCTGTTTCACTGTTTGGTATCCTATATTGCTTTACAGGTTTCATCTTTCATTGACACAACTTGGGAATTGTTTTATGTGCTTTAACTTGTGATGGGATGCTACGTAACAAGGTGTATTTCAAGTGTGACTCTACCTTTGTAACATCTGTTTGAATTTTGTATAGTTCTTGGCTAGAGATATAAAGACAGTTGAATGACGAAAACTCGTGATACATTTGAAGATAACTGACTTATGATATGGCGAAATGGTGAATGGTGTTTATTTGTGCTATATTGTTTTCAAAGGTGGAAAATATGACAAGTGGTGGTTTTGCCAAGTGATGACAGTCCATGGTGCCTTTGACCCGTATGATCAACGGATATGCGATGCATGGTGGTGATGTTAATGCAGCTATTATGTAGTGTTTTGATTGATGAAGTATGCATGAGGATAAGATGCAAATTTTTTTTTTTTTTTGTAATTTTGATGATTTTGATTGTTTTTGGATTTTCTTGACCAAGCGATTGCGATAATCCTTGGAATTTTTGGGGTGACCAAGCGATTACGATAATCCTTGGAGCTTTTGGGGTGACCAAGCGATTGCGATAATCCTTGGAGCTTTTGGGGTGACCAAGCGATTGCGATAATCCTTGGAGCTTTTGGGGTGACCAAGCGATTGCAATAATCCTTGGAGCTTTTGGGGTGACCAAGCGATTGTGATAATCCTTGGAGCTTTTGGGGTGACCAAGCGATTGCGATAATCCTTGGAGCTTTTGGGGTGGCCAAGCGATTGCGATAATCCTTGGAGCTTTTGGGGTGGCCAAGCGATTGCGATAATCCTTGGAGCTTTTGTGGTGGCCAAGCGATTGTGAGAATCCTTGGAGCTTTTTGGTGTGACCAAGCGATTGCGATAATCCTTGGAGCTTTTGGGGTGACCAAGCGATTACGATAATCCTTGGAGTTTTTGGGGTGACCAAGCGATTGTGATAATCCTTGGAGCTTTTGGGGTGACCAAGCGATTGCAGGAATCCTTAGAGCTTTTGGGGTGACCAAGAGATTGCGGTAATCCTTGGAGCTTTTGGGTTGACCAAGTGATTACGGTAATCCTTGGAGCTTTTGGGGTGACCAAGAGATTGAGATAATCCTTGGAGATTTTGGGTTGACCAAGCGATTGCGATAATCCTTGGAGCTTTTGGGGTGACCAAGCGATTACAATAATCCTTGGAGCTTTTGGGGTGACCAAGTGATTACGATAATCCTTGGAGCTTTTTGGTTTTGACCAAGGGATTGCGTTAATCCTTGGATATTTTTGGTTTTGGCTTGCTCTTCGAGGGATAGAGGTACCCCCAGCTTGATGATCTCTATGCCCCAAATCTGGCTCTGTAGGGATGGGCACAAATGGATCGGCCCTATGCATGGAGAGGAGGACAGGGTCTGCCCTCGGTATTGATGTTGCTATGGGATCTCTGGGTGGAAGTGGTTCTCTATCTTCCCAAAGTGGCTAATGTAACATTTGGTTCCAGTGGGTTGGGTCTATGTGCCACTCATGCCCTAGTCTTATGCCTAGTTGTGCCATCAGTTCTTCATGGGTTACAGGGTGATTGTGCTATTGTGCATGATTGAGATATTCCATCTCAGTGTCATCTTCATAATCACTATCAAAAATCCAAAGGCCCTCGTTGGCCTCGACAGCTACTTGTGACATGCTAGGCTCCTCTTGCTTGAGCAAATTGACTTGGTCCCAATGGGGTTGTTTTGCTCTTTGCGGGGGGACCTGATTTTCTTGCAATGGCATTGGCTCAATGGGAGCCTCCAGAGGGAATAGTTGCAAGAGACTTTCTTGAAAATCATCCATGGGAACCACCTATGAGTGATTACTATTTGATTCAAATGGGTCCCATGGAGCTACCTCATATGCGGATTCATCCTCCAAAGATTCTTCTTGATTTTCTCTATACCCCCCTTGTGGGCGAGTCCTCGAGCTTTCTCCTCTTTCGAGCGAAGGGAGAGGGTTGTGGAGGCTAACAAGGTTAGTTGTCCATGATGGGAGATAGTCCCCAAATGTGTAGGTCATGTTAGGGTTGGCATATGGGTCTAATGCCATCCCATCCTTGTTGCCTATCCTTAGGCCTTGCATATCTTCCACCAAGATGTCTAGGGGCAAGGGGTGGTTGAACCCCACGCCCGACTTGTCATACGACATCTGGTACCTTGGTTGGCAGAGGACCCGTATGCCCTGCTCGTACCTACCTAACCCATATCCATGCCAATTGCATTGGCCAAGATACTTTAAAGCAAAATCCGGGTTAGAGAGATAATTGACATCTCCTATGAAAGGTTCTTCATCATCTTCTTCTTGTATGCATGGTTCACTGCCATGATCAATGCCCCCATACACAAAATTGGTCTGGTTCGATGGGTAGCCTAGGGGGACAATGGTACCAATGGGGAGGTGAGGTCTCCCCATGTCCTGCATGGACTCTAATGTAGGCGTTGCGACAATATTCCGCACTATATACTCCCCCAGGCCCGTGTTGGCCATTTCAACAGTAATTGTTGGTGATTGGGGGGGAGGGAACGGGAGTTCTTCCTGAATCCACTCCATGTCGGGTGGACTAGGTGTCTCGAATTCCATTCCATTAGATATCTCCTTGGTGGAGATGGTTGAGACTAAAGGTGTTTCTTCTTCTATGGGTCTCTTCCCTTTATCCTTCGTTGTAGCCACTTCTGGTGGCATCGTTGGTGAAGGATCGATCGATGAAGATGGACCCGGTTGAGGCATTGGTGGATTTGACAGCGGTGATGCCTTCAGAATCGGACCCTGTTTGGATGGATTTAATTGGAAATCCATGTGCGTTGAAGGAAGGGTCGATTGGGGCATCAATTGCACCGTGTTGCAGTATTTGAAGGGCTCTAAGTCCGTTGGGACTACGTGCACTTGACCTTCAAATGTGTACTTCAAACACTGGTGGGGTTATAAGGGAAAAAATCTTTTCCCTAAACCACCGCCGACCCAAAAAAATATTTTTTGCCATTTCCCCCCCCCCAAAAAAAAAAAAAATAGGGATTGTCTTTTGTCCCACTTGGATGGGTAGGACAATTGTGCCCACTATCGAGCATATTACATCATTAAATGCTCGTAGTGTGTATGTTGAAGCCATGATATGAGATGCGGGCAACTTTAGGTGCTTCAAGGCCGTTGTCATTATGATGTTACTAGACGAGCCAGTATCCACCAATACTCTCTTGTAGGGGATCCCGTTGACCCGTGCGATAACGTGTAGGGGTGGATCCGCCATGTCGCCAGTCACTGACTTTAACTCATCCTCCCTGAAGGTGATGACTGGCTCTGTGCATCTTTTAACATGCCCCATGAAATTATTGAAAGAATTTGCCTCATGGGGCTGCAACTCGATGGCTTTTAGAATCTCCATTAGAGCTTCTCGATGAGGTGGCGATTGTTGTATAAGCTCATATATGGAGAGCCTAGCCGATGTGGTCTTTAAGCTCTGGGTAAGCTTGTTCTAAATTGTGACCACAGGTCTAGGTGGGGGAGGTTGTACAGGGTGCTGTTGTTGTTGCGATGTTGTGGGCACCTCTACTGTGGTTGCTACGGGGGCAGCTGTGCTCGGATACCTCCTGTTTCGAGTCACTATGCTGATCATTCCAACGTACCCCTGCATTGGGAAATTCTGCGTGACTTTGTTCACTTGGAGGGGTTTTTTCGACACATCATGAGTGGGAAAAGGGTCCTTGAAGACCCCCATATTCTGGTTTCCTAGTGTTATGGGGTTGTCCACCACCAATGTTTTGTTATCTAGTAAATCTTGCAACAAGCCTTTGAATGTCTAGCAAACATTAAGGTCATGTCCCCTCCATCGATGAAATCGACAGTACAATTCTTCTCTATAGCCCTTTGGTTTCGGCACGTTGGGGTCTATAGGTTGGACCTCTAGGAGGTTGATCAAATTCATCGCAGACAAGTGGTCGAATAGGGAGTCTCTAGACTCCGTATAGGGCGTAAACTATCACCGAGGGTGACGCGGCTGATTCTACTTTTGTCGATTGTTCTCTTGCTCATAGTTGTTGGGAGGCACTGCCTGATAATTACCCTTTTGAGGCTGCATTGCTTGGGTAGGCCTGGGGATGTTGATTGCAACCTGATTAACCACTGCGGGTTTTTGTTGCATGGTCCCAGTCTTGTTGTTGCTTTTGGACCATTCCTTTTTCTTAGGTTTTGTAATTTTGCCATCATGAACTTTAATCTCCTCTATGATCTTGGCTTGCGCCAAGGCTTCTTCCAAGGTGGCATATTGTTGTAGCTGCAATAGCCCAAAGATTGGTCTTAAACAACTCTTGGCAAACATCTGTGTGAGATCGGACATCGAAGGGAGGTATGGCAGCTTTGAAAGCAGCGTCCTCCATCGATTCCCATATGCTACCATGGTTTCCTCTTCATATTGCTTGAGGCTAGCAAGATCACTTAGCGATGCCTTCTTCTTAGTGTTGAAGGCAAAGCATTCAAGGAATGCATCGACTAACTGATCCAAGCTATGGATGCTATGTTTTGGTAATTGTGTGAACCAGTCCAAGGTAGGGCCTACGAACATGGTTATCAAAGTTCTCAATAGCAAGGCATCATTGTCCTGAATGCCAAAGCATTGGCTCAGGAACCTAGTTATATGCTCTTGAGCATCCTCCTCCCCTTTAAAGGTTGCCAACTGGGGCAGCTTGAAATGTTCGGGGTAAGAAGGTGCTGGTACTGATGGATGCACTGGATTACTATGGAGTAATCATAAGGTGGGCTTTTGGGGCCCGGACATTTTAGTTTCCATAGATTCCAAACACTCTAGCAACGCCTTGTATGCATCGGAGGACTTGATCTCCTCCTCCATCACCTATTCCCGTTGCGCATTACGAGGAACTGGAGGCCTATAGAGGGGTGGCCGGATAGCACCCCCTCTGCCTTGATAAGGCATTTTAGCCTACTCTTCTTCTTCTTCATATTCCTCATAGTCTTCCTGAGGAGTTGCTGGGAGGGATCTATGAACAGGGGTGGGTGCCCACGGAGGGTACCCATCATTGTTTTGGGGAGTGGCCTCTCGCTCATGTCTATGAGGCCTTGGAGGCAGCATTTGGTTGGGTCTTGGAGACCTGCCCCGCACTATAGGATTGTACCTCTCATATGCTTCTATTCTTGGATCGTGAGGGTTTGGAACCCTCTCAGGCACAACGTCCTGATGCAGCTCATCTGCTTGCTGCCGAATGCGCTCTTTGTTGAGGCGGCACAGGTGTTCCAACTGATGTTGGTCCTACTCTAGTTGCACAATCTGAGCTTGATGGGTGACATGTCTGGCAAATTCCAGGTCAATCTGATTTGTCGTCTTGATCTTAGGAGGCTTGGATGCCTCTCCTATATACCTGTCATGGCCTCGATGACCCGAGACCTCCATAGGTTGCTTCCCTTCTGTCGAGGTTAGCTGCATTCACCTAAGGCTCTGGCCTCGCTAGGTTATCATGGTATATAGCAGGTGCGAAAGTGCATTGCTCCCATGCTGTATATTGCTCTTGAGGGATGCGAAGGTTTTCCTCATAATCCCCTTCATATATATGAAAGGGGCGGGCGGAGTTAGCCTGCCCTGCCAGGAGAGGCTTGTGCTCTCGATTTGGCTTGGTGTTTCGAACAACTATAGGGGGAAGAGGAGGGATCTCGAAATGATAGGGCCTCTCTTTGTGGACCCCCTACTGTTCAGGCACCTCACTACGCGGTGACCACTCATAGCGAGCTTCTAAGGGAGGCTTCCTACGGATGTACCCTTCTTGGAAGGGTGTGTGCTGGGTGTTTATGGGATCTTTCCCATCTATAGTAAGTGCCACATGTATGGATCCTTCCCGAAAGGGGCTATGTTGAGTGGGTGTGCCCCTCAAAGGGGTGCCCCTATAGCCTCGTTCTGTCAAGGCACAAAGTGGACTATTGTGTGTGTCGGGCCACCAAGGTGGAATGACCAAGTCCTTGGGGCTATACTGGAGGTGACCTGTCCCCACTGCACACTTTCTATAGCATCTACCCGTGAGTGGGCAGGTTTTTCCCGTGAGTGGGCTTGGCTACGGGTGAACACCATTGTGATACCCCTCTACAAGATGTGCATAGATTCTTTTTATCTCTTGTTTATGATTTTTCTAATTTTTATGTTACACTAAGCAGAAATGAACACACACACACAAAGCAATGATTATCTCGTTTAAAGATTAATGGTGTGTCCTAAACCTGGTTTTAGTGTGTTTTGATGATTTTTGTTTTGTTTTTGAAGGTTTTTGTAAAGAACGTTTAAATGCAAAATGAAGGCTCATATGACTCCCATAAATGGTCGCCCCTTCGATATACCATTGCTAGGCCGATATACCAACCTCTCTATATACCCGCCCTTACGAGAGGGAAACTATAGGTACGTGAGAGTAGATGGTACGTGGTGCATAGGCGGTACGGAAGGGGGATTGTCCTGTTTATGACACCTACCATAGAAGACTTATCCTCGCACATTGGGAATCACCCCAGCGACACTCGGTCAGCTTTCATCAGGATTTACGTCGAGCAACAATGACAATCGGGGTAATGGATGCAAAAATCAAGCCAAGGTGGTGATGAAATCCATCGTTGGTCTTGATCAAGGGCTGGGGTTTTACGACCAGCTCCTTGGTTTAAAAATGCCACGTGAAGTGTGTGTGGTTCTTTTTATTTAAGAAAAAAAATGAAACATGCAGAAGCAACTTTCCCTAAGAAGAAAAAAAAATGACAGAAAATAGAAACAGAAAAGCAAAAAATGATAGGAATAGTTTAGGACCCTTACCTCTTTTCTGCCCAGACCTGCTGCTTCTGACCCTCGGCTCTGAAACTGCACAGACAAAAATTCATCTCTGGGTGAGACGAATTCCAAAATAGAATTCGTCCCAGGTTGAGACGAAATTGAATTCGTCCCTGGGTGAGACGAATTACAGTCCTGTATTCACCACAGGCTGGAACGAACAATAGTCAGTGTTCAAAAAATGGTACATGTAAGCAAGAAAAAATAAGTTTTTGATCAGTTTCTTGATCTCAAAAAAATGAGGGACAGGGTCCCACCATGATCGCCACTGAAAACATGAGATTATGGAAGAAAAGAAATACTAAGATGCAATGTAAACGAAACTAACTTGATGCTAAATCCTATGGAATGAGCATGCATGAAATAAGACGAACGTAATCGAATCAAAACCAAATATAAAAGAGAATGTAGGAGCACAACCCTTTTTATTAATGTGATTCCAAACTCGGTTACAATCCATCTCCTCCCCTTTCAAGGGCTAGGAGCATTAACATGTTTTGGTTACAATCGTGATTAGTGGTCCTCCTTCCGCGTGCCCACATGTAAAATGGGCGGGCCAAAATGTTGCCACCGCTTGTGTTGATGAATCTTCCTTCCTTGCTGCTCCTCCTGCATTCAAAGAAACAACAAAATCATTAGTAGCACCTATCAAATGAAATGAGATGTGTGATCTCAAAAATTGATAAGGGATGCATGTATAAGATTAACTAGATTGATAAATAAAATGACTCCAAATAACCTGCAAATTTGATAGAAACTAGAGAACATTACCAGAGGGCCACTACCATCAAAATAGTTGGGAAACCCACCATGAATTTCTATTCGTCCCGGGGTGAGCCAGATAAACCTGCAATTCATCCCGGGGTGAGCCAGATGAACCTGCAATTCGTCCCAGGGTGAGCCAGAAAAACCTGCAAGTAAATGGTTAATGGCACTACTCAAAATGTCCTATCTGAGGGACTCTAGGTGACCTACAAAGTTAGGTTTTAGGCAAATGGGGGCATTTTGGGAAGACCCAGAAGGTCGGATTCCTCCAATTTTGCCTCTATCACCCAAATTTGGATGGTGCCACCTGTAGGTTAGTGAAAGCGAGAAATGATAACAAAATGGTCAAAAATGCTCCAAATGCGATGAAACTTGAAACATAGCCTATTTAAACAACATAAAAACAAATAAAAAAATGACAGTATGCAAATATGCCATAGATCTGAATTCATCTCGGGGTGAGCCGAATAGACCTGCAGCAATGCGGGGCGCGCCCGTGGGCAAAGCGCCCACCGTTTGGGTCTCTGTTTCAGCACCAATCCACTTGGAATTGGCCCAAAAATTGTTATTGAGTGTTGTCATTGAATTGGTGGGGCAATGTGGTCAAGTGTTGGGTTTTGGATTCGTATTCACACTTCCAATAACCACCCAATGACCTCCCTTGCGAAAGAGATCAAGGATGTGGAAGAGGTGAATCAAAGGTAAGGCACGGTAGTAATTTTGCAGCACTTCGTTGCTTAAAATGCTTCCAAACTGTTCTTTTTTGGGTGAAAAAGCTCACCTTTTTATAGACCCAAGGGGTCTCCTTGGATGGGCATGCATGGGCGCCACGTGGCAGTCATGCCTTCCCATGAGGGAGGAGAGTCCTCCCTGATTTGGGCTTCCATGACTGCCCCTGTAATAGTCCTTAACGCTCACCCTACTCACCTACACGCGCATGCAAGGCAGGAGGCATTAATGGACTGCCCTTAGCTGCCACTTGTCAAGATTTTTCTTTTTGCCCATTGAACCTGGAATTCATCCTACCCAGAAACGAATTGGAATTCATCCCTAGTTGGAATGAATTCCATTCTGAATTCATCCCGAGGTGGGACAGATTCAGAGCAGAGTGCCTGAAGGTGCCAAATTGCTTTTTGACCTTCCAAAATTGCAGTGTGAGTGGTTAGGACCACTGTTTAACCTCTGAGGGCTGCCCTAGGGGGCTATGTGTGTCAAAGCGATCAGTGTTTGCAATCACATAATCGGATTGGTGCTATTTTGGTGTCTACAAAAACTAATAATGATATGCATTTGTTAAATCAGTCTTGCTGGTGGAATTTGTCTTTGAATAATACAAAGCTTGATATATTGAGGGGCTGCTCTACTAAGGATTGGTCTATGAATGGTGAAAATACTTTTAATGATATTATGAATAATGGTGTGCCCAAATCTTGGGAAAAACTTAGTGGGGAGTTTGGTCTGCCCATCTCTCATAGGATAACTTATACTATTTTTTTTGCCTCCTTCAATAATTTGAAGAATACAAAATTTGTGGTTTCTGAACAATGTTATATGGATAATTTGTATTGGTTTTATGGATCCAAAATGTGTGATATTAAATCTAAATCCATCTATAGGCTTCTTATGAATACTAATGACATTTTTTATCATATTAATACTAAGTGATCACTTTCTCTTTCTCCAACGTAGGGTCGAAAGAGGATACAACATATCTGGTCTAGTTTTCTTGAACCAAAAAAGCATGTTTTAGATGGCGTCTACTGCTCCACAAGCTTCCTTTATCCTCTGATCCTAAGGCTGCTATATATTGCTCCATTTGTAGGACTCCTGAGACATTGAATCATATATTTTTTGAGTGCCTTTATGCTAAGGAATTGTGGTTATCTTTCTTTCATAATCTGCAGGGGTGGAATGTTAATTTGGATCATATTAATCAACAAATTTTTCTTGGTTACATTCCTCATATGAAACCATATTTCAATATTTTTTTGTTGCTACTTTCTTCTAAAATTTTATGGATAATATGGAAAGCAAGGAATGAAGATTGTTTTTAGAACAGGCAAAGGCACCTTACTGCGTCTCTTAGGAGAATCAATCAGCTTTCTATTTTGTTCAAGGTGGGGAGAAGTTTACAGGTTTCCAAGGACAAGCTATCTCACCTATTTAATGTCATTCAAAATTATGATCCTATTGATAGTTACACTGAGGAAAAGAACGCAGATATGTACAAATATTACTATTTTCTTACTCAAAGATGTAATTGTATATTTGTACATAAATATAATGAAACTTTAAATCTCATATGATGTACAATATGTTTCTCTCTTCGAGAGGAGTTAGTTGTTTTAGGTGTCTTCTCTGAATCTTGGACATATTATATATGATGTAATTTTCTTCTGCTAATCTTTAATATTTTGTTCTATTTTTCAATTCAAAAAAAAAAATGAACATTTTCCATGCTCTAAATGTTTTGTCCATCACTTTTGGACCCATAGTGTATATGATTTTTAAATATTTCTACATAGTCTTATACAATCGTAAGATCAAACACTAAAGAATGTAGCTCAACCCATCATCTGCCATCAAATAATAAATAAATAGATAAATGAAAGATTTAACTTTATAAACATTGACATTTCCATGAGTGATATTATAATGAGGTTTTAGAGTCCACCCAACTATTAATACTGGATGTTTATAAAAGAGAGCACGAGAATAAATTTCAGGTTAAGCTTAACTACTATTTATGTTTTAGCTAGAATAAAAAATGATTACAACCAAATTTAAAATAAAATAATCTTCAAATAAAGAGGTTGTGTAGAAATTCAAAAGGAAAGTTTCATTAAATGATAAAACAATATGAGTGTGAGGAGCAAGTACAAGGTAATCCTCACAAGTTTTTCCTTTAAATTATTATAAATTTTAAAAAATAAATCATATGAGGAAAATTAAGTAGAATTAAAGGAAATTCATATTTTAAAACCCTAATTGGAAGTTAGGATACCCTAGGTGGAAGGATGGATGCCCAAGTTAGAGATAATAAGACGAACAAATGTATGACAAGTCGAAAAAATGTTACATGAAAAGTGATTACTAAAGATGTTATTATCAAGCATGATATAATGGTTCGAAATTAGTGGATTAATATATAAGTCCCTTGGATACTAGCTAGGGTTTTTGATGATTTAAAATTGGATCAAGTGGAAGTGGGGATTTAATTCAATCTATAATTTTTCTTCCTAAAGGTTTTTTCTTATAAACTATTTAAATTCAAAAATTAAGGATAAAATGGTGGTTATTTTTCCATGGTATAGGATAAGAGATACCCTTTATTTAAGACAATGGAGTGAGAAGTTTTTGTTGAGTAGAAATTATTAAAAAGGCTTTCAATGTGGGTTATACTTTTTAAACTTCCACATCAGGTTATCAATAATGATGTTTTGTAGAATATTGGAAATACCTTAGGAAAGTTCATCAATGAGAAACTGCTACTGATTACAAGCATGATATATATATATATACTTGGATATGCATTTTCATGGATATTTCAAAACTTTTTCCATTATCCATTAATATTAAATTTGAATCAAGAGAATGGGTTCAATAAGTGGGTTATGAAAATAATGCATTTTGATACCACAAATGTTATAGGACTAGATAGCAAAAAAATTGATCATGAGATGAACTTAAAGTTGAAGCATAAAAAATATACTATAATAGAATCTAGATGAGATCAAGGATATCCACTCTAAAAAAATGTATAAAGAAAGCATATATATATATATATATATATATATATATATATAGCATCAAAATGAAAGAGGTCATCATAGTCCACTTAGATGAATCATTCAAAATAAATAAACAAGGATACAAGGGATGGTGATGTGTAATGTGTGATTTCAAATTTAAAAGGAACAAAATGTGGTCTTTGGTATGGTTCTTTTGGTTGTTATGGATCTAACATTTCAAAATATTAAATGCCTTTATGGAGATATTAATGCTTATAGAGGTCCATATTTCCATAATGGAACAAGATAAAATTTGTTTCACTTATGGAGAAGTGCCCTAAACTTTGTGATTTTTATGAAAACATAAATAAGAAAATGATTTTGTGGTTATTCCTTGCACATTAGATACTTTAGAGCAATACAAACCTATAAATTATATGTTTCACTATGAATAATATGAAAAAATCAAAGAGATTAATGAAGATGAAATGTTGGTGGGAATGAATAAAAGAGGAAGATCCATGAAGAAAAAATAAAAAGAAATAAAACTAATAGGGATATTGATGTGGAAAAAAGTAAACATTACAAATATTAACAAGATAGGTGATTGAATAGCTTAAGCTCAATTGGTTAAATTTCTCAACTTTATAGGAGGAGACAATGATTTGAATCTTTCCAAGTGATGCATGCACGATTTCGAAGCTTGTTGTAATATGTCCATGTGGTCATGATGTAATAAAAATGTGCCCATTTCAATCATATATAATCAATTAAAAAAATAATACATGTGTTAAAATATGTGTAACCTGATATTGTTTAGGCCAAGTTCAAAAGTATGAGGAAGTGTTTATGAGCACCATTAATTTAAGCCTATGAGACCCTTTCATATTTCATCGTTAGTGGTATTGGTTAATCCACCTTTATGAATAACCTTGCTTAAAAAATTAAATTATTATTTTATTGTAAGGTTAACCTCAAGGTTAAGTTTATGTCAAGTTGAGGTTAACCTCTTATTGAGGATTTGGTATCACTATAAATACACCTCACTAAGGATCTATTTGTATCATAAGCATGAATAAAATATTAAATATTGGGTTGCCCAAGAGCATCTACTTTGTACTTCTTATTGTCTCCCTTCATTTCTTTACTTCATTTACTATTGTTATCTTTTAATTGCATTTTCTTCTTTTTGATATATGATTGTGGTAGATGCATATTTTAGAATATTTTTAGAAAATATTGCAAATTCAAACATGGTATCATAGTGATATTCAGAGTGGCATCACTCATCATATAAAGAAAGAATTATTTTATTGATGATTAAGGGCATCATTGAAGTTATGTCTTTTTTTTATTAATTTAAAATTTATTTTTTTTGAAATATTCTATTTAAAAAAAATTATTTTGTTTTATTCATCCACTTTTTATGTGTGACCTAATGGCACACATCCATAAAATTATGCATAGAAGTGGCACACTAGCATGGATGACATGATGGTTGAATCATGTACCTTAGAGCTAGGATAAGGGAAGTTTGAATCCTAGTGCCTTTTTTGTCTATCTACTATCATATAACTTGTCTCCTATAGAGTCTTTTATGTTTCACCTACCAACAAGGGAGTGACACATCAATAAGAATTGATCTTGTTGGATTTCTAAGACTTACTACCACACAATATCATAGGTCCTAATATAAAATTACCATAATATTAAATGTTAAAAGAATAATATATGAAAATATTAATATATATATATATATATATATATATATATATCAATGCCTATATAATATTGAAATAAATATTTACAATATGCATGTGATGGTTTTAGCACCATTCTATCATATCAAGAGAAAGATAGAAAGAGAGAAAGAAGAGATATACAACATATTATTATGATAATATAGTGATGCAATCTAAATGGAACTATGAGGCCCTTTATATAGGAAGATAGATTCCTTGGCCAATACACTAACTAGCTATACAAGTGCACAACATGCAAATTCACAACTTGCACATTGACACTTGTGCAATTATTACTTCTTCTCCAAGTAACTACCTAAATTTACTCTATGGTAAACTCCTACTCTAGTTATGTACTAAAGGGGTACATTGATATGACCCAAATAATGTAATATACTCTAACATCCCCTTGTATTACATTATTTGGCTATTGAAGATTTTAGTATTCAATATGGATCTTTATATTTATATTCATTCTTTAAGTGGCCTTGAGATTGATCTTATGCTTGAGCTTCACCTTTCTGCTTGACTTTGTATTTTGAAATTGGAGTTGTTACTATTTTCCTTCCAAATTTTTTGACAAAGAAGTTCATACCTTTCCTGTGTTCATCTCTATTCATTGATAAAACTCACTAATGAGGATTCTTGTCATGGTATATAACCAGTCAAATAAATGTTGTTTTTTGTACCAACAATGTCTTTGAGAATGATTAATTCCTCTACAAATTTCACAACTATGGAGATTCTAACATCTCTCTATCCGCTACAATGACTGCACCTATTTTTGATAACAAATATCTTTGACCATTATGACCTTCATAGTATCTGTTTCTATCTATATCTATCACTAATTTCATTTCATAATTTTTTGTTATAAATTTTGTTCCTTGTTTGTTGCTACTAGTCTGACATGTATATTCAAGATCTTTCTATTCTGATATAATTTTTATTGTAATTAATTCTTTCATTCCTTTTTCATGTTTTTCTAAATTTGTATCTTCATACCTTATCATATTAGAACAAATTTTTTTAGTAAGATCAATACAATTATTAGAATCATCTTTGTCAACATTGGTATTATCCTATACATCACTGTATCTATCATCATATATATCTATACTTTCATCAATTCTAGTAACATGAACTTTTTTTGAGCAATCATGAACTGTATCTAGATCACTTGTATCACATATAGCATCAATATTTATAACAGGTTCTTCTATATTTATCAAGAATTCTAGATCACTAGTGTCATTGCTTACATTAGAATATTCCCTTTCATTTTGACAAAAATTGTGATTTACATCTTTATCCATTTGAATAATATTACTAATATCATAGCATGCATCAATAATCAATGGTTTTGATTCTATCGTATTGCAACATGAACCTACCATCATATGTCTTAAGTCATTTGTATCACTAGAAGAATCTTTTATCTCTATATTATTCTTTACCTCGTCAACATTTTCATGTTCTCTCATCTTAGAAGAATTAAGAGTGACAATTTTTTTGTAGATTATTCTCCATAGATTGGTAGGTATAGTAAAAAAATATTCATAGTAATCATTAGCATTACTAAGAACACTTTGCATGTATTTATGAAGTGTAGAATAATCCCCTTTTTTTGCTTCACTAGTAATATCACCAAGCATACTATTCAAAGCATTTGCTTCATTAATATACATGTTCTTCAAACCTTCTATCATGTCCTTTTGTCTTCTATTCTTGTCTTTGAGAACATCATTAGAAAGTAATGCCATATACATTACTTTTCCTATATCATTAGGTAATGTGAACACATCTTTTGAGTTTGTTTGTGCTTCACCAATTTTTGAATTTAAGTAATCTCCTAGTATTTAAAAACTTTTATTTTTGACCTCTCTCATGATTGATTGCAAAACCTTATTTTATTTTATATATGTATTCTCTTGAATTTCAATTTTCTCTATCATATTTTGTGTGCATCCTTTTAGTAGTTGTAATCATTCCTTAGTCTTTTCTAGAGGGTCATCTTGAATGTAAATTTCTTCTTCTTGAAAGTTTGAGTCTTCTCCAAAGACAATTAGTTCTTGTTGAAGACATAGGTTTTCTTCTTCAACTAATTCTCTAATTAAGAGGGTAGACTACCGCCCTAGGCGACAAAAATGCAAGAGGTGAACTCAGATCAAACCAGCTTCAATATGATTGACATGTAAGATGTAGGATGCTTGAGGCAGAACATGCAGGGAACAGTGTTGCAGAGAACATGCAGAGAACCTCTTGTGGATAATTTTATGTTTTACATTTTCTATATTTTTCCATACAAACAAGTTTTAGAATTTCTTACCGGATCAAATTTTTTATTTAAAAAACAAAATTAACAAAAACAATGAAAAAGTCATTAATTTATATTTCCAATCCTTAGCGATTTTATTTTAGAATTATTCACTCATTTCCATCTTTAAAGTTTCATTTTATAAACAAAAATGTGAAAATTATTTTGATTTATAAAATTTAATCAGTATTCTATTATTTTTTAATAATTTATTTTATAAATAATTACATGAACAATGTTATATTTTAAAATATAAAATAGTTAATTAAATTTTTTAATATTTAAAATAAAAAAATTAGGTTTAAGTTTTATTAAAAGATTAAATTATTTGTTATAATACCAAAACAATATTATAATGTTAAAATAATAATAAGAATATATAATTTAAATTTCATATAATTTATTATAATATAATAATGATATAGTATAAAAAGACCATTTTAATTTTATATAACTTATTATAATATGAATAAACCTATTCTAATTTGGGAAAAAAAAATTCTTCCTATAGATTGTATAGATTACCAGGTCTGGAAAAATGGAAAAAAAAATGAAAAAAATAATAACAAACATGAGGATAGCTGGCTATGATCAAGTCAAAAGCTTCATAATCATTCCAAATCAAATATATATGAGTTGGCAAGAAAATACATCAAAGTCCTAAATAAATTCAAAATTCAGTGGTTGCATTTATTGCAAAAATTTACTAAACAGAAACATCTAAAGCTTAAACATAAACTAAACAGTTCTTTCATGTTCCTTCCAGCATTCCACCCATTCATAAGAAAGCTCAAATTTGAGTGATTTTTTATTATGTTCACAAAATTTTAAAAAGAAATTCATGAGAAGACAATAAATTAGAAAAATGTTAATTAACCCCTCTCTAGATTCCTAACCCTAATCCTCCCTTAAGTGCTGTAATTTTTATAGCATAAGGAACGGAACGGAACGTGAGACCTTGCTTCCACGAGGAAAATATAGAGAAATTTAAACAAATCTTGAACCCATGAATAAAAATTTGCTTCTAAAGTATCCATTGAAGATTTTTCTTTTAGAAATTTTGCAAATGAATTGTCTATCTAAGAGAATCTATATACGTCCTAATTGGGCCCTTCTTGCCCTCCTAGGGCAACCATCTTGTCTTCAATTTTGCAACAATTAAAAACCAACCCAAAAAATCTATTTAAATGTTTAATTACTTGTATGAAGTTCTTAATATATCATTTTTATGAAAACACAAACATTGTATTTATGATTAACTAAATTAATGCAATATGTATTCTTATTATTGTTTAATTCAAACTATTAATTTTTCTATCAAATTCTCGATATTAATTTAATTAATTATGAGAAAAAAAAAATTTAGGTCAATTGTCTTCTAAAACATAGATTTTATCAAATTTTATTGGCTAGTTTATTTGTCATTTTGTTCTCTTCACTTATTCATAGATGTGTTGATATTTCTAACATAATACCCGCTCTAATAAATGATAAATATAATCATGAATGTTATTGTTAATTCAATCTTCACATCAAATATTTTTATAGTATTAATAATAATATATCTATTTTCCCTAATTAAGATGTCTCCACCCTTGTAAGGAATGTCATAGCCTTGTTTAGTTTTTGAACCGGTCACATGTGATTGAAATGCACCCTACACATATTCAATTACAAAGGTATTTTTATAGTATTTTAATAAAACATATAATTTTATGACACATATATGAAAGACATGAAAATAAATTTTCACCTTGAAACTTCACATTTTTAACCACTTCTATATTATTTTATAAAATATAAATATTTTTTTCGTTTAACCTTTATATTATTTCATAAAAATGGTTTTTTACATAAAATTTTAATGTTGGTTTGCAATATAAAACTCTTTACTCCTTACCATTTATTAAAAATTTGTAAAAATTTGCATTTTTTGTTTTAAATTTGGTTAATGTAAAAAACTTGTATATATTTTAAAACACCTATTTTTTCATCACTTGCTTCAAAATCAATCAATAAATACACATTTTCATACTTACTTATAAATATGTATATAAATCATAACCTATGCCATAAAACTCCTCTTTTTCTAATAATTTGCTCAAACAACTAAACCTCTTTTATAAATGTTTGATAAAGTTATATAAAATTCAAGTTTTACCATTATTATCCAACAAATCATGGCCTTAAGGTTTCTAAATCTCATTTATCAATCAAGCTTTTATTATTTGGTGCAAGTGGTAAAATTACCACTATTTAAATATAATATATATAATAATATAATTTTTTTATTTATTATACACAAAACTTAAAAAAAAAAACAAAACCGCAAACATTTAAAAAAAACTAAATACAAATATCATCGAAGATACGAGATGACTTAGAAACCGAAAAATATCAATAATTATTTGTGGACTTGGCTAAATTAAAATCCAAACATGGAGAAACATTTTTACATGGAAACATCATGTAGAGATTGGTTTCAACTTAACATATAACCTAATGTCCATACTTCTGAAATTCCCACTCGCTGTTGTCTAAAGGGCAGACTTGCCGTGTTTTGAGCCACCTACTAATGCAATGAAAGTGGAATGCATGATTGCATGCACCCCATGCAACTGTGCATTCCTCACTGGTTCCACTCTCTTGATTTGCCTGGCACTCAATGCAATGTTCCATAATGTGGTTTCTGCAAATTGCACAGTTGTCAACGGCATATCCCAAGCCCAAAGAGCAACGGCATTCCACTTCTTGATCTCGAAGCGCTTGCCTTTCTTGGAAGTGTTGGGGCTCGCTGCTGCTGCTCCAGAGCCCTCAGCCGATGGCGCCGACGTCATGTCCAAGTCTGTCGAAGCCATCTTGCTCGAATATCCTTGCCGATTTTGCCGAATATATTTGAAACCCTCGCTGAGTTTATCTAGATTACTTGAAACCCTTGCCGAATGAGCCGAAATTATTTGAAAACCTCGCTGAATTTACTGAAATTATTTGAAACCCTCTAATGTCTGAGACGAATTTTAACGGAAGAGTTGAAATCCTTGGGTTTATTTATACTATTGCGAAGAGTTGCAATTCTCGGGTTTCTTTATACTATTGCGAAGAGTTGCATTTCTTGGGTTTGGGTTTATTTATACTATTGCGAATCAAGGAGGAAAGGGCCGACGGAAGATCAAACTTTCCAACTGCAATCTTAGTGACAGTATTGAGGTTAAAAAATGAAGGAAAGAAATTTGTCTGAAAAAACTGATAAGTTCTAATCCACGCAACTATTAAACTATATTTAAATATTAAAAATTAAGATATATATATCTTATAAAATCCATTTGAAGTACCTTCCAAATATAATAAGAAACTATAGAGAATCATTTAGAAAGAATCCATCCTAGAAAATGGAAAAAATATCTCCAAGTAGTCAATTTCCTAATTTCAAGAGAAAACCTTTATAACAAGGTTTGTCTTTCGCTTCTTCACCTGGATGCTTGAAGTGTACTTGGTATTGTATACCCATTTTCTCCCAATCATATTCTTTCCCTCTAAAATATGAATAGGTTCCCACACTTTATTCTTCATAAAGGAAACATACTCTACCAACATGACATCTTCCTAATCTAGTATACCCTTAGCTTGAAAATATATGAGAGGATCTTTAGAATGATCAACATTCAAGAGAAAATATTGAGAAGGAGATTTCCAATGCTGCTCCATAAAATGAATAGGTTGAGCATCGTACAAAAGTATCTAAATCAACTTGGGTGTTGGATGAACTATGAAAGAGTTGAGCATGTCCTATGGTAAATCAAAATCAATAGATAAATCTAAAGCATCTATATAAAAATCATCATTCACCTTATTATCTTATACTATAGCACAAGAAACTAGTGTGTCAATCTCATCATTCCCTAAATCCAAGATAGAAGGTGCTCAAGATGGTGCTAGACAATGAGGATCTATATCCATAGGTATATGAACTTCATTGGAAAATGTAAAGGAATCCTTAAAATAAATAGATTTTACAATAATATCTAAAGAATATTATAGGACAGTAAAAATAAGAGGACATTTTTTCAAAGTATTAGGTGGTGGGTTGGATTGAACCCCTAGAAAAACCTCTTCAAAAACCAGATATCTCTAAATTAGAATCTCATTCCTATGATAATCATAGTGATGTTATGCCCTTGAGATTCTAAATACCCCACAAAAGTATATTTTTTACTCTTTATTATCTGTTTTTTAATAACTTCTTGTGTGTGAGCCCATTCCAAAGAATGAAAGATATAGAACTAGAGCACATCAAGTTTATTTATTTTCAACTTCTTAAGGGGTGTCATACACTAGACTACTCTAATGGAAACCTTGTTCAAAATGTAAGCTATATAAGTGATAAAATCACACCAATATTTATGCACCATCCTAGAGTGAGTTCTTACTACACTTAGGAGGAGTAGCACCTTGGCTAGTTTTGTAAAGAGACTTTAATGGAGGACAAGCCACCCAAAATACATATGAAATCTAAGGTAATAATGAATGAGCATGACCCAGGTTCCCAAAGGATAACTTGAGTAGATACAAACATGAGACTCTAATAACTAGACCCTCAAGATCAGATCCTGTAACAAAATGACCAAAACTAGAATTCTAGTAAAGGCACACAACAACACTATGCCTAAAACAATCAAGAATAGAAGAAAAGACAACTTGAGCACACCAACCTACTTAAAATACCTAGTAAATGTGGGTTGGTAGTGATGATTCAAATTTCAAAGAATAATTAAGGAAAAGCTAGCTACAAAGAGTGCCAACGCCAAAGAGCTCTACCTTCTCAGGTATACTTTTCACCTACAAAAAGGTACAATATTAAAAGCAGAATCATAGAGATTGTTGAGTAGCCATAAACTTGACAACATTAATGGAAATATATCTCTACATCAAATCACTAAAAAAATTCTAGTATGGTTAGAAATATCTCACCCCAATGAATCGATATCTAGGGGTATCAACAGTGTGCACCTTCAAAACAAAAGAACCCAGGCAATATTTTTTGAAAGAGGTATTTTGAATTTTGTGAGGAAAAAATTCCTTGGATTTATTTATAAGGAGGGAGAATAAAAGTACTTCCTTATGCCTAGTATCTATCCCAAAAGATATTTTTCTCTATTTTTTTCTCATGTGGTGATCTAGAATCGATCTCCATGTCATTCTATGTATAATTTCCTTCAAGCCCTTTTGTCGTGGCACATGTAATTTGCTAGTGTTTTAGCACACACACATATTTATATAAAATATTTGTGGCTATATTATTTAATTCATATTATTTATGTGTGTATGCAAGTTTGCATGGGAACCTCGTGACTAGTATTTATCACTTCTTCATGCAAGCTTTATAAGAGAGAGTTTTGTGTTGGAACAAGATGTATTCACCTTCCTATTATAGGTGGGTCATGTGTTCACTAATACCTGTCCTACATAACCTTACTCTTGGCACATTGCCACCCCTTAGTCTAGGCTAGATAGGTTTTTACTTGATTTCATTTACTATTTTCCTTCTAACCTCTTTTCCCTCACAAACTTGGTAGTCTAGGTTAGAGTAGGAAGAGGGTTTTCTAAGAGGAAATAAAAAAAATAAGTTTACCTTGGTATAAAACCTCAAAAGTAATCCTTGAAGCTCTATCTCGTAGTTCTAGAACTTCTTGGATTGTATGCCACATGTGAGATGTAGGCATGGGATACACCCAATAACCATAGCAGACTATTCTCTATCATAGGTTGGTTTGAATCACATGGAGGTTATTTAGGCTACCCATATGCCTTCGAGGAATGTGGCCCTAATTTTATCATCCATTATACTTTGTTTTACTTTAAATAATAATAATACTATTAGTGATTTTTACCTGTCACTTATTGGAATAAGAATTACTAGAAAAGAAGGAATCATCTATAAAATTTCAATTAGTGGAGCATTAATAAAAAATAATCAATGTCATACATAAAATAACATTCTTTTTTTAATCCAATTATTTTTATTTAAAGAATTAAAAAAATAAATTATATTAAAATAAATATTATTTGTAAATTGGGACATGACTCCTCCTAGCCTTAGTTTCCAAAAAAAAAAATTCCCTCCTTTTAAGTTTCCACTAAACTTCCATAATTTTAAAATCCAATTTCCTAACAACTAACCACTTTTTATTATAATCTTGGTCTCACACCTACTTTCCATGGTTGCTTTTACTGGTTGTAATTCTAGGAATTCAACAATAATAAGTGGATATTTATCCCATATCTAAAATTATGCCTTCTCCCCTCTTCCCACATTAGAAAACAATACATATTTTACAACCTAAGCTCCTAACTTTAGATCCTGCCACACTAGGTACCCATTACCATTCAAAAAGAAATGACTCATCTCATTCAGTTCACTTATCCCAAATATTTACTAGTTAAAATTCTACTAAATAAAAAATTTGGTTAGGAGATCCACCTCTAGTAAAGCTTTCTAGCCAAAGATTTATTTTTTAAGCCTAGTCTCCTCTGTCCCAAACCTCACTTTGCCTTGGGTTGTCTTACTTTCTCCCAACCTACTAACACCCATTTATTCTCTCCTTTTACTTCTTCCTTTAAAAAATTCTAGATATTTTTTCCAAATATTTTCATATGGTATGTGGGGAAATAAGGACAAAAAACTAGAAATTGGCATGGCCTGAATTATTGACTGTAATTACATTAATCCTCCCCAAAGGTTAACCATTTGTGAGACCAATGGTTAATTATTTATTTGATATGATCCGAAATATTCCTCTAGATAGCTATCTTCAGTTTTTTAAAATGCAAAGAAACCCCCAAATAGATCATTTTGATAGAATTTCTCGTGAATCCCATGATCTATAAAATTATATATTAAAGCCTTTGATGAATATTGAAGAAGATAACTTTGGATTTCTTAATATTGATGACTTATTTTGTGGTCATACGGTAAAAATTAAGAGTATATCCAATAATTATTGCTTCCTTGAGGTTGGCCACTCCCACCAATATTGTGTCATCTATAAATTGTAGGTGAATCAAAAACCTCCTCACCCACCTAGATACCTATCAGCAAATCATGTTGTCATCTCCTAAAGATGAGTCTACCTAAAAATTTAGCCAATATGAGAAAAATATAATGGTAACAAAGATATTCTTGATGAAGGCCTCAAGTGGATCCAAAAAATTGTAAGGGAAGACCTTTTATAAACATCGAGTATGTCATAGTAGAGGTGCAACTCATGATCCATTCTATCCAATCCTAAGAGAAACTAATGATCACCATCATCTTTAACAAGAAGCTCCACTCCACCATATCAGAAGCCTTTGACATATTCAATTTTATGAATATTCCTCTATTATAGAATTTTTGAATTGAGTGGATTACCTCCTAAGCTAGAACCACACCATCCAAGATATTCTTACCCTTTAAGAAACCCCATTAATCCACTAAGATAATATTTTCTAAGAAAGATTTTAGTCACTCATTCATTATCTTTGTGATTATTTTGCATATGGCATTGCATAAGGTAATAAGTGCATAATCTAAAATGTGTATCCCCTCATTCCCTTTTAAAATAAAGGTAATGAATATATGATTTAGTACTTTAATTATTCTTTTACTACCTCTAGACTTCTCTACAACAACACTTACATCCTCCTCCAATTTGTCCTAGAAGGTCTAAAAAAATTCAATTGGGAAGCCATCTATACCTTGCATTTTTCTTGTATTCGTTCCAAATACTACCTTATTTAGCTCTTATCTATCAATGGTTTTAAGTAGAGTCTAATTTTTTCTTCAAATATAATAGAGGGTATGACAACAAGAACTTATTTCTAAGCCTCTTTGTATTATAACATACCTTCCATAAACAATTTAGCAAAATAATTCATTGAATGAAAATTTATACCTAGGATTGTATCAAAGGGGAGCTCATTCTCATCATAAAGAGCTTCCATCTTGTCTACCTATCTCCTAACACAAGCAACCCGATAATTTTTTTTGTATTTCTATCACCTTCAAATAACCAAGTGGTTCTTGGTCTCTATTTCAAGGAGATCCCATGGTTGTCAATGTCCTCAACTTCTTTACATAATTCATCATCCTCTTCTTTGAGTTTCTCTATAATTATTAATTCTCTAAAGTATTTTGTACCTCATCCCATATGACCACCAATGGAGCTCTTTGGGATTGGATGTCTGACATGTTAGTTTACCTGCATTGTTTCAATTAATCCTTGACATAATGAAGTTTCTTGTGGAATTGAAAAATTGTTATCCCATATATCAATCATCCCTCTTCTCACCATTATGATATTTTCTTTCAAATTTTCTCCTTGTGTAACCAAATTTTTCAAATATAAATGGTTTAAGTGTTGCACTACCTTGATTGTTGGAAATATGTTGAATATTTTCCATGTTATTCTAGTTTGGCTAACACTAAAAGGTACTGGGCACTTTGTACCTATACTCATCGAGGTTTAAGTTATTTTTAGACCCATATAGGCTTTTAGGATTACTTTATTTGAACCTATACTTTTTTTCCAATGATATTGTAAAAATTTGTGCATGTGCCTTTGTTATATATATCGTACTTACATTAGAATTTGGTGATATAGAAGGATAATATTATTGTATTGGATACTATCAAGTTAATGCAATAATAATATAATACTATGATGGTTTTTTTTTCATGTTGAGGGTTTCTTTGACAAATATTGTGTCAATATGTGATCTTCTTCTTTTGATTACGTTATTACTACTTTTCTATTTTAGTTTATTGGGGCTATTTATTTCTTTTCATTTGGTATCAAATCTAGGTTTTATATTTGTTCGACGAGTAAGGGTTTCAACCTTGTGATAAATTAATTCTTGAGTGGGAGTCGTACATGAAAGGATCCAAATAAAAGAGAAATATGAGAAGCACATGAATAGATATTGAAACATTTAATGGATAGAGTTTTGAGTTGTGGAAAATCAAGATGGAGGATTTATTGGTTGATAGATATCAGTGTATTGCAGTCTTGGGAACAAAACCAACATCGATGATAGATGAGGATTGACTAAAATAGGGAGCAAAACCAATATGGAAACATGGAAATATTCTTTTATCCTTCCCTTCGACTCCTCTCACTATCCATTATGTATGCCTATTCTATGTAGGCACTCTAAGTGATATGGTCTCATTGTAATATAATAATAAAAGGCATTATATGGGTGGGGTTTCTTGGTGCTATTTCTTGCACCAAATTTTTATCTTTGTTCAAGTGGGGAATTATTTTTGTCTCTACTAAGGGGGTATTACTGCTACACTTTTTCATTTTTTGAGCATGATGAATTAATTAAATACAATATAACCAATTACTCCTCATAACTATCACACCTAGAAACCAAGAATATTGAATCTCATTGCTCAAAAAGGTCTCGCACACTTGCTAGAAGAGAAGCAGCCTAAATTTGAAAAAGAATATGAAATATTTGTTCATAAAGAAAAAATGTATAAAAAAATGGGCATTATAAGTATGAATGTCAGTGAAAGCTATGGTTTCATATTTGGTATCAAATGTAGGTTTTATATTTGTTCGACGAGTAAGGGTTTCCACCTTGTGATAAATTAATTCTTGAGTGGGAGTCGTACATGAAAGGATCGAAATAAAGGAGAAATATGGGAAGCACATGAATAGAGATTGAAACATTTAATGGATAGAGTTTTGAGTTGTGGAAACTCAAGATGGAGGATTTATTGGTTGATAGATATCAGTAGATTGCGGTCTTGGGAACAAAACCGACATCGATGATAGATGAGGATTGACTAAAATAGGGAGAAAAACAAATATGGAAACATGGAAATATTCTTTTATCCTTACCTTCGACTCCTCTCACTATCCATTATGTATGCCTATTCTACATAGGCACTCTAAGTGATATGGTCTCATTGTAATATAATAATAAAAAACATTATATGGGTGGGGGTTCTTGGTGCTATTTCTTGCACCAAATTTTTATCTTTGTTCAAGTGGGGAATTATTGTTGTCTCTGCTAAGGGGGTATTACTGCTACACTTTTTCCTTTTTTGAGCATAATGAATTACTTAAATATAATATAACCAATTACTCCTCATAACTATCACACCTAGAAACCAAGAGTATTGAATCTCATTGGTCAAAAAGGTCTCGCACACTTGCTAGAAGAGAAGCAGCCTAAATTTGAAAAAGAATATGAAATATTTGTTCATAAAGAAAAAATGTATAAAAAAATGGGCATTATAAGTATGAATGTCAGTGAAAGCTATGGTTTCATATTTATGAATGTGAAACATTCAATTTAAGATTTGGAATAACCTAAAAACCTTGTTTGGTAAAGTGGATCAAATAAGATCAATGCAACTTGAAGCAGATTTAATAACCTTATCACCTGAATAATTCAAGATAATTGTATACTTTCTAATAAAATTTAAGGAAGTCTTAACACAATTAAAAGGCAATGGAAATAATAAAATATAATAATAATGCATCTACCTTATTTTAGCTAAATTAAATGGAGCATTTCAAATATTTGCAACCACCTTTTTGTCTACAATGGATGCACTTGGTACAAGTTTTAAAATACCCATACTAGAAGAGTTTTGTGATAGGCTCAATAGAGAAGAAATAAAGATTTCGTAATTTGAGTCCTCTCCCTCCTCCTCAAAAGCCTTGGTGGCTTCCAACTCCAAAAAATAAAAGTTCAAAAAGAGAGAAAAAAACACATATAACTTGTACTCATTGTAAAAAATATGGTCATTCAGTAAATATATGTTGGAAAAGACTAAAACAACTTAAGGCAGCAATGAAGGATCATAAAAATGACATTAAAAAGCAAATTAGGAAAGCCTTAAATGTTCAAGGAAATGCTATTAAATATTCTTCAAATTATTGGGTTCTATATTTAGGTGCTACTCATCCTATGACTTCTTCACATAAGTCATTTACTTCTCTTTTCTCAAGCTCAACTTGCTACATTGAAGTTGGTGAATCATCATTTATTCCTGTTAAATGAAAATGTGACATTACCATTGATGGTGATCATATCAATGATGTTATCTATGTCCCAGATAGTAGTACAAATATTCTCTATATCTACCAAATATGTACATTTGGGAAGGGAAAAACAATATTGTTCTCACCCATAGAAGTTGAAATTAAAGACTTGCAAGAACCATAGTCCCTTATATCTAAAGGTGACATTGATCATAAATATTTTCTATTTCACTTCAAGGGATTCAAATATACTAATAGAGCCTCACGTTTTATTGTTCATGGGGATATTCAAAGAAAAATTTGGCATGAAATTTTTGGTCATATCAGTTATATCTACTTAAGAGAGTTGAATAATAATGAAATGGTAACTGGGTTACCAAATATCTATTCTATTTATGGAGTGTGTATTGGATGTGCTCTTGGGAAACAACACCAAGATCCTTTTCACTGAAGTGGTTCCCAAAAAGCATCCTCCCCTTTGGAACTAATCCATAGTGATTTAATGGTCTTCCTACATCCATCTTTCAAAGGAGCCAAATATGCCTTAAAATTCATTGATGATTTTTCAAGACATACTTGGGTATATTTTCTAAAATAAAAAATTGATGTCCTATTTCACTTCAAAATTTATAAATCCTTAGCTGAAAATAAAACCTCTTGCAAAATCAAACATCTTCATACATACAATGGGGGGTAGTACTTTAGTAATGAGTTTTCTAATTTCCTTTCCACTCATGGCATTATTCATCAACATTTAGTCTCTCATAACCCTCAACAAAATGGTGTAGCAGAAAGAAAGAACATATTTTTAAAGGAAATGGATAATTTTATGCTCCACTCAAGGGATCTTTCAGAAATTTTTTGGGTTGACGCAATAAACTGTGCAAATTACATTCATAACCACACACCACACAAATCTCTTGTGCATTTGACCCTAGAAGAATCTTGGTATGGATACAAACTTGATATCTCATTCTTTTGAGTTTTTGGTTGTACTGCTTGGGCCCACATCCCAAAGAAAAATAGGAAGACTTTAGATAAGAAAAACAAGCAACATATTTTTATTGGCTATTGTGAGGATATGAAAGCCTATAGACTACTTGATATTACTATTCATAAGGTATTTTTCATAGAAAGGTTCAATTTGATAAAAATTTCCCTTCTCAAGATCCTCATCCTTATTCCTGTACCACCATTGAGTCCATTGAGCCTTCCCCATTCTTCGAGTCTCAATCTGATGAAGAACCCATCCTTGAGATAACTAATCAAAATGAAGATCATATTCTTGAAACTCTTATACAAATTTTTGTCACACCTATTACTCCTCCAACAATACCAAAATGGGCCCGTACTACTATTCAAGAGGCATCCCCTTATATCCAAGATCTCCTACATTCTAAACGAAGTCATTCCTTGGGTTATGGTCTTATCTGTCAATCAATTTCTACTAATCCACAATCCGTTATTAATGTAAATGGGATAAAATAATGGGATGATGCCATGGAAAATGAATATTCTTCTTTGATAAAAAATCAAACTTGGGATCTAGTCCCTCTTCCTAAAGAAAGAAAATTACTTCATTGTAAATGGGTTTACTGAATGAAGTATGCAACAGATGGAACCATTGATAAACAAAAATCTCGTTTGGTAGCTAAGGGTTTTTTACAAGTTGAAGGTATTGACTATTCTAATACCTTTGCCCTAGTTACAAATATGGATTTTGTTAGGCTTGTACTTGGACTTGTTGCCTCACAAAATTGGCCTATTTTTTAGATGGATGTGAAAAGTGCCTTCTTACATGGTGACTTAAAGGAAGAGATATATATGGAGCAACATACTATATTTATTCAAGAATCTTCCCTTGTTTGTAGATTAAGAAAGTCTTTGTATGGTCTCAAACAAGCTCCTTGAGCTTGGTATGAGAATATGGATTCTTTCTTTCTCGTTATGAGTCTGATTCTATAGTCTATATTTGGTGAGAAAGAGATGATAACACTATTTTTGTTCTCTATGTTTATGATATTATTCTCAGTGGTAGTTCTACTTGTCACATTCTGATTGTAAAATGCTCTCTTTTTGAAAGATTTGAGATGGTTGATCCAGATTTGGATCATTACCTCCTTGGATTTTAGATCACACAAATAGATTTAGGGATTTCATTATATCATCAAACTTATACTTTTGATCTTCTTCAGTTCTTTCGGATGGATGATTGCAAGCCTTCTTCGATGACTTTTAAAATTGGGGATACTTTAACTTCTTCCTGCACTTCACCCCTTTCTGATGCTACTCTGTACATAAATCTAGTATCGAGTCTATTGTATCTGACTCATACTCACCCTAATATTTCCTATATTGTTGGTTTAATATGTCGATTTTCTTAGATACCTCATTTAAGCCATTGGTAGGCATCAAAGCGAATTATTTGCTATCTACAGGGTACCACAAATTTTAGACTATTCTATGGTAGAAGATCTACAGAGATTATAGGATACACTAATTCTAATTGGGTAGGTTCAGTTGATGACAGATGCTCCACATTTAGATATGTGTTTTATCTTGGTTATTCACTTATTTCATGGTCATGCAAAAAATAATAGGTCGTTGCACTATCATCTACAAAGGTACAGTATAGAGCAATAGTTTTGGTCAATCAGGAGGCTCTTTGGAATATTTGCTTGTAGTATATTCTAACATAGACATAGATTGAAAATATCTTCACCAAAACCTTTACTTCCCCATGCTACCATAAATTACATGAGAGACTTGGGGTAAGAAAGTTATCCTAGGGGGGTTATATTGAGAACATCTTCCTCTCCATTCTTCTTCTTCTTCTTCTTCTTCTTCTCATTCTCTTCAAAAGGAGTTATGTTGCACTATATTGTACATGATTACCTTAGCATGCCCTATTATTGAGACCCATTTTAGTGGATATACCACTTATTTACTATTGTTCTAATATATTATAATGAGTACCTTACTAGACCTTATTGCTAGGACTCATTTTAGTGGATATGCCACTTCTTTCATGTTGTTCCACTTACCCCTAGTATCACTTAAGGGGGGGTGTTAGAATAAATTTTAAGTTCCACTAGGATATTTTGACTAGAGTTATCACTCTTGCATGAGGTAGGTAAACTCCCAGTTAATATTAACTTAGATCTATTGTGTTGTTGTAATCCAATGGCTCACAATAATCAAATTTACTATTTATACAAAGTTGATCACATGGAATAATCAATCAGTTTTTGATCTTTAATAATGCTTTGCATATCTAGTTTCTTGGATTTAATATTGCCTTTCAATATTTCATTGATATATAGGTTTCTTCAAATGAAGAAGTCATATTTTCCAACTTATCCAGGGATGCCCTTATTTGAGGGGAGAATAAGGATAGAATTATATAATCTAGTTATAAGTAAAGTTTAGAATAAACTAACAACATGAAAGGTAGAAGGTTATCATTAGTAGGAAGAGTTTTGTTAATTAAATCAGTTTTACATGCCATTTCAACATATTATATGTCCTTTTATATAATGTCAAAATTGATAGATTTTTTTAATATATATTATGTGGTCATTTTTGTCGTTCAGATTGCATTATAAAAGGAAATTTTTTTTGGTAAAATGGAGCAAGGTGTGTGATAATAAAACTAAGGGAGATCTTTTTATAAGATTTCTTATGGATGCAAACTTAGCTCTTAGGGGAAAATTAATTTGGAGATTATACAAAGAGAGTCAAAGACAATGGAAAAATATCTTTCTATGTAAATTTATTGAGCTTAATAACCCAAGCTTAATATTTATTGTATTGTCACTACCAAATGGTTCTACTCTATCAAATGTTTTTAAAACAAATATGAGGATGCACGATTTTCATAAAAATAAAAATACATTTAAAATAAAAATAGGAAATACATAATTTTTTATAATAATGTATTCAATAATAATTCTTAAACATCAAAACTAATAAAATATAACAGATATTCTGGATAATTTTTATGTTTTACATTTACTACATTTTTTCATACAAACAAGTTTTACAATTCCTTATCGAATCAAATTTCTTATTTAAAAATCAAAATTAACAAAACAAATGAATGAGTCATTTTATTATATGTGCATTTATTTACGATTTTCTTTTAGAATTCTTATTTAATTTGTGAAAAGTATCTTTATTTAATAATTTAACTAGAATTTTATTAAGTTTAAAATAATAATTTTTTTTGTAAATAATTATATGAGTAATGTTATCTTTTTAACTACCCACTTGCTCTCCAACTCCTCTACATGAGCGTATATGTTGTATATAAAATAATTAATTAATTTTTTTAAGATTTAAACAAAAATTTAGGTTCAAATTTTATTAAAAGATTAGATGATTTGTTGTAATACAAAAACCATATTATAATTCTAAAATGATAATATAAATATAATGATAACACAAATATATTTTAAATTTGATATAACTTATTATAATATAATAATGATATAGTATAAAAAGATTGTTTTAATTCCATATAACTTATTATAATATGAATAAACCTATTTTAATTTGGAAAAAAATTATATAAGTAGTGCTAAAGTTCTTCTTTTTAGTATTTTTGTGATTGAAATGCATCCTACACATATTCAATTACAAAGTACTTTTTGTAGTATTATAATAAAACATATATTTATATGACACTTATATATAAAAGACATGAAAATAAGTCTTCACCTTGAAACTCTACACTTTTAACCACTTCTATATTATTTTATAAAATATAAATACTTTTTCATTTAAATATTATTTCATAAAAATGTTTTTTTTTTTCCATAAAATTTTAATATTGGTTTGCAATGTAAAACACTTTACTCATTACCATTTGATAAAAAATTGTAAAAAATCACATAATTTTTTTTTAGATTTGATTAATGTAAGAAACTTACATATGTTTTAGAACACTTATTTTTTGATCACTTACCTCAAACTCAATCAATATACAAATCCCTTTTTATAATTATTTATAAATCTGTAAATAAATCATAGCCTACAACTCCTCTTTTTCCAATGATCTACTCAAACCTAATAAATCAACCTGTTTTATAAATGTTTGTTAAAGTTACATAAAATTATTCTTAAATGAGTTTTGCCATTATTATCCAACAAATCATGGCCTTAAGGTTTCTAAAGCTCATTTATCAATCAAGATTTTATTGTTGGTGTAAGTGGTAAAATTATCCTATTTAAATATAATACATATAATAATATCATTTATTTATTGTATAAAAGTTTACTTAGTACAAACATTAATCTATAACAGTTTGAATTTTTGGATTTTTTGCCTTCGATTTTGTGATCATGAAGAAATATTTCACTCACTTTGAAAGCATGAGATTTTGGAAGAAAGAAATACTAAGATGCAATGAAAACAAAACTAACTAGATGCTAAACGAATATGCATGAAATAGGACGCATGTAATCGAATCAACCAAACATAAAGGAGAAAGTAAGAGCACAACCCTTTTTATATTAGTGTGATTCCAAACTCGGTTACAATCCACTTCCTCCCGTTTTAGGGGCTAGAGTATTAGCATGTTTTTAGTTACAATCATGATTAGTAATCCCTCTTCCGCATGCCCACTTTTGAAATGGGCGGGCCAAAGTGTTGCCGCTGCTCGCGATGATGAATCCTTGGTTCTTGTTGCTTCTCCTGTGATCAAAGAAACAACCAAGGCATTAGTAGCACCTGTGACAAAAAAAGATAAAGCGTTTGACTTTATAACTCAATGAGAAATGCATGCAAAATATTGATTAAATCGATAAACAAAACAACTCTAAACAACCTGCAACTTTGACAGAAATCAAAAAACTTTACCAGAGGGCCGCTGCCATTAAAACAGTCGACCGATTTGCTCTTGACTGTAATTCATCCATTGGTAGGATGAATTCAACTATTATTCGTCCTCGGGTAGGATGCAAATTTGACTGTGTTAAGACGCCGAATCAATGTTGTTACCTATAGGTTAGTGGGACAACAAAAATGACAAAAGCATGATGATATTTGATAAACGTCTTCTGAAATCTAGATTGTGAACTATGTAAACAGCATAAAGCGTAATGCAGGCTATATTCGCAATGACAGAATAGACTAACATACAACTAACAAAAAGTGTGGGGTGCCCAAGCGGGCCGCCCCCGTTAAAACTTGACTTTGAAGCCAATCCACTAGGGATGGGCTCAAAATCTTAGAGAATGTGGTGTCGTCGAATTGATGGATCAAATGTGGTAAAATGTCGGGTTTAGGTCCGGATCCATGCTTCTAAAAGCCACCCACTAACCTCTCTTGTGAAAGAGATTAAGGGTGTAGAAGAAATGAATCGAAAAGGAGTGCAATCGGGTGTTCAGTTTGGCAGCACTTCGTTGCTTTCAAAATGCCTGCCAACTTGTTTTTCTTTGGGTGGGAAAGTCCACCATTTTATAGACCCAGGGGGTCTCTTTAGAGGGGCACGCAGGGATGCCACATGGTGGCCATGCCTTCCCAAGAGGGAGGAGACTCCTCCCTAACTTGGGCTTACATGACTGACTTTGTGACAGTCCTCTAACTGCCAATCTGCTCACCTACGCGCGCATGCATAGCAGGTGGCAATAATTGACTGTCTTCGGCTGCCACTCGTTTAATGTCTGCTTTAATGGTTTAATGTTTGCTTTCATATGGTTTAATGTTTGCTTTCAAATGCTTAAAATCTGCCTTTTATTTGGTTAAAGTCTGCCCAGGCATACATGCGAAGTTTCTGTCATGATATCGCGACGTCGCGATATCACCACACCAAAAGGGAAAAAGGGCGTAGTGGTAGGAGCTATCACGATATCGTGACAGTCACAACATCATGACAATGCAACGTTGTGACAGCGCGATATCATGACCATCATGACAGCACGATGTCACGACCGTCGTGACATTGCGTCAGTGCGACGTCGTGACCGTCGCGACATCGCGACAGCGCGACGTCGTGACCGTCGTGACATCGTGACAGTGCAACGTCATGATTGTCATGATATCATGACCGTCGTGACATCACGACAACACGACGTCATGAATATCACGACAACACGATCGTTGCGATATCACGACAGGCAGCATTTGCCTAAGTGTTTTAAAAGCAATTTTTGCCTAAGTGTTTAAAAGCAATTTTTGCCTAAGTGTTTAAAAGCAATTTTTGCCTAAGTGTTTAAAAGCAATTTTTGCCTAAGCTCAAAACCTGAGCCGAACTTGGAGGATACATTCGATAGTTGGGCCTTCTCACCAGGGAAGGCGGAACGGTCGAAGAAAGCAAATGGGAAATAACCAAAGCACTGTCATGTAACCGGATTGGTACCTTCCAGAACTGCTATGTAAGTGGCTAGGACCACTGTTTGACCTCTGAGGGCTGCCCTGAAGGCTATGTGTGTCAATGCAATTAGTGTTTGTAGTCACATAATCAGATTGGTGCTATTTTGGTGTCTATAGATGCCCCTTTTTGGGATGCGCTGTGCATGGCACAGCGTCGAGCAAAAATAGATAACCAAAGCACTAATGATTAGGGTTTCTTGGTAACCTAACCAACTCTTGATGCCCCAAGTATGGAAAGGGCATGCATTCTTGAATCCTTGCTTCGACGAGCTAAGGAATTTGATTTCAAGTGTTAACCTATTTTGGTGAGGTGTGACTTGAGCTTGGACATTGATCAGTCATGATTAGGCAAAGGGCGCAACCTTTTGTCCACAGGGGAACCTTGTGTTCATGCTTCGGGAATGCCAAGTGTTTGATCAATTTGATTTCTGCTTGTTTACTGCCCCAAGCAGGAGTGTGATTGTCTTTGTCAATGATTCTTTGAATGCATGTCATTGCTTTGATTGGGTGTGTGCTTGTTGATTGGTGACTAAGTGTGACTACCCCCTCAAGTGACGAATCGATGAGGGAATGACCTTCATGAGAAAAGCGACGAGTCGCTTGACCCAAGATGACTTGTGCAAGGGTGCCTTTAGATGGTTTACCGTTAAGCATGTGCAATTTCTTGACATTTGGACCTATTTTTTGGTGGGTAAAAATCCCTTTTGGTGATGCCATAATGGGGTGAAATCGTCGAAAACCCGTCTTCCCGTGGAGCGATCCGGCTATGGTAGCCTTCTTGGGGAAGTAGGAGAGTGACAATTTGAGCCCCGACATCGATTTTCTATGCCAAGAGGTTAAGTGCAAGAGCACTTGTGTCCGGCAATGCTTATTGCTGTTTGTTTTTGTGTTGCATTTATTTGTTGTTTTTGTTGTTTTGATTTTCTTGCTTTGTGTATATGTCATAATTTCATGTTATGCACGATGATTGATGTTGATGGATGCATGCTACTTTACATTGATGTATGCATATGGTATGATAAATGCGATTGTTGTATGTTGATTTATTTTGATGGATGCATATGTTATGATGAATGCAAATGTTTTTTATTTATATGCGATATGCAGAAATGAAATGGATGAATGGAATTTGTGATGTTTGGTTATGGCACCATAGACTATTTAGAACTTTGTTATTTTGTCTTTAGGCGATTTCTGTGATGCATGACTTTGTATGTATACATGTGGTTTTTATTTTTTTGTATACTTGAAAGCATGAGATTTCGGAAGAAAGAAATACTAAGATGCAATGAAAACAAAACTAACTAGATGCTAAACGAATATGCATGAAATAGGACGCATGTAATCGAATCAACCAAACATAAAGGAGAAAGTAAGAGCACAACCCTTTTTATATTAATGTGATTCCAAACTCGGTTACAATCCACTTCCTCCCGTTTTAGGGGCTAGGAGTGTTAGCATGTTTTTAGTTACAATCATGATTAGTAATCCCTCTTTCGCATGCCCACATTTGAAATGGGCGGGCCAAAGTGTTGCCGCCGCTCGCGATGATGAATCCTTGGTTCTTGTTGCTTCTCCTGCGATCAAAGAAACAGCCAAGGCGTTAGTAGCACCTGTGACAAAAAAAGATAAAGCGTTTGACTTTAGAACTCAATGAGAAATGCATGCAAAAGATTGATTAAATCGGTAAACAAAACAACTCTAAGCAACCTGCAACTTTGACAGAAATCGGAAAACCTTACCAGAGGGCCGCTGCCATTAAAACAGTCGACCGATTTGCTCTTGACTGTAATTCATCCATTGGTAGGACGAATTCAACTGTTATTCATCCTCGGGTAGGACGCGAATTTGACTGTGTTAAGACGTCGAATCAATGTTGTTACCTGCAGGTTAGTGGGACAACAAAAATGACAAAAGCATGATGATATTTGATAAACATCTTCTGAAATCCAGATTGTGAACTATGTAAACAACATAAAGCGTAATGCAGGATATATTCGCAATGACAGAATAGACTAACATACAACTAACAAAAAGTGTGGGGTGCCCAAGCGGGCCGCCCCTGTTAAAACTTGACTTTGACGCCAATCCACTAGGGATGGGCTCAAAATCTCAGAGAATGTGGTGTCGTCGAATTGATGGATCAAATGTGGTAAAATGTCGGGTTTAGGTCCGGATCCACGCTTCTAAAAGCCACCCACTAACCTCTCTTGCGAAAGAGATTACGGGTGTAGAAGAGATGAATCGAAAAGGAGTGCAATCGGGTGTTTAATTTGGCAGCACTTCGTTGCTTTCAAAATGCCTCGCCAACTTGTCTCTTTTTTGGGTGGGAAAGTCCACCATTTTATAGACCCATGGGGTCTCTTTGGAAGGGCACGCAGGGATGCCACGTGGCGGCCATGCCTTCCCAAGAGGGAGGAGACTCCTCCCTGACTTGGGCTTACATGACTGCCTTTGTGACAGTCCTCTAACTGCCAATCTGCCCACCTACGCGCGCATGCACAGCAGGCGGCAATAATTGACTGTCTTCGGCTGCCACTCGTTTAATGTCTGCTTTAATGGTTTAATGTTTGCTTTCAGATGGTTTAATGTTTGCTTTCAATGGTTTAATGTTTGCTTTCAAATGTTTTAATGTTTGCTTTTGAATGCTTAAAATCCGCCTTTGATTGGTTAAAGTCCGCCCAGGCATAAATGCGAAGTTTTTGTCGTGATATCGCGACACCAAAAGGGAAACAGGGCGTAGTGGTAGGAGCTGTCGCGATATCACGATAGTCACGACATCGCGACAGTGCTCCGTGGTGAATGTCATGATATCGTGACAGTGCGACGTCGCAACTGTCATGATATCACGACAGTCATGATATCATGACAACGTGACGTCGTGACTATCACGATATCATGACAGCGAGATGTCACGACTGTCGCGATATCATGATAGCGCGACGTCGCGACTGTTGTGATATCACGACCGTCATGATATCATGATAGGCAGCATTTGCCTAAGTGCAGCATTTGCTTAAGTGTTAAAAGCTTGAGCTAGACTTGGAGGATACATTCGATAGTTGGGCCTTCTCACCAGGGAAGGCGAAATGGTCGAAGAAAGCAAACGGGAAATAACCAAAGCACTATCATGTAACCGGATTGGTACCTTCCAAAACTATTGTGTAAGTGGCTAGGGCCACTTTTTGACCTCTGAGGGCTGCCCTGAAGGCTGTGTGTGTCAATGCGATCAGTGTTTGTAGTCACATAATCGGATTGGTGCTGTTTTGGTGTCTATAGATGCCCCTTTTTGGGAAGCGCTACGGGTGACGCAGTGTTGAGCAAAAATAGATAACCAAAGCACTAATGATTAGGGTTTCTTGGTAACCTAACCAACTTTTGATGCCCCAAGTATGGAAAGGGCATGCATTCTTGAATCCTTGCTTCTGACGAGCTAAGGAATTTGATTTCAAGTGTTAACCTATTTTGGTGAGGTGTGACTTGAGCTTGGACATTGATCAGTCATGATTAGGCAAAGGGCGCAACCTTTTGTCCACAGGGGAACCTTGTGTTCATGCTTCGGGAATGCCAAGTGTTTGATCAATTTGATTGTTGCTTGTTTATTGCCCCAAGCAGGAGCATGATTGTCTTTGTCAATGATTCTTTGAATGCATGTCATTGCTTTGATTGGGTGTGTGCTTGTTGATTGGTGACTAAGTGTGACTACCCCCTCAAGCGACGAATCGATGAGGGAATGACCTTCATGAGAAAAGCGACGAGTCGCTTGACCCAAGATGACTTGTGCAAGGGTGCCTTTAGATGGTTTACCGTTAAGCATGTGCAATTTCTCGACATTTGGACCTATTTTTGGTGGGTGTTAACCCTTTTGGTGATGCCATAATGGGGTGAAATCGTCGAAAACCCGTCTTCCCGTGGAGCGGTCCGGCTATGGTAGCCTTCTTGGGGAAGTAGGAGAGTGACAATTTGAGCCCCGACATCGATTTTCTATGCCAAGAGGTTAAGTGCAAGAGCACTTGTGTCCGGCAATGCTTATTGCTATGTTTTTGTGTTGCATTTTTGTGATGTTTTTGTTGTTTTGATTTTCTTGCTTTGTGTATATGTCATGATTTTATGTTATGCACAATGATTGATGTTGATGGATGCATGCTACTTTATATTGATGTATGCACATGGTATGATAAATGCGATTGTTGTATGTTGATTTTTTTTGATGGATGAATATGTTATGATGAATGCAAATGTTTTTGATTTATATGTGATATGCAAAAATGAAATGGATGAATGGAATTTGTGATGTTTGGCTATGGCACCATAGACTGTTTAGAACTTTGTTATTTTGTTTTTAGGCGATTGCTGTGATGCATGACTTTGTATGTATACATGTAGTGTTTTTTTTTTTTGTATTTTTTGATGGTATTGTAAGGATGAAAAGTAGCGCAGTTGGTTTAGAAATGTAGCTAAGGTTTTCCGAGACTCAGACGGTTTTAACTTACTAGCCATGATTGTACTTTATCTTACAAGACTTTTGAACAAGGTATGAATCGGACTTGTTTTTGACCAAGCTATTTCACATCCCTGTGTGTGCAATTGAGTTCATTTATGTGGTATTTGTCAGGATACCGCCAGTGCCAGATGGGCTTTCAACCGAACCTGTATTGAGGATCACCTAATTAGCTCCACTAACTCCTTTGTTGTATTTAGTTAGATTAATCTGCGGTGTTATCCAGGATACCATAAGCTAGCTCATCCTTATGCAAACATTGGTCTGCACACACGCAAAGCGAATGTGACAGACATATCGTCATGCGGGTAGGATACCACCATTGCCAGATAGGCTATCAACCAAACCTGTAATGAGGATCACCTAGATGGTTTTCGAATGCCGAGAATTCCAGGGATTCAAGCTCGGGATATTTGTTGGCTGAATGATTTAGAAAGTTGCTCGTCTATATAGTGATGAAAATCACTGTTTATTTTCTATTAATTCTTTTTGAGCGAGGATTTTGAATAGTGGTGATAACCACTGTTATTTGATTTTGTGTTTTGAGTATTGTGAGTTTGGGCTGGTGAGTGGCCTTGATCCTTGTGGCCTTGGGGACGACTACGCATCCTTTGCGAGGGACGTGTAGTACGAATCCTTACGACGTTGGGAACCAAGGGGGTGATGGAGATTATGGAGTAAGGGCATTGATCTTTTAGGCCTTGGGGATGACTACCCATCCTGGTTAGGGGCGGATAGTACGAATCCTTACAACTTGGAGACCAAAGGTGAATGGAAAGTGTTAGGATGATGATTTGTTGGAATTTTGTTTGTGAATGGCGTTGATCCCTTTTGGGTCTTGGGGATGACTACCCATCCTTTGCAGGGACGTGTAGTACAAATCCTTACAACTTTGGGAACCAACTATGATTGGGATTTGGTAGTGGTAAAAACCACTGTTTATTAAGGTGAATGGATAGGAAAGAGCTCGTCCTTTTGTCAATTCTCAGCATTCTGGAACCATTCGCATAGGGGGATGAGCAAGATAACCATTTCACTTATGGTGACCTGGATTACTACGCAGGTTTCATCTTTCGTTCACACAACTTGGGAATTTTTATGTGTTTTAATTTGTGTTGGGATGTTACGTAACAAGGCGTATTTCAAGTGTAACTCTACCTTCGTAAAATCTGCTCCGACTCGGTACATTACGTAGCTAAAGAGCAAAATGATGACTGAATCACGAAAACTCTTGATACATTAAAAGACCACCGACTCTAGTGTGGTAAAAAGCAATGCATGGTGTTTTTGTTGTTTTTGTAAAATGGAACAGTGTGGAACAAGATGGACTAGCAGAGCAATTACAACCTATGGTGCCTTTGACCTGTACGACCACAAATATGCAATGTATGGATGCAATGCTTTAATGCAGCTATGTATTTTTGTATTTTTGATGGATTGATTTTTGTGAATATGAAGATGAGGTGCGAGAAGAGCTCTCTATTGATGAATTTGAGTATGCCTAGAAATGAGATGCAAATTTTTTTTTTGTTGTTTTTGATGATTTTTGAATTTTAACTTTTCTTATTTTTGACCAAGCGATTGTGGAAATCCTTGGAGCATTTTGGGATTGACCAAGCGATTTTAGGGATCCTTGGAGCATTTTTGGGATTTGACCAAGCGATTATAGAATCCTTGGAGCATTTTTGGGATTTGACCAAGCGATTATAGAATCCTTGGAGCATTTTTGGGATTTGACCAAGCGATTACGATAATCCTTGGAGCATTTTTGGGATTGACCAAGCGATTATAGAATCCTTGGAGCATTTTGGTTTGGATTATGGCTCTTCAGGGGATAGAGGTACCCCCAGCTTGATGGTCTTTGCGCTTCGGATCTGGCTCTGGAGGGATGGGCACGAATGGATCGTCCCTATGCACGGATAGGAGGACAGGGTCTACCCTCGATACTGATATTGCTATGGGATCTCTGGGCGGAAATTGATATCTGTATGCCCAAAGTGGCGGATGTAATGCTTGGTCCCACTGTGGTGGGTTAACGTGCCACTCATGCCCTAGTATTATGTTTATCTATTGACATGCTTCCTCGATTTTTATGGGATGTCGATGTTGTCGCATGTGATTGTTGTGGGCTATCTCTATTTTATCCTCACCTTCGACCAGTGAGTACAGCTCATCATAATCTAGAGATTCTGAGACATGGAGGACTGCATCATCAGGTAGCCCTACGGTTAAAGGTTGATCCTCTTCGAAAGGAGCCTCATGTAAGTTGGGCCTTGGGAGCTCCAAAATCTTGGTCTCTACCGACTCTAAGTGCTCTAGCGCTTTGCATGTATCGGGAGATTTGAGCTCCTCCTCTTTGGTTGGTTCTTGTTGAGGAACTTGGGGCTTATGGAGGGGTGGCCAGATAGCACCCCCCATGCCTTGGTAGGGCAGTTCATCCCGCTCTTCTTCTCGCTCTGATTCCTTAGAGGCTTCTTGATGAATTTCTAAAGGTGGCCCATAAACCTGAGTGGGTTCCTGAGGAAGGCGCCCATCATTGGTTATAGGATTAGCCTCCCGCTCATGTCTAGGAGGCATCGAGGGTGATGCTTGATAAGGTCATGGAGACTTGTCTCGCACCCGAGGGTTGTGCCTCTCATAATGTTTTGTCTTATGTGTGTGAGGGGTTGGAGTCCTCTCCTGCATAGTGTGTTGGAACAACTCATCCTTCTGGTGGTGAAGGTGCTCTTTATTTAGAAGATACCATTGCTCTAACTATTGTCATTCTAGCTCAAGTTGCGTGAGTTGCATCCGGTGTGCGAAATGCTTGACAGATTCTAAGATAGTTGGTCTTACCGCCTCATGTCTAGAAGGCCTAGATGCCTCTCCTAGATATCTATCTCGGTCGTAGTGATCCAAGATCTCTATAGGCCGCCTCCCTCTGTTGGAGGTAGTGGCATTTATCCGAGGCTCTGGCCTCAGTAGGTGATCCTGATAGCTAGCATTTGCGGAGGCGTCTTGCTCCCGCGATGTATATTGTTCTTGAGGAAGGTAAGGGTTTTCCTCTTGCTCTTTGTCATAAGTGAAAAAGGAACGGGTGGAGTTGGCTCGCCCCGCCTGAGGAGCCTTGTGCTCTGGATTTGTCTTTGTAGTCCTGACAACTAGAGGGGGTGAAGGAGGGATAGTGTAATGATGTGGTTCCTCCCGTTGAACCCTATGTTGACCTAGCGCTTCATCGCGCGGTGACCGCTCATAGCGAGCATCTAAGGGAGCTCTCCTATGACTGTACCCCTCATGGAAGGGTGTGTGCTAAGTGCTATGCTGAACAGGAGTGCTCCTCGAAGAGGTGCCCCTATAGTCCCATTCCATCGGGGCACGGAGGGGACTGCCTTGTGTGTCAGGCCGCCAAGGTGGTATGACCAAATCCTTGGGGCTATACCGGAGGCGACTTGTGCCTCCTTGGATATTCCCCATAGCATCCGCCCGTGATTGGGCTTGGCTGTGGGTGAGCACCATTATGGTGCTCTTCTACTAGCTAAGCAGATTTTTATCTCGTTTATGATGATTTTTTTTTTTGTTACACTAAGAAGAAATGAACACACACATACACAAACGGTGATTATCTCTTTTAAGGATTAATAGTGTGTCCTAAACTGGTTTAGTGCATTTTGATGTTTTGTTTTGTTTTTGCAAGTTTTGAAGAACGTTTAAATGCATAATGTTGGCTCATATGACTCCCATAAATGGTCGCCCCTTCAATATACCATTGTCGGACCGATATACCAACCTCTCTATATACCCGCCCTTACGAGAGGGAAACTATAGGTACGTGAGAGCAGATGGTACGTGGAACATAGGCGGTACGGAAGGGGGATTGTCCTGTTAATGACACCTACCATAGAAGACTTATCCTCGCATGCATGGGAATCACCCCAGCAACACTCGGTCAGCTTTCGTCAGGATTTACGCCTAACAACAGTGACAATCGGGGTGATGGATGCAAAATCAAGCCAAGGTGGTGATGAAATCCACCGATGGTCTTGATCAAGGGCTGGGGTTTTACGACCAGCTCCTTGGTTTAATTTTACCACGTGATGTGTGTGGGGTTCATTTTATTTAATGAAAATGAAACAAGCATAAACAACTTTCCCTAAGCAAGTAAAAGTTGACAGAAAAATAGAAACAAAAAATAATAATAAAAAAAAATGACAGGTACAGTTTTGGAACCTTACCTCTTTTCTGCTCAAATCGGCTATCTTTTTCGCCCAAATCGGCTGTTTCTGATTCGGCCCGGTACCTTTAAGCACAAAAACATAAATTTCAATCAATTTTTGAATCTAAAAAAAAAAGGGGACAGGGTCCCACCGTGATCGCCACTGAAAGCATGAGATTTCGGAAGAAAGAAATACTAAGATGCAATGAAAACAAAACTAACTCGATGCTAAACGAATATGCATGAAATAGGACGCATGTAATCGAATCAACCAAACATAAAGGAGAAAGTAAGAGCACAGCCCTTTTTATATTAATGTGATTCCAAACTCGGTTACAATCCACTTCCTCCCATTTTAGGGGCTAGGAGTGTTAGCATGTTTTTAGTTACAATCATGATTAGTAATCCCTCTTCCGCATGCCCACATTTGAAATGGGCGGGCCAAAGTGTTGCCGCCGCTCGCGATGATGAATCCTTGGTTCTTGTTGCTTCTCCTACGATCAAAGAAACAACCAAGGCGTTAGTAGCACCTGTGACAAAAAAGGATAAAGCGTTTGACTTTAGAACTCAATGAGAAATGCATGCAAAAGATTGATTAAATCGGTAAACAAAACAACTCTAAGCAACCTGCAACTTTGATAGAAATCGGAAAACCTTACCAGAGGGCCGCTGCCATTAAAACAGTCGACCGATTTGCTCTTGACTGTAATTCGTCCATTGGCAGGATGAATTCAACTGTTATTCGTCCTCGGGTAGGACGCGAATTTGACTGTGTTAAGATGCCGAATCAATGTTGTTACCTGTAGGTTAGTGGGACAACAAAAACGACAAAAGCATGATAATATTTGATAAATATCTTCTGAAATCCAGATTGTGAACTATTTAAACAACATAAAGCGTAATGCAAGATATATTCGCAATGACAGAATAGACTAACATGCAACTAACAAAAAGTGTGGGGTGCCCAAGCGGGCCGCCCCCGTTAGAACTTGACTTTGATGCCAATCCACTAGGGATGGGCTCAAAATCTCAGAGAATGTGGTGTCGTCGAATTGATGGATCAAATGTGGTAAAATGTCGGGTTTAGGTCCGGATCCACGCTTCTAAAAGCCACCCACTAACCTCTCTTGCGAAAGAGATTAAGGGTGTAGAAGAGATGAATCGAAAAGGAGTGCAATCGGGTGTTCAGTTTGGCAGCACTTCGTTGCTTTCAAAATGCCTGCCAACTTGTCCTTTTTTGGGTGGGAAAGTCCACCATTTTATAGACCCATGGGGTCTCTTTGGAAGGGCACGCAGGGATGCCACATGGCGGCCATGCCTTCCCAAGAGGGAGGAGACTCCTCCCTGACTTGGGCTTACATGACTGCCTTTGTGACAGTCCTCTAACTGCCAATCTGCCCACCTACGCGCGCATGCACAGCAGGAGGCAATAATTGACTGTCTTCGGCTGCCACTCATTTAATGTCTACTTTTAATGGTTTAATGTTTGCTTTCAATGGTTTAATGTTTGCTTTCAATGGTTTAATGTTTGCTTTTGAATGGTTTAATGTTTGCTTTCGAATGCTTAAAATCTGCCTTTGATTGGTTAAAGTCTGCCCAGGCATAAATGCGAAGTTTTTGTCGTGATATCGCGACGTCGCGATATCGCGACACCAAAAGGGAAACAGGGCGCAGTGGTAGGAGCTGTCGCGATATCGCGACAGTCATGACATCGCGATGGTGCGATATCGTGACTGTCATGATATCGCATTGGTCACGATATCGCGACAACGCGATATCGTGACTGTCGTGATATCGCGACGGTCGTGATATCACGACAGCGTGACGTCACGACTATCGTGATATCGTGACCGTCGTGATATCGCGACAGGCAGCATTTGCCTAAGTGTTAAAAGCAACATTTGCCTAAGTGTTAAAAGCTTGAGCCGGACTTGGAGGATACATTCGATAGTTGGGCCTTCTCACCAGGGAAGGCGAAACGGTCGAAGAAAGCAAACGGGAAATAACCAAAGCACTGTCATGTAACCGGATTGGTACCTTCCAAAACTGTTGTGTAAGTGGCTAGGGCCACTGTTTGACCTCTGAGGGCTGCCCTGAAGGCTGTGTGTGTCAATGCGATCAGTGTTTGTAGTCACATAATCGGATTGGTGCTGTTTTGGTGTCTACACACTTAATGTTGAAAGGCTTTTGGGCAGAGTTGAATCATCAAATGTTCTAATCATACAATACAAAGACAAACATCAAACGTTGTTGAAAGTGAAACTTTTTACCCACTAAGAATACATTTAAAACAAAAATAGGGAATACATAATTTTCATAAAAATGTATTCAATTATATTTCTCAAACATTAAAACTAATGCAATATAACATATAAAATATGTGGATAATTTTTATGTTTTACATTTTCTACATTTTTCCATACAAACAAGTTTTACAATTTCTTACCGGATCAAATTTCTTATTTAAAAATCAAAATTTAAAAAATCACAAATTTTTTTTTTTATATTTGATTAATGTAAGAAACTTACATATGTTTTAGAACACTTATTTTTTGATCACTTACCTCAAACTCAATCAATATGCAAATCTTTTTTATAATTATTTATAAATCTGTAAATAAATTATAGCCTACAACTCCTCTTTTTACAATGATCTACTCAAACCTAATAAATCAACCTGTTTTATAAATGTTTGTTAAAGTTACATAAAATTCTTCTTAAATGAGTTTTGCCATTATTATCCAACAATTCATGGCTTTAAGGTTTCTAAAGCTCATTTATCAATCAAGATTTTATTATTGGTGTAAGTGGTAAAATTATCCTATTTAAATATAATACATATAATAATATCATTTATTTATTGTATAAAAGTTTACTTAGTACAAACATTAATCTATAATAGTTTGAATTTTTGGATTTTTTTCCTTCGATCTTGTGATCATGAAGAAATATTTCACTCACTTAATGTTCAAAGGCTTTTGGGCAGAGTTGACTCGTCACATGTTCTAATCATACAATACAAAGACAAACATCAAACCTCGTTGTGAAACTTTTTGCCCACTAAGAATACATTTTAAACAAAAATAGGGAATACATAATTTTCATAAAAATGTATTCAATTATAATTCTCAAACATTAAATATGTTATCGATTGTATATATTACTAGTTATGGACAAATGGAAAAAAAATGAAAAAAAAAAGCATGAGGATAGCTAGCTGTGATGAAGTCAAAAGCTTCCTCATCCTTACAAACCCAATATATGAGTTGAGAAGAAAATCAAATATGTTAACATCAAATTTGTAAAGAAATTCAAAATTTAGTCATTGCATTTATTGCATAAATTTTCTAAACATAAAGTCATGCATCTAAATCTTTATTATGTTCAAAAAATATTTGAAAAGCAATTCACAAGAAGACAAAAAATTAGAACAATGTTAATCAACCCCTCTTTAGACTCCTAACCCTAATCCTACTTGAAGTGTTGTAATTATGTTTTTAGAGCGTAAGGAACGAAACGTCGAGATATTTCTTCCACGAGGAAAATATAGAGGAATTTAGAGGTCCAAAGTTCTGTGCTAGGAACTATCTTGCTGGTTTTGGTGGTGTATATTTGACAATGTAACCTAGAGTATGTGGTTGGGGAGGTAGAAAACTAGTAGCTATGCTAGCAAGACTCGAAGGAATAGAGAACACACCAGCTAACTATGAAGATGTAACACTTAATGAGAAAAATGGAGTAACTAACTTACGATGTTCTCCTAGCACTTGGGTGTCAAGCTCATAAAAATCATGAGGGTCTTTTGAATTTTTGGCCTTTGATCTTGTGATCATGAAGAAAGATTTTAGTCAGTTCATATCGAGAGGCTTGTGGGTAGATTTGAGTCCTTAGATGTTCTAATTATACAACACAAAGACGAACATAAAACCTCAATACTTTTGAAAGTGAAAGTGGAACTTTTTACCCACTAAAAATACATTTAAAACAAAGATAGGGAATACATATTTTTTATAAAAATATTTCAATTATAATTCTCAAACATCAAAACTAATATAATATAACATATAAAATAAGTGGATAATTTTATGTTTTACATTTTCTACATTTTTCCATACAAACAAGTTTTAGAATTTCTTACCGGATCAAATTTTTTATTTAAAAAACAAAATTAACAAAAACAGTGAAAAAGTCATTAATTTATATTTCCAATCCTTAGCGATTTTCTTTTAGAATTATTCACTTATTTCCATATTTAAAGTTTCATTTTATAAATAAAAATGTGAAAATTATTTTGATTTATAAATTTTAATCAGCATTCTATTATTTTTTAATAATTTATTTTATAAATAATTACATGAACAATGTTATATTTTAAAATATAAAATAGTTAATTAAATTTTTTAATATTTAAAATAAAAAAATTTGGTTTAAATTTAATTAAGAGATTAAATTATTTGTTATAATACCAAAACAATATTATAATGTTAAAATAATAATACGAATATATAATTTAAATTTCATATAATTTATTATAATATAATAATGATATAGTATAAATTTATTCCAATTTGGAAAAAAAAATTCTTCGTATAGATTGTATAGATTACCAGGTCTGGAAAAATGGAAAAAAAAAGAAAAAAATAATAACAAACATGAGGATAGCTGGCTACGATGAAGTTAAAACCTTCATCATCGTTCCAAACCAAATATATATGAGTTGACAAGAAATACATCAAAGTCCTAAATAAATTCAAAATTCAGTGGTTGCATTTATTGCAGAAATTTACTAAAAAGAAAGTCACGCATCTAAAGCTTAAACATAAACTAAACAGTTCTTTCATGTTCCTTCCAGCATTCCACCCATTCATAAGAAAGCTCAAATTTGAGTGATTTTTTATTATGTTCACAAAATTTTAAAAAGCAATTCATGAGAAGACAATAAATTAGAACAATGTTAATTAACCCCTCTCTAGTTTCCTAACCTTAATCCTCCTTGAATTGTTGTAATTATGTTTTTAGAGCATAAGGAATAAAACATCGAGATCTTGCTTCCACAAGGAAAATATAGAGAAATTTAGAGGTTCAGAGTGGTTTTATGCTAGTGACTGCCTTGGTGGTTGTGGTGGTGGATTTTTGGCAATGTAAACTAGAGTATGTGGTTGGGGAGGTGGAAAACTAATAGTTGTGCTAGCAAGACTCGAAGGAATAGAGAACAAACCAACTAACTATGAAGATGTAACACTTAATGGCACAACTCGAATAACTAACTTAGGATATTTTCCTAGAACTTGCGTTTCAAGCTCATAAAATTCATCGGGGTCTTTTGCATTTTTGGCCTTTGATCTTGTGATCATCGAGAAATATTACACTTAGTTCATGTTTAGAGGTTTCTGGATAGAGTTGAGTCTTTAGATGTTCTAATCATACAATACAAAGAGGAACATCAAACCTCAATACTTTTGAAAGTGAAACTATTTACCCACTAAAAATACATTTAAAACAAAAATAAGTAATACATAATTTTCATAAAAATATTTCAATTATAATTCTCAAACATCAAAACTAATACAATATAGCATATAAAATATGTGGATAATTTTATGTTTTACATTCTCTACATTTTTCCATACAAACAAGTTTTACAAATTCTTACGAGATCAAATTTCTTATTTAAAAATCAAAATTAACAAAACCAATGAGATAATAGATCAAATTTCTTATTTAAAAATCAAAATTAACAAAACCAATTAAAGAATCATTAATTTATATGTCCAATCCTTCACGATTTTCTTTTAGAATTCTTCACTCATTTCCATATTTAAAGTTTAATTTTATAAACAAGAAAAAATGTGAAAATTATTTTGATTTAGTAATTTAACCAGCATTTTATTATGTTTTTAATAATTTATTTTATAAATAATTACATGAACAATGTTATCTTTTAAAATATAAAATAGTTAATTAATTTTTTTAATATTTAAAGAAAAAATTTAGGTTTAAATTTTATTAAAAGATTAAATTATTTGTTATAATACCAAAACAATATTATAATGTTAAATTAATAATACGAATATATCATTTAAATTTCACATAATTTATTATAATATAATAATAATATAGTATAAAAAGATTGTTTTAATATAAATTATATAGATTGTATAAATTACCACTGTCTAGATTGTATAGATTACCAAGGTCTAGAAAAAGGGAAAAAAAATGAAAAACATTGTTCCAAATTCAATATATATTAGTTGAGAAGAAAATACATCAAAGTCCTAAATAAATTCAAAATTCAGTGCCAAAATTTACTAAACAGAAAGTCACGCATCTAAAGCTTAAACATAAACTAAACAGTTCTTTCATGTTCCTTCCAGCATTCCACCCATTCATAAGAAAGCTCAAATTTGAGTGATTTTGTATTATGTTCACAAAATTTTGAAAAATCAATTCATGAGAAGATAATAAATTAGAAAAATGTTAATTAACCCCTCTTTAGATTCCTAACCCTAATGCTCCCTTAAGTGCTGTAATTTTTACAGCATAAGGAAGGGAATGTGGGACCTTGTTTCCACGAGGAAAATATAGAGAAATTTAAACAAATGTTGAACCCATGAATAAAAATTTGCTTCTAAAGTCTCCAGTGAAGATTTTTCTTTTAGAAAATTTGCAAATGAATTGTCTATCTAAGAGAATCTATATACGTCCTAATTGGGCCCTTCTTGCCCTCCTAGGGCAACCATCTTGTCTTCAATTTTGCAGTAATTAAAAACCAACCCAAAAAATCTATTTAAATGTTTAATTACTTGTATGAAGTTCTGAATATATCATTTTTATGAAAACACAAACATTGTATTTATGATTAACTAAATTAATGCAATATGTATTCTTATTATTGTTTAATTCAAAATATTAATTTTTCTATCAAATTCTTGATATTAATTTAATTAATTATGAGAAAAAAGTTTTTTTTAGGTCAATTGTCTTCTAAAACTTAGATTTTATCAAATTTTATTGGCTAGTTTATTTGTCATTTTGTTCTCTTCACTTATTCATAGATGTGTTGATATTTCTAACATAATACCTCCTCTAATAAATGATAAATATAAACATGAATGTTATTGTTAATTCAATATTCACATAAAATCTTTTTATAGTATTAATAATAATATATCAATTCTCCCTAATTGAGATGTCTCCACCCTTGTAAGGAATGTCATAGCCTTGTTTAGTTTTTGAACCGGTCACATGTGATTGAAATGCACCCTACACATATTCAATTACAAAGGTATTTTTATAGTATTTTAATAAAACATATAATTTTATGACACATATATGAAAGACATGAAAAGAAAATTTCACCTTGAAACTCCACATTTTTAACCACTTCTATATTATTTTATAAAATATAAATATTTTTTTCATTTAACCTTTATATTATTTCATAAAAATGGTTTTTTACATAAAATGTTAATGTTGGTTTGCAATATAAAACTCTTTACTCCTTACATTTTAATAAAAAATTGTAAAAATTTGCATTATTTCTTTTAAATTTGATTAATGTAAAAAAATTGTATATATTTTAAAACACCTATTTTTTCATCACTTGATTCAAACTCAATCAATAAATACACTTTTTCATAATTACTTATAAATATGTATATAAATCATAACCTATGCCATAAAACTCCTCTTTTTCTAAATATTTACTCAAACAACTAAACCTCTTTTATAAATGTTTGATAAAGTTACATAAAATTCAAGTTTTACCATTATTATCCAACAAATCATGGCCTTTAGGTTTCTAAAGCTCATTTATCAATTATTTGGTGCAAGTGGTAAAATTACCACTATTTAAATATAATATATATAATAATATAATTTATTTATTTATTATATACAAAACATAAAAAAAAAAAAAACAAAACCTTAACTATAAAAAAAACATTTAAAAAACAATAAATACAAATATCATGGAAGAGACGAGACGACTTAGAAACCGAAAAATATCAATAATTATTTGTGGACTCGGCTAAATTAAAATCCAAACATGGAGAAACATTTTTACTTGGAAACATCATGTAGAGATTGGTTTCAACTTAACATACAATCTATTGTCCATACTTCTGAAATTCCCACTCGCTGTTGTCTAAAGGGCAGACTTGCCGTGTTTTGAGCCACCTACTAATGCAATGAAAGTGGAATGCATGATTGCATGTACCCCATGCAACTGTGCATTCCTCACTGGTTCCACTCTCTTGATTTGCCTGGCACTCAATGCAAAGTTCCATAATGTGGTTTCTGCAAATTGCACAGTTGTCAACGGCAATATCCCAAGCCCAAAGAGCAACGGCATTCCACTTCTTGATCTCGAAGCGCTTGCCTTTCTTGGAAGTGTTGGGACTCGCTGCTGCTGCTCCAGAGCCCTCCGCCGATGGCGCCGACGTCATGTCCAAGTCTGTCGAAGCCATCTTGCTCGAATAAAACTACTTAATATCCTTGCCGATTTTGCCGAATATATTTGAAACCCTCGCTGAGTTTATCTAGATTACTTGAAACCCTTGCCGATGAGCCGAAATTATTTGAAAACCTCGCTGAATTTACTGAAATTATTTGAAACCCTCTAATGTCTGAGACGAATTTTAACGGAAGAGTTGAAATCCTTGGGTTTATTTATACTATTGCGAAGAGTTGCAATTCTTGGGTTTATTTATACTATTGCGGAGAGTTGCATTTCTTGGGTTCGGGTTTATTTATACTATTGCGAATCAAGGAGGAAAGGGCCGACGGAAGATCAAACTTTCCAACTGCAATCTTAGTGACAGTATTGAGGTTAAAAAATGAAGGAAAGAAATTTGTCTGAAAAAATTGATAAGTTCTAATCCACGCAACTATTAAACTATATTTAAATATTAAAAATTAAGATATATATATCTTATAAAATCCATTTGAAGTACCTTCCAAATATAATAAGAAACTATAGAGAATCATTTAGAAAGAATCCATCCTAGAAAATGGAAAAAATATCTCCAAGTAGTCAATTTCCTAATTTCAAGAGAAAACCTTTATAACAAGGTGTGTCTTTCGCTTCTTCACCTAGATGCTTGAAGTGTACTTGGTATTATATACCCATTTTCTCCCAATCATATTCTTTCCCTCTAAAATATGAATAGGTTCCCACACTTCATTCTTCATAAAGGAAACATACTCTACCAACATGACATCTTCCTAATCTAGTCTACCCTTAGCTTGAAAATATATGAGAGGATCTTTAGAATGATCAACATTCAAGAGAAAATATTGAGAAGGAGATTTCCAATGCTGCTCCATAAAATGAATAGGTTGAGCATCATACAAAAGTATCTAAATCAACTTGGGTGTTGGATGAACTATGAAAGAGATGAGCATGTCCTATGGTAAATAAAATTCAATAGATAAATCTAAAGCATCTATATAAAAATCATCATTCACCTTATTATCTTATACTATAGCACAAGAAACTAGTGTGTCAATCTCATCATTCCCTAAATCCAAGATAGAAGGTGCTCAAGATGGTGCTAGCCAATGAGGATCTATATCCATAGGTATATGAACTTCATTGGAAAATGTAAAGGAATCCTTAAAAGAAATTGATTTTACAATAATATCTAAAGAATATTATAGGACAATAAAAATAAGAGGACATTTTTTCAAAGTATTAGGTGGTGGGTTGGATTGAATCCCTAGAAAAACCTCTTCAAAAACCATATATATCTCTATTAGAATCTCATTCCTATGATAATCATAGTGATGTTATGCCCTTGAGATTCTAAATACCCCACAAAAGTATATTTTTTATTCTTTATTATCTTTTTTTTAATAACTTCTTGTGTGTGAGCCCATTCCAAAGAATGAAAGATATAGAACTAGAGCACATCAAGTTTATTTATTTTCAACTTCTTAAGGGGTGTCATACACTAAACTACTCTAATGGAAACCTTGTTCAAAATGTAAGCTATATAAGTGATAAAATCACCCCAATATTTATGCTCCATCCTATAGTGAGTTCTTACTACACTTAGGAGGAGTAGCACCTTGGCTAGTTTTGTAAAGAGACTTTAATAGAGGACAAGCCACCCAAAATACATATGAAATTTAAGGTAATAATGAATGAGCATGACCCAGGTTCCCAAAGGAGAACTTGAGTAGATACAAACATGAGACTCTAATAACTAGACCCTCAAGATCAGATCCTATAGCAAAATGATGAAAACTAGAATTCTAGTAAAGGCACACAACAACACTATGCCTAAAACAATCAAGAATAGAAGAAAAAACAACTTGAGCACACCAACATACTTAAAATACCTATTAAATGTGGGTTGGTAGTGATGATTCAAATTTCAAATAATAATTAAGGAAAATCTAGCTACAAAGAGTGTCAAAGCCAAAGAGCTCTACCTTCTCAGGTATACTTTTCACCTACAAAAAGGTACAATATTAAAAACAGAATCGTAGATATTGTTGAGTAGCCCTAAACTTGACAACATTAATGGCAATATATCTCTGCATCGAATTACTAAAAAAATTCTAGTATGGTTAGAAATATCTCACCACAATGAATCGATATCTAGGGGTATCAACATTGTGCACCTTCAAAACAAAAGAACCCAGGCAATATTTTTTGAAAGAGGTATTTTGAATTTTGTGAGGAAAAAATTCCTTGGATTTATTTATAAGGAGGGAGAATAAAAGTACTTCCTTATGCCTAGTATCTATCCCAAAATATATTTTTCTCTATTTTTTTCTCATGTGGTGATCTAGAATCGATCTCCATGTCATTCTATGTATAATTTCCTTCGAGCCCTTTTGTCGTGGCACATGTAATTTGCTAGTGTTTTAGCACACACACATATTTATATAAAATATTTGTGGCTATTTTATTTCTTTCATATTATTTATGTGTGTATGCAAGTTTGCATGGGAACCTCGTGACTAGTATTTATCACTTCTTCATGCAAGCATTATAAGAGAGATTTTTGTGTTGCAACAAGATGTATTCACATTCCTATTATAGGTGGGTCATGTGTTCACTAATACCTATCCTACATAACCTTTCTCTTGGAACATTGCCACCCCTTAGTCTAGGCTAGATAGGTTTTTACTTGATTTCATTTACTATTTTCCTTCTAACCTCTTTTCCCTCACAAACTTGGTAGTCTAGATTAGAGTAGGAAGAGGGTTTTCTAAGAGGACATCAAAAAAATAAGTTTACCTTGGTATAAAACCTCAAAATTAATCCTTGAAGCTCTATCTCCTACTCCTAGAACTTCTTGGATTGTATGCCACATGTGAGATGTAGGCATGGGATACACCCAATAACCATAGCAGACTATTCTCTATCATAGGTTGGTTTGAATCACATGGAGGTTATTTAGGCTACCCATATGCCTTCAAGTAATGTGGCCCTAATTTTATCATCCATTATACTTTGTTTTACTTTAAATAATAATAATACTATTAGTGATTTTTACTTGTCACTTATTGAAATAAGAATTACTAGAAAAGAAGGAATCATCTATCAAATTTCAATTAGTGGAGCATTAATAAAAAATAATCAATATCATACATAAAATAACATTCTTTTTTAAACCCAATTATTTTTATTTAAAGAATTAAAAAAATAAATTATATTAAAATAAATATTATTTGTAAATTGGGACATGACTCCTCCTAGCCTTAGTTTCCAAAATTATGTTTTCCCTCCTTTTATGTTTCCACTAAACTTCCATAATTTTAAAATCCAATATCCTAACAACTAACCACTTTTTATTATAATCTTGGTCTCACACCTACTTTCCATGGTTGCTTTTACTGGTTGTAATTCTAGGAATTCAACAATAATAGGTGGATATTTATCCCATATCTAAAATTATGCCTTCTCCCCTCTTCCCACATTAGAAAACAATCCATATTTTACAACCTAAGCTCCTAACTTTAGATCCTGCCACACTAGGTACCCATTACCATTCACAAAGAGATGACTCACCTCATTCAGTTCACTTATCCCAAATATTTACTAGTCAAAATTCTACTAAATAAAAAAGTTGGTTAGGAGATCCACCTCTAGTAAATCTTTCTAGCCAAAGCTTTATTTTTTAAGCCTACTCTCCTCTATCCCAAACCTCACTTTTCCTTGGGTTGTCTTACTTTCTCCCAACCTACTAACACCCATTTATTCTCTCCTTTTACTTATTCCTATAAAAAATTCGAGATATTCTTTCCAAATATTTTCATATGGTATGTGGGGAAATAAGGACAAAAAACTAGAAATTGGCATGGCCTAAATTATTGACTGTAATTACATTAATCCTCCCCAAAGGTTAACCATTTGTGAGACCAATGGTTAATTATTTATTTGATATGATCCAAAATATTCCTCTAGATAGCTATCTTCAGTTTTTTAAAATGCAAAAAAACCCCCAAATAGATCTTTTTAATAGAATTTCTCGTGAATCCCATGATCTATAAAATTATATATTAAAGACTTTGATGAATATTTAAGAAGATAACTTTGAATTTCTTAATATTGATGACTTATTTTGTGGTCATAAGGTAAAAATTAAAAGTATATCCAATAATTATTGCTTCCTTGAGGTTGGCCACTCCCACCAATATTGTGTCATCTACAAATTGTAGGTGAATCAAAAACCTCCTCACCCACCTTGATACCTATCAGCAAATCATGTTGTCATATCCTGAAGATGAGTCTACCTAAACCTCTAGCCAATATGAGAAAAATAAAAGGGGAACAAAGATCTTCTTGATGAAGGCCTCAAGTGGATACAAAAAATTGTAAGGGAAGACCTTTTATTAACATTGAGTATGTCATAGTAGAGGTGCAACTGATGATCCATTCTATCCAATCCTAAGAGAAGCTAATGGTCACCATCATCCTTAAAAAGAAGATCCACTCCACCCTATCAGAAGCCTTTGACATATTCAATTTTATGAATATTCCTCTATTATAGAATTTTTGAATTGAGTGGATTACCTCCTGAGCTAGAACCACACAATCCAAGATATGCTTACCCTTTAAGAAACCCCCTTACTCCACTGAGATAATATTTTCTAAGAAAATTTTTAGTCACTCATTCATTATCTTTGTGATTATTTTGCATATGGCATTGCATAAGGTAATAAGTGCATAATTTAAAATGTGTATCCCCTCCTTCCCTTTTTTTTAAAAGCAAAAAACCCCTTGCGGAGCCGCCTTGGTCTGAGATACCACAAAAAGGGGGTTCTACACCGTCAAAGTCACCCAAGGGTCGTACCCGACCCTGCCCGCACCAACATTATCAATTGGATTTTAGATACCCAATTCAGCTTTTTGGTAGGGTAGAGATTTGAACCTGGGACCTCCCTTGGAGGATTGCCCTCTCCTCTCCAACTCACCTACAACACTGGGTGCCTCTCCTTCCCTTTTAAAATAAAGGTAATGAATATATGATTTAATGCTTTAATTATTCTTTTACTACCTCTAGACTCCTCTACAACAACACTTACATCCTCCTCCAAGTTGTGCTAGAAGGTCTAAAAAAATTCAATTGGGAAGCCATCTATACCTTGCATTTTTCATGTATTCGTTCCAAAGACTAGCTTATTTAGCTCTTATCTATGAACGGGTTTAAGTAGATTCTAATTTTTTCTTTAGATATAATAGAGGGTGTGACAACAAGAACTTATTTCTAAGCCTCTTTGTCTTATAACATACCTTCCATAACCAATTTAGAAAAATAATCCATTGAATGGAAATTTATACCTAGGATTGTATCAAAGGAGAGCTCATTCTCATCATAAAGAGCTTCCATCTTGTCTGCCTATCTCCTAACACAAGCAACATGATATTTTTTTTTGTATTTCTATCACCTTCAAATAACCAAGTGGTTCTTGCTCTCTATTTCAAGGTGATCCCATGGTTTTCAATGTCCTCAACTTCTTTACACAATTTTTCATCCTCTTCTTTGAGTTTCTCTATAATTATTATTTCTCTAAAGTATTTTGTACCTCATCCCATATGTCCACCAATGGAGCTCTTTGGACTTGGATGTCTGACTTGTTAGTTTACCTCCATTGTTTCAATTAATCCTTGACATAATGAAGTTTCTTGTGCAATCAAAAAATTGTTAGCCCATATATCGATCATCCCTCTTCTCACCATTATGATATTTTCTTTCAAAGTTTCTCCTTTTGTAACCAAATTTTTCAAATATAAATGGTTTAAGTGTTGCCCTGTGTTGATTGTTGGAAATATGTTGAATATTTTCCATGTTATTCTACTTGGGCTAACACTAAAAGGTACTGGGCACTTTGTACCTATACTCATCGAGGTTTAAGTTATTTTTAGACCCATATGGGCTTTTAGGATTACTTTATTTGAACCTATACTTTTTTTCCAATGATATTGTAAAAATTTGTGCATGTGCCTTTGTTATATATATCGTACTTACATTAGAATTTGGTTATATAGAAGGATAATATTATTGTATTGGATACTATCAAGTTAACGCAATAATAATATAATACTATGATGGTTTTTTTTTTCATGTTGAGGGTTTCTATGACAAATATTGTGTAATGTGTCAATATGTGATCTTCTTCTTTTGATTATGTTGTTACTACTTTTCTATTTTAGTTTATTGGGGCTATTTATTTCTTTTCATTTGGTATCAAATCTAGGTTTTATATTTGTTCGACGATTAAGGGTTTCAACCTTGTGATAAATTAATTCTTGAGTGGGAGTTGTACATGAAAGGATCCAAATAAAAGAGAAATATGAGAAGCACATGAATAGATATTGAAACATTTAATGGATAGGTTTTGAGTTGTGGAAAATCAAGATGGAGGATTTATTGGTTGATAGATATCAGTGTATTGCAGTCTTGGGAACAAAACCAACATCGATGATAGATGAGGATTGACTAAAATAGGGAGCAAAACAAATATGGAAACATGGAAATATTCTTTTATCCTTCCCTTCGACTCCTCTCACTATCCATTATGTATGCCTATTCTATGTAGGAACTCTAAGTGATATGGTCTCATTGTAATATAATAATAAAAGGCATTATATGGGTGGGGTTTCTTGGTGCTATTTCTTGCACCAAATTTTTATCTTTGTTCAAGTGGGGAATTATTGTTGTCTCTACTAAGGGGGTATTACTGCTACACCTTTTCATTTTTTGAGCATGATGAATTACTTAAATACAATATAACCAATTACTCCTCATAACTATCACACCTAGAAACCAAGAATATTGAATCTCATTCCTCAAAAATGTCTCGCACACTTGCTAGAAGAGAAGCAGCCTGAATTTGAAAAAGAATATGAAATATTTGTTCATAAAGAAAAAATGTATGAAAAAATGGGTATTATAAGTATGAATGTCAGTGAAAGCTATGGTTTCATATTTATGAATGTGAAACATTCAATTTAAGATTTGGAATAAACTAAAAACCTTATTTGGTAAAGTGGATCAAATAAGATCAATGCAACTTGAAGTAGATTTGATAACCTTATCACCTGAATAATTCAACATAATTGTATACTTTCTAATAAAATTTAAGGAAGTCTTAACACAATTAAAAGGCAGTGAAATGAATAAAATAGAATAATAATGCATCTACCTTATTTTAGCTAAATTAAATGGAGCATTTCAAATATTTGCAACCACATTTTTGTCTACAATGGATGCACTTGGTACAAGTTTTAAAATACCCATACTAGAAGAGTTTTGTGATAGGCTCACTAGAGAAGAAATAAAGCTTTCATGATTTGAGTCCTCTCCCTCCTCCTCAAAAGCCTTGGTGGCTTCCAAATCCAAAAAAAAAAGGTCAAAAAGAGAGAAAAAACACATATAACTTGTACTCATTGTAAAAAAGATGGTCATTCAGTAAATATATGTTGAAAAAGACTACAACAACTTGAGGCAGCAATGAAGGATCATAAAAATGACATTAAAAAGCAAATTAGAAAAGCCTTAAATGTTCAAGGAAATGCTATTAAATATTCTTCAAATTATTGGGTTCTATATTTAGGTGCTACTCATCCTATGACTTCTTAACATAAGTCATTTACTTCTCTTTTCTCAAGCTCAACTTGCTACATTGAAGTTGGTGACTCATCATTTATTCCTGTTAAAGGAAAAGGTGACATTACCATTGATGGTGATCATATCAATGATGTTCTCTATGTCCCAGATAGTAGTACAAATATTCTCTATATCTACCAAATATGTACATTTGGTAAGGGAAAAACAATATTGTTCTCACCCATAGAAGTTGAAATTAAAGACTTGCAAGAAACATAGTCCCCTATATATAAATGTGACATTGATCATAAAGTTTTTCTATTTCACTTCAAGGGATTCAAATATACTAATAGAGACTCATGTTTTATTGTTCATGGGGATATTCAAAGCAAAAGAAATTTTGGTCATATCAGTTATATCTACTTAAGAGAGTTGAATACTCATGAAATGGTAACTGGGTTACCAAATATCTATTCTATTGGAGTGTGTATTGGATGTGCTCTTGGGAAACAACACCAAGATCCTTTTCACTGAAGTGGTTCCCAAAAAGCATCCTCCCCTTTGGAACTAATCCATAGTGATTTAATGGTCTTCCTACATCCATATTTCAAAGGAGCAAAATATACCGTAAAATTCATTGATGATTTTTCAAGACATACTTGGGTATATTTTCTAAAATAAAAAATTGATGTCCTATCTCACTTCAAAATTTATAAATCCTTAGCTGAAAAATAAAACCTCTTGCAAAATCAAACATCTTCATACATACAATGGGGGGTAGTACTTTAGTAATGAGTTTTCTAAGTTCCTGTCCACTCATGGCATTATTCATTAACATTCAGTATCTCATAATCCTCAACAAAATGGTGTAGCAGAAAGAAAGAACATATTTTTAAATGAAATTGATAATTGTATGCTCCACTCAAGGGATCTTTCAGAAATTTTTTGGGTTGAGGCAATAAACTATGCAAATTACATTCATAACCACACACCACACAAATATCTTGTGCATTTGACCCTAGAAGAATCTTGGTATGGATACAAACTTGATGTCTCATTCTTTTGAGTTTTTGTTTTTACTGCTTGGGCCCACATCCCAAATTAAAATAGGAAGACTTTAAATAAGAAAAGCAAGCAACATATTTTTATTGGCTATTGTGAGGATATGAAAGCCTATAGGCTACTTGATCCTACTATTCATAAGGTATTTTTCATATAAAGGTTCAATTTGATAAAAATTTCCCTTCTCAAGATCCTCATCCTTATTCCTCTACCACTATTGAGTCCATTGAGCCTTCTCCATTCTTTGAGTCTCAATCATATGAAGAACCCATCCTTGAGATAACTAATCAAAATGAAGATCATATTCTTGAAACTCTTATACAAATTTTTGTCACACCTATTACTCCTCCAAAAATACCAAAATGGGCCCGTACTACTATTCAAGAGGTATCCCCTTATATCCAAGATCTCCTACATTCTAAACTAAGTCATTCCTTGGGTTATGGTCTTATCTATCAATCAATTTATACTAATCCACAATCCTTTATTAAGGTAAATGGGATAAAATAATGGGATGATGCCATGGAAAACGAATATTCTTCTTTGTTAAAAAATCAAACTTGGGATCTAGTCCCTCTTCCTAAAGAAATAAAATTACTTCATTGTAAATGGGTTTACTGAACGAAGTATGCAACAGATGGAACCATTGATAAAAAAAAATCTCGCTTGGTAGCTAAGGGTTTTTTACAAGTTGAAGGTATTGACTATTCTAATACCTTTGCCCTAGTTAAAAATATGGATTTTTTTAGGCTTGTACTTGGACTTGTTGCCTCACAAAATTGGCCTATTTTTTAGATGGATGTGAAAAGTGCCTTCTTACATGGTGACTTAAAGAAAGATATATATATGGAGCAACCTGCTATATTTATTCAAGACTCTTCCCTTGTTTGTAGATTAAGAAAGTCTCTCTATGGTCTTAAACAAGCTCCTTGTGTAGACACCAAAATAGCACCAATATGATTATGTGACTGCAAACACTGATTTCTTTGACACACACAGCCCCCAAGGCAGCCCTCAGAGGTTAAACAGTGGTCCTAACCATTTTTGTAGCAATTTTGGAAGGTCAAAAGGCAATTTGGCACATTCAGGAACTTTGCTCAGTATTCGTCTCACCCAGGGACGAATTCAAACTGGGATCCGTCTCACCCAGGGATGAATTCTAAATTCATCTTTGGTCAGGACGAATTCTAGGTTTAACAGGAAAAAATAAGAATGTCGCCAAGTGGCAGCCGAGGACAGTCAATTATTGCCTCCTGCCGTGCATGCGCATGTAGGTGGGTAGATTGGCCGTTGGAGGACTGTCACAAGGGCAGTCATGGAAGCCCAAGTCAGGGAGGAGTCTTCTCCATCTTGGGAAGGCATGGCCGCCACATGGCCCCCCTACATGCCCCTCCAAAGATACCCCTTGGGTCTATAAAATGGTGGACTTTCCCACCCAAAAAGGATAAGTTGGAGGCATTTTCAAGCAACGAAGTGCTGCCAAATTGAACACCCCATTGCACCCTTTTTCGATTCACCTTTTCACATCCTTAATCTCTTCCGCAAGAGAGGTTATTGGGTGGATTTTGGAAGTGTGGATCCAAACCCAAACCCAACATTTGACCACCTTAATCCACCAATTTTCCGACAACCCAATCTAAGAGATTTTGGGCCCATCCCTAGTGGATTGGTGCCGAAATCAAGTTCCAACGGTGGGTGGCCCATTCGGGCACCCCACACTTTTTAAGTTTCATTCTAATTCATTTTTATATCATTTATTCATATCTCATTCCATTCTATGCTGACTAGATAGTTCATGTATTCAATTTCATAATGTTCTAATCAGTTTTCATCATGTTCTCGTCACTTTTGTTGTCCCACTAACTTGTAGGTAGCGACACAAAATTCTCATTGATGGAGGTCAAATTAAGAGAATCTGACCATCTGGGTCGTCCCAAAATGACCCCAATTACTTAACCCCTCTATTTGCAGGTATTTTGGAGATCCCGAGGTGTGACATTTGAGCGGCATCAACTCGGCATTTTAACACAGTCGAATTCGTCCTACCCGGGGATGAATTAAAGCAAAATTTGTCCTGACCAACGAAGAATTTCAGTTGAATGCAAATTGGCCAACTGTTTCAATGGTAGTGGCCCTCAGGTAATGTTTTCTGGTCTCTGTCAAGTTTGCAGGTGATTTAGATTCATTTCATGCATCATTTTAGTCAATATTAGGCATACATCCTTCATTATTTTAGAGAACTAACATTTCATATTTGCAGTAGGTGCTACTAACGCCTTTGTTGTTTCTTTTATCGTAGGAGAAGCAGCAAGAACCAAGGATTCATCAACACCAGCGGCGACAACATTTTGGCCCACCCATTTTGCATGTGGGCACGTGAAAAGAAGATCATTATTCACTTTTGTAATGGAAACATGTTAACGCTCCTAGCCCCTAAAAAGGGAGGAGATGTCTTTGTAACCGAGGTTAAGAGAATTGAATAAAAAGGGCTATGCTTTCCATACCTCTTTTCTTTCATTTTCGATTCGTCTCTTTTCTTTGTTTCGTGCATTTCAAAGGCATAGGATTAAAGCGTTATATTTTGTTTTACATTGCATAGCTATAGTTTTCCTTTTATTTTCGAAATCTCGTGCTTTCAGTGGCGATCACGGTGGGACCCGGTCCCCTGATTTTTAATATCACAGAAACTGATCGAGACTTGTGTTTTTGTGCTTACAGGTACCTTTTTCAATTTTTGACTATAATTCATATTTTCCTGTGGTGATTACTTTACTGTAATTCATCTGACCCTGGGACAAATTCCAATTTGTCTTAGGTCGGGACAAATTCTGTTCTGTAATTCGTCTCTGACAGGGACGAATTTTTGTCTGTAAATTTTTAGATCCGAAGATCAGAAACAACAGGTTTAGGCAGAGTAAGGTAAGGGTTTAAAACTGTTCTTGTTATTTTTTGTTTTCTATTTTTGTGTTCTTTCAAATTTTGCCTTCTTAAGGAAAGTAGTTGCTACTGCTTGTTTCAATTTTAATTAAAATAAACCACACACACATCACATGGTATCTTTAAACCAAGGAGCTGGTCGTAAGACCCCAACCCTTGATCAAGACCAACGATGGGTTCAACACCACCTTGGCTTGATTTTGCATCCATTTACATGATTGTCACTGTTGTTAGGCATAAATCCTAACGAAAGCTGATCGAGTGTCGTTGGGGTGATTCCCATGCGTGTGAGGATAAGTCTTCTATGGTAGGTGTCATTAACAGGACAATCCCCCTTTTGTACCACCTATGTTCCACATACCATCTGCTCTCACATACCTATAGTTTCCCTCTCGTAAGGGTAGGTATATAGAGAGGTTGGTATATCGGTCCGGATATGGTATATTGAAGGGGCGACCATTTATGGGAGTCATATGAGCCAACATTTTGCATTTAAACATTCTTCAAAACTTTCAAAAACAAAACAAAAACATCAAAATGCACTAAACCAGTTTAGGACACACCATTAATCTTTAAAAGAGATAATCACCGTTTGTGCATGTGTGTGTTCATTTTTGCTTAGTGTAACAAAAAAAATCAAAAATCATAAACAAAAAGATAAAAATTTGCTTAGCTAGTAGAAGAGCACCACAATGGTGTACACCCATAGCCAAGCCCAATCAAGGGCAAACACTGCAGAAGGTGTACAAAGAGCGGGCGCTGGTCACCTTCGCTTTAGCCCTGAGGACTTGGCCATACCGCCTTGGCGGTCTGGCCTACAAGAGAGTCCACATCAGGCCACATCAAGATGGAATTATAGGGACACCTCTTCGGGGGATACGCCCATTCAACACAGCCCCTTTCGGGAAGAAGCTTTACATGTAACACTCAATGTAAATAGAAAACTGCATTTTTAGGCTAGATATGAGTGGCCACAGCATGATGAAGCGCTAGAGAGGCACAGTGTCCATGAGGAGAGACAGCGTGAATACAACATCTCTCCTTTGCCTCCCATTAGAACTGAAAGACAAAACCCAGAGCACAGGGCTCTCCACATAGGGCGAGCTAACTCCGCTCGCCCCTTTCACACCCATGAAAGGGAGTACGAGGAAGATCATTGCATTCCTTAAGAGCAACATACAGTGTGGTAGCCTTGCGTTTCTGCACCTACTAGATATCATGGTCACACATCGAGGCCAAAGACTCAAGTAAATGTTGCCGACCTCGACAAAGGGAAGTGACCCATTGAAATCTCGGACCACCAAGATCGAGGCAAATACATAGGAGAAACATTCAAGCCTCCTGAGAAAAATATGGCAGACCAAATTGACCTGGCAGTCACCAGACATGCCGCTTGCCAAGCCCGAATCACACGGCTTGAGTAAGGTCATCAAGAGTTAGAGCACTTATACCACCTTAATAAAGAGTGCATGCAGCGTGAAGCGGATGAGCTACATTATAAACTACCTGAGAGGGTGCCAACCCCTCGCACCCAAAAAGCAGAACAATATGAGAGGTATAATCCTTTGGTGTAGGACAGGTCTCCGCGACCTCATCAAGCTTTGCCTCCGAGACCCTATAGACCTGAGAGGGAGGCCACTCCCCAAAACAATTATGGGTACCCTCAGTGGGGACTCACTCAGGGTCATAGATCTCGCCCAGAGACTCCTCAATAAGTTTATGAGGAATATGAACCAGAAATAGAACGATCCAAAATGCCCTATCAATATGGGAGGGCTGCAATTCGGCCACCCCCCCATAGGCCTCCAGTATCCCATAACTCACAATGGGATAAAACAAAAGAGGAAGAGATCAAATCTTTTGATGCATACAAAGCACTATTGGAGCATTTGGAGTCTATGGAGACAAAAGATTTTGGGCATCAAAATCCCACGTTACGTCAACTCCACAGTCATCCAATGCATCCGTCAGTGCCCACACCTCTTTACCCCGAACATTTCAAGTTGCCTCAGTTGGCAGTCTTTAAGGGTGAAGAGGATGCCCAAGAGCATGTGACAAGATTCCTGAGCCAATGCTTTGGCATTCAGGATAATGATGCGTTGTTGCTAAGGACATTCATAACCACATTTGTAGGTCCTGCCTCGGATTGGTTCACACAGTTGCCAAAGCACAGCATAAATAACTTGGATCAATTAGTAGATGCGTTCCTTGAATGCTTTGCCTTCAACACCAAGAAGAAGGCATCACTGAGTGATCTGGCCAGCCTCAGGAAATATGAGGAAGAAACAATGGCGGCATACGGGAATCGATTGAGGGCTCTACTTTCTAAGCTACCTTACCTTCCCCCTGTGTCTGACCTCACACAAATGTTTTCACAGAGTTGTCTGAGATCGATATCTGGGCTATTGCAGCTGTAGCAATACGCTAGCCTAGAAGAATCTTTGGCACAAGCCAGAGTTATAGAAGAGATCAAAATATAGGAAGGCAAAATCGCCAAGCCTAAAAAGAAAGAGTGGAACAAAAACACTAAGACTGGGACTACGCAATCAAAACCCGTTGTAGTTAATCAAGTTGCGATAAATGTCCCCAAGCCTATGTAAGAAATACAACCTCAAAAGGCTAATTATCAGGCAGTGCATCCTAATTATGAAAGAGAAAATAAAAAATATGAGCAAAATTAGCAACGTCACCCTAGGTGACAATTCACCCCTTATACGGAGTCTAGGGACTCCCTATTTGACCGCTTGTCAGCGACAAATTTAATCACCCTTCTAGAAATCCAAACCATAGATCCTAACACTCCCAAGCCTAAGGGATACAAAGAGGATTTATATTGTAGGTTCCATAGGCGAAGGGGACATGACCTGAATGGATGTTGGAAATTCAAGGGATTAATACAAGATTTGATTGATAATAAAACATTGGCAGTGGACAACCCCATAGCACCAAATAATCAACAGATGGGGGTTTTCAAGGACCCTTTGCCTGCCCACGAGGCACAGGCAAAACCTCTTCAGGTCAATGAGGTGCGACAAAATCTTCCCATGCAAGGATTTGTGGGAATGATCAGCATAGTGACTAGGAACAAAAAGTACCCAGGAGTTGCCTCCGAGGTAGCTACAAGAGAAGTTCCAACAACGTCACAACCTCAACAACGCCCTGTAAAGTTGCCTCCACCTAGACCCGAGGTCACGATACGGACCAAACTCACGCATAGTTTGTGGACCACATCGGCTAGGCTTTCCATTTATGAGCTTATACAACAGTCAGCACCCCATAGGGAAGCTCTCATGGAAATTTTGAAAGCCATCGAGTTGCAGCCTCACGAAGCAAATTCCTTCAATAACTTTGTGGGACATGTAAAATGATGTACGGATCTGGTCATTACCTTCAAAGAAGATGAGGTTAAAACAGTATCAAATGACATGGCAGATCCACCCCTGCACATTATCGCATGGGTCAACGGGATCCCATACAAGAGAGTGTTGGTAGATACTGGCTCGTCCAGTAACATCATTACCACTGCAGCATTAAAACATCTGAAGCTGCCAACCTCTCATATCACGGCTTCCACATACACACTACGAGCATTCAACGATGCGATATGCTCGATAGTTGGCATAATTGTTTTGCTTGTCCAGGTAGGACAAAAGACGATACCTACATTGTTCCATGTTCTGGAAGGTGAGATGGCCTACAATATATTTCTAGGGTGACCATGGATCAGGGACATGAAGTGTGTCGCTTCGATCACTGACCAGTGTCTAAAGTATGCATTTGAAGGAAAAGTACATGTAGTCCCGATGGACTTAGAACCCTTCAAATATTGCAATGCGGTGTAATTAGTGCCTCAATCGACCCTCCCATCAACACACTTGGATTTCCAGTTAAATCCATCTAAATAGGGTCCAATGCCGTGGGCACCACTGGTGACTAAATCATCAAAATCCCAACCAGGTGAGTCTTCATCATCTGCTCCTTCACTACCAATGCCACCTGTCATGGCTAAACAGAAGGACAAAGGAAAATAGATCCTGGAAGAGGTGTTGCCAACAATATTAACTATATCAATAGAAGAAATACCTAGCACAATGGAAGCTGAGGCTCCTAATCCACCCAACATGGAATGGACTCAGGAAGGCCTTCCATTTCCTCCCTCTCAATCGTCAACAATTACTATTGAAATGGCCAGTACGGGCCTGGGGGAGTATCTAGTGCAAAATGTTGTGGCAACGCCCACACTAGAATCTGTGTAGGACATGGGGAGACCTCGCATCCCCATAGGGACAGTTGTTCCTCTAGGTTACCCACCAAACCAGACTAATTTTGTGTATGGGGGCCTTGATCATGGTGCTGAACCATGTAAGCAAAAGGATGAGGACGAAGAGCCTTTTGTCAAAAATTTCAATTATCTGTCGAACCCAGACTTCGCTCTGAGATATCTCAGCCAATGCAATTGGCATGGATATGGGATAGGCAGGTATGAGCAAGGGGCACGTGTCCTTTTCCAGCCAAGATACCAAATTTCGTATGATAAGTCAGGAGTAGGGTTCAACCACCCCCTACCCTTAGACATCTTAGTAGAAAACATGCAAGGCCTAGGAATAGGCAAAAAGGGTGGATTGGCATCAGATCCTTATGCCAACCCAAATACAGAATATACATTGGGAGATTACCTCTCATGGTCAACAACCACCCTTGGTAACATCAATAATCCCTCTCCTTTGCTAGAGAGAGGTGAAAGTTTGAACACTAACTCCCAAGGAGAGCATAAACGGTGTCTAGAGATCTTTTTGAAACTATTCCCTTTAGAGGTTCCAGTTGAGCCAGTGCTGTGTCAAGAGAATCAGGTCCCTCCACCAAGAGTGGAACAACCACAATGGGATCAGATTAATTTTCTAGAACAAGGTGAACCCTTAATGTCATAAGTAGTTGTTGAAGAAAATAAACATTTTTGGATCTTCGACAGTGATTTAGAAGATGATACTGAGATGGCTTACCTCAACCACATGCGAAAAATGCAACAAAGGAAACAAGTGCAACAATGGCGTCCCTTAGGGATTGATGACTTATTTGCATAGATGGGCATACTGCCAGGACATGAGTGGTACGTAGACCCAGCAAGGTGGGACCAAGTGTTGGATCCATGGCTCCAAGTTTATGATGAGCATCGTCCACCCCGAGACCCTATAATGACATCAGTGCCGAGGGAAGACCCTGTCTTCTTATCAACACATAGGGCCAATCCGTTTGTGCCTGTCCCTCTAGAGCCAAATCCAGAGCATAGGGAGCATCCAGAATGTTTGAGTTATCATACCCATGATAATGGAGACCAAATTCATTCCATGCACATGATCTCCATTGATTTGACCACACCCATCAGCAATATGGCCGATCCAGCATGGTCATTGCATCTAGACACAGATGCCATCGACTAGGATCACGTCAATTCACATATCTCACCATCAGAGTACTGGCATTTCAGTAAGATGCCTCATTTTACCCCAGGGACAACTCAAGATATTTTTTAGGCTGAAGAGGAACCCGAGGTTCCCAACGTAGATTTAAATTCAGCTAATGATATCCATTTGATCCCGACTCCACATCAGTTGGAGGACGTATCCCACATGTCAGTCGAGGAGACAACTGACGTAGATATCGGATTGGATCCAATGAATCCATAGATTATCAAGCTGGGGGTAAGCTTATCCCCTAAAGAGCAAGCCGACTACATTGCCCTTCTCAAAGAGAAGAAGGAGGTTTTTGCATGGTCATACAAGGATATGCTAGGACTAGACCCACAGCTAGTCACGCATAATTTAACGCTTGATCCGAAAATCAAGCTCGTAAAGCAAAAACTATGTAAGATGCACCCAACAGTGGCCTTTATGGTCAAAGATGAACTACAAAAGTTGTTGGATGCACAGTTTGTCATCTGCATGGATTATCCGCCATGGTTGTCCAACATGGTGCCCGTCAAAAATCCTGACGAGAGGATTTGCATATGCACTAATTTTTGAGATCTAAACAAAGCGAGTCCTAAGGATGATTTCCCCTTATCAAGCATTGATGCATTGGTAGACACTACAGCAGGTCACGAAATGCTCTCCCTCATGGATGGTTTCTTAGGATACAATCAGATTCGTATCAATCCTGAAGACCAACTAAAAACGGTGTTCACAATGCCTTGGGGAACATTTTGTTATAAGGTCATGCCTTTTGGCCTTAAAAATGCAGGTGCCACCTACCAACGTGCCATGACGTACATCTTCCATGACTACATGCATAAAAATTTGGAAGATTACATGGATGATTTGTTAGCCAAGTCTCTGTTGTGCTCAAATCATATCGATGACTTAAGCAAGATCCTCGATCACCTCATGGAGCATAAAGTTAGACTAAATCCCAAGAAGTGTGTATTTGGCGTCACATCTAGAAAACTCTTGGGTTTCATAGTCTCAAAGCGAGGCATCAAGGTGGACCCAAAGAAATTCAAGGCAATCCTTGAAATGGTCCCCCCAACTACCATTAAGCAGCTCAGAAGTATGTAGGGAAAGGTCGCGTCAATTAAGCATTTCATAGCGCAATTATCTGACAAGTGTTGACCCATGAACAAGTTATTGCATAATGGGGTTACATTTCACTAGGATGACGAGTTCCAGTCAGCCTTTGATGACATCAAACAATACTTGGCTTCATCGCCAGTATTGGCACCACCTAGAGTAGGAGTGTCGTTCTACTTATGCATCTCAGCTACTGATGTGGCACTAGGCACCATGCTAGCCCAGAAGAATGAACTTCATAAAGAATAGGCTACTTATTATCTTAGCCGCACCTTGGTCAGTTATGAACTTAACTATGCATACGTCGAGAAACTCTGCTTGGTAGTGGTGTTTGCTACCAAAAAGCTACCGCACTACATGCTGAGCAACACAACGTATGTTGTGTCTAAGGAGAATACATTGCGATACATGATGAGTCATACTTATCATAGTAGTTGCACAACAAAATGGATCATGTTGTTGATGGAATTTGACATAGATTTTATTGGACATAAATATATCAAAGGACAAGTCATAGCCGATCAACTAGCAGAGGCTCCTCTCGAAGACGATCAGCCTCTGGTCATATAACTACCCGATGATGGGGTCTTCCATGTCTTAGAATCACCAGATTATGATGAGCTTGAGTCACAAGCCGACATAACCCTATTTTTTGATGGTTCTAAATGTGAGCAAGGTGGTGGCATAGGAATAGTATTCTTCACAGCGCAGGGTGCTCCAATGCCCCTGTCATTTAAATTAAATTTCCCATGAACCAACAATAATGTAGAGTATGAAGACTTGATCATAGGTCTTCAGACAGCAATCGCCATGAACATCAAATGACTGAACATCTTTGGTGATTCGCTGTTAATTGTCAATCAAGTCAAAGGGGTATATCAATGCAAATGCCCAGTTCTACAGGCTTATAAAGACTTTGTGGATAAATTCTTAGCAAAACTTGAGTGGTATAACATTGAGGCACTCCCTCGGTCATCGAATCGTTTTACGGACACAATGGCCTCCTTGGGGTCACTAATTCCGTAAGACCTTTCCGGTGATATGACAACCATTCAAGTCAAAACCCTATCATAATCCATGATGGAGTGTGCAAGCTCTGACTTTATGCTAGGAATCCACATGATCCAGATTGAACCATCCTCGGATAAGTTCTTTCGAATCCACGATCATCTGAAACATGCCAACTGGGGGTCCTTGTTCTCCCCTACTCCCATTAATAGAAAATACAACTCTATTCTTACAAGTTCTTTCCCGCTCAGCGTTTTCTAGGGATGAACTTCAAGAGAGATTGGTTGTTCATACCATCGAGGTTTCTGATCAATAGGACTAGTATTTACCCATTAGAGACTATCTCAAGTTAGGTAATCTCCCGCTTGGATTGACGCATGTCGCAAAATGAGCATTCAAGCAGAAAGTGGCTAAGTATGTCTTTATAGGAGACATCTTGTACCATCACAGCTATGAAGGAATCCTCCTTCGTTGCTTGGACCAACAAGAGTCCACTTGGGCAGTCGCCCAAGCGCACGATGGTACATGTGGTGGCCACTTCAATGGTATGGCCATCGCAAAGCGCATTCTTTGCATGGGCTATTATTGGCCATATTTAGAGCGAGATTGTTGTGCATATGTCAAGAAGTGTGTGAAGTGTCAACATCATGCCAATTTGATGCACATACCTTCCCAGGCATTCTAGATAGTCCAGTCTGCTTGGACGTTTTCATAGTGGGGCTTCGATCTAATTGGAAAGATCTCCCCTGCATCGTCAGGCCATCACACATTTATCATAACGGCCACAGAGTATTTTACCAAGTGTGTGGAAGCAATTTCGCTTACCTCTACGACAGGACCCCGCATTGTGGAGTTCATTTTGCATAACATCATATGTCGTTTTGGTATTCCATCCAAAATAGTCTGGGATAATGGGACACATTTCAAGAAAAAATACTTGCATGCTTTGACCACAAAGTACAAAATTCAGCATAGTTTTTTGACACCCTATTATTCATAGGCGAATGGGCAAGCAGAGGCATCAAACAAAATGCTAGTTGCCATCCTTAAAAAGACAGTCACAAACAGTCATAAGGATTGGCACATCCAAATCCCACTTTCCCTATGGTCCTATCGCACTAGCATTCGGACGCCCACTTGGGCCACTCTATTTTCGCTCATGTATGGCTCCGAGGTAGTCATGCCTCTAGATTTGGAGATTCCTTCCCTGTGAATATCAATGCAGGAGTTCATCAATGATGACGCTGCACGACAGGCCCGGTTAGACCAGCTTACGTTGCTTGATGAACGATGCGTTAATTCTCTTGAACATTTACGTATTTATCAAGAGCAACTTAAGAAAGCTTACAACATGAAAGTTCACATCAGAGACTTTTGGGTTGGTGATTTGGTTTTGAAGGAAAACCAACAGAATTCTAGTTTTTCGTCCCACCTAAGGGACAAGTTCGTGGAAAATTGGTTAGGTCCATATGTCATTGATAGCAAAATAGGACCCGGGACATATCGGCTAGCCTCCCTTGACGAAATAAAGGAAACAGAACCCTTGAATATCAGTCATTTGTGACCATTCCATATCTAAGAGAGCCATATCCCAAAAATGCTCCAAGGATCCTTAAAATCGCTTGGTCAATCCCAAAAATGCTCCAAGGATCTCCAAAAATCCCTTGGTCAATCCCAAAATGCTCCAAGGATTCTCGCAATCACTTGGTCAATCCCAAAATGCTCCAAGGATCCCTAAAAATCGCTTGGTCAATCCCAAAAATGCTCCAAGGATCCCTAAAATCGCTTGGTCAGAAACTCAAAAAAAATCCAAAAATCATCAAAAACCAAAAAAAAAAAAAAAAAATTTGCATCTCATTTCTAGGCATGCTCAAATTCATCAATAGAGAACTTTTCTCGCATCTCATCTTCATATTCACAAAAATCAATCCATAAAAAATACAAAAATACATAGCTGCATTAAGAATTACATCTATACATTGCATATTTGTGGTCGTAAAGGTCAAAGGCACCATAGACTGTAATTATTCTTCTAGTCCATCTTGTTCCACACCTTTCCATTTTACAAAATAGCAAACAAATGCCATTTACTATTGTTTACCACAATAAAGTCAGTGGTCTTATAATGTATCCAGAGTTTTTGTAATTCAATCATCATTTTGATCTCTAGTCACGTAATGTACCAAGTCAAACAGATTTTACGAAGGTATAGTTACACTTGAAATACGCCTTGTTACATAGCATCCCAACACAAATTAAAACACATAAAAATTTCCAAGTTGTGTGAACAAAAGATGAAACCTGCACAGTAATCCAGGTCACCGTAAGAGAAATGGTTATCTTACTCATCCCCCTGTGTGAATGGCTCTAGAATGCTAAGAATTGATAAAAGGACGAGCTCTTTCCTATCCATTTACCATACACAGTGGTTTTTACCACTACCAAATTCCAATCATAGTTGGTTCCCAAAGTTGTAAGGATTCATACTACACGTCCCTGCCAAGGATGGGTAGTCATCCCCAAGACCTAAAAGGATCAACGCCATTCACAAAAAAAATTCCAACAAATCATCATCCTAACCCTTTCCATTCACCTTTGGTCTCCAAGTCGTAAGGATTCATACTATCCACCCCTAATCAGGATAGGTAGTGAAAGCACGAGATTCCGGTCAAAAGAAACACCAAGTGCAATTGCATTCAAAATTAATCACGCTTAAGTCCTAGGAATGTACATTGCATGAAACGAAAAGAGACATGTTGTAAGAGACGCAATCAGATAAAGAAAAACAGCCCTTTCATTAATTTCTTTCGGTCTCTGTTACAATAATGCCTCCTCCCTTTTCAGGGGCTAGGAGCGCAAATAAGGTTTGATTACAATCGTTGAATGGTTCCTCCTTCCGCGTGCCCACGATTGCACTGGGCGGGCTAAGATGATGCCGTCGCTGATGTTGATGGGTTCTTCGCCTCTGCTGCTTCTCCTGCAAACAAAGAAATGATCAAGACGTTAGTAGCACCTGTTGCAAATGAAAATCATTCTCTCTCTAAAACTAACAAAATATGCATACGAATATTTGCCTGAAACCATGAAAACAAGTGAATCCAAATTGCTTCAAAATCTGACAGAAGGTAAGAACAGTCACCAGAAGGCCACTGCCACTGAGGCAGCTGGCCAATTCACCTTAAACCGGAATTCGTCCCTGGGCAGGACGAATTCTGACTGTAATTCGTCCCTGGGTGGGACGAATTCTTCTGAATAGGAGAAATCGACCTGCTGCTGCTCCAATGTCGGATCTCGGGACCTGCAAAACTCCTGCAAACAAGGGGGTTAGGTAATTGGGGCCATTTTGGGACGACCCAGATGGTCGGATTTTCCCAATTTGACCTCCTCCCTCGGGAATTTAACCTTGACACCTGCAAGTTAGCGAAACGATAAAGCAATACAAAACACCCTAAACTCTGACCAAAAGCTACAAAATTGCAATTATAGACTAATCAGACCTAGTAACACAGAATGCAATCTAAAAATTAATCTAAAGTGCTCAAAAACTGAAATTAGAATTTGGGGGTGCGGGGGTGCCCAAGTGGGCCTCCCACCGTTGGCCCTCGATTTTGGAGCCAATCCACCAAGGATGGGCCCAAAACCTTTTAGGATTGGGGGGTCGGCGAATTGGTAGGTTCAGATGTCCATGCGTCGGATTTGAGTAAGGTTCGAGCTTCCAAAGGCCACCCAACAACCTCCCTTGCAAAAGAGATTGATGGATGTAGGAAGGTGAACAAAGGGGGATGCAAATGAGTCTTCGATTCGGCAGCACTTCGTTGCTTGAACACTCCTTCTACCTGTATCTTTTGGGTGAGAAAAGTCCCACATTTTATAGACCCAAGGGGTCTCTTTTGGGAGGGAAGCACAAAAGCCAAGTGTTGACCATGGGCGCCATGTGGCGGTCTTGTCTTCCCATGAGGGAGGGGAGTCCTTCACTGACTTGAACTTTGATAAATGCTTCTTGTAATAGTCCTCTAACGGCCCCTCTGTCCACTTACACATGCGTGCAAGGTAGGAGCCCTTAACTGACTGTTCTGGGCTGCCACTTGGCACCATTTGCCCTTTTGCCCGTTAAGCTTAGAATTCGTCCCACCCAGGGACGGATTCAGAATTCGTCCTGGGGTGGGACGGATTCTATTTTGAATTCGTCCCTGGGTGAGACGAATACTGGGCAAAGTGCCCAAGTGTGCCAAATTGCTCCTTGACCTTACAAAATTGCTATGAAAGTGGTTAAGACCACTGTTTGACCTCTGAGGGCTGCCCTGGGGGCTGTGTTTGTCAAAGCGATCAGTGTTTGCAGTCACATAATCGGATTGGTGCCGTTTTGGTGTCTACAGATGCCCCTTTTTGGGAAGCGTTGTGGGTGACGCAGTGCTGAGCAAAAATAGATAACCAAAGCACTAATGATTAGGGTTTCTTGGTAACCTAATCAACTTTTGATGCCCCAAGTATGGAAAGGGCATGCATTCTTGAATCCTTGCTTCTGACGAGCTAAGGAATTTGATTTCAAGTATTAACCTGTTTTGGTGAGGTGTGACTTGAACTTGGACATTGATCAATCATGAACAAGTGAAGGGCGTTTTTATCCTCAGGGGGAACCTTGTGTTCATGATTCACGAAATGCCAAGTGTTTGATTGATTTGATTGTTGCTTGTTTACTGCCCCAAGTAGGAGCGTGATTGTCTTTGTCAATGATTCTTTGAATGCATGTTGTTTTCCTTAATTGGGTGTGTGATTGTTGATTGGTGACTAAGTGTGACTACCCCCTCAAGCGACGAATCGATGAGGGAATGACCTTCGTGAGAGAAGCGACGAGTCGCTTGACCCAAGATGACTTGTGCAAGGTTTGCCTTTAGAGGGTTTACCGTTAAGCGTGTGCAATTTTTCCAACATATGGACCTATTTTTGGTGGGTGTTAGCCCTTTTGGTGACGTCATAATGAGGTGAAATCGTCGAAAACCTATTTCCCGTGGAGCGGTCCGGCTATGATAGCCTTCTTGGGGAACTAGGAGAGCGATAATTTGGACCTCGACATCGATTTTCTTTGCCTAGAGGTTAAGTGCATGAGCACTTATGCCTGGCAATGCTTTTGTTGTGTTTTTGTTAAATTTTGTACTGTTTTTGTTGTTTTTGTGACATTATTTTGGGGATTAAATTTTCAAAATCTGTCTTCCCCTGGAGCGGTCCGGCTATGGTAGCCTTCTTAGGGAGTAGGATATTGATAATTTGTGACCCCGATGTCGATTTTGTATGCCCATGCTGTCAGTTGCATTTGCAATCCTGTCAGGCAGTTTTATTGTCTTTTTAGTGCATTTTTAGTCATTTTTCTTAATTTTTTTTTGTGCTGGCCTGAATTCGTCCCTGGGTGGGACGAATTCCATCTGGAGAATTCGTCCCTGGGTGGGACGAGCGCTAATCAGAGCGCTCGTCCCAGTCAAGGACGAATTCCAGTGCAAAAGGCCTATTTAAGGGCCAAAACTTGATTTTGGGCTCATTTGTGTCATTTTTTTCTTGCGATTTTGGAGCTCTGGGAGGAGGAAGTAATTCTGCGAAGCGAAGCGCTACTGGAATTCTCTCTGCCATCATGAGTGCACAAACTGGTTCGAGCGGCGGAGCCGAGGTGAGTCCTGTAAGTGACCCTAGGGCTTATTTTGCTTTAACTGAATGCATTGTTTTTGTGTTGCGCTTTTCAAAACCTTAAGAATTTTTTGTAATGTTTTTTGTTTAACAACTAAGGTTAGAAACCTTAGAATTGAAAATTTTATTTTTATTTTATTTATTATTATTATTATTATTTTTTTTTTCTTGCAGGTTGTTAGGAGCCGGTACCGTGTACCCGCTGCCTTTACTGAGGCGCGGTTGGCCTTGACTGATGACGACTGGGAATGGCTTGATGCCCTTGGGCTTAAGCAGGTGGCTCGACTGGAGCCTGTGGTTTCGGATTAGGCCTATCTGACGGCCCTGATCAAGCTTTGGGATCCGAGGACCAATACTTTCCATCTCCCGACAGGGGAGATGACTGACTCTTGAGGACGTCTATCGGTTGCTTCGGATTTCGATAGATGGTCTGCCTATTAGGACATCTCCGTTCGATCAGCGGACTCCTATACTCACGAGATGTTTTGGGCATGGGGGGGAGCTGGGTGTAGCAGACCCAGTGGAGACAGCTGAGGTGGATTGCCAGGATGGCGGGATTTTGGTTGGATGGTGGAAGGAGAGGGGGGTGTTAGGAGTGAGGCACGCATTCCTGATGGGCCTCATTTCTAACATTCTTCTCCCTGATTCGTCAGGCGCGAGGTTCCCGTGAAACCCGCTTGGATTTGGTGTGGCAGCTTGGCGAGTGCCCGGTAGAGGCACCGTTGATCCTGAGATGGGGACAGACTTTGTTGGCGCAGCTTTACGGAGAGTCAGTACGGGGTCCGCCGTCGACAGCGGAAGGGTGTCAATTGTAGCTTTTTGTTGCAGTGCTGGGGTTGGAAGCACATAGCTGTTGAGAGGCCTACCGGGTTACCGTGGACGACTCGGGTGGCGATGGAGGATGATGAGATTGGTTATGCAGCGTTGTGGCGACGGTCTACGGAGCAGGGGCAGAGTCGGCGATGGGCAGGTGCAGTTGAGCACTACATTGATGCCTTTTCACGGCTCACTCCAGGGGAGGTGTTTTGGTGTCCCTATCGGGACTGTCCAGCCTGGCCTGAGGTCGGAGAGTGGCTCCGACGGGTACAAAGGGAGCGATGGTTGACTGGGCGGCACGAGACGGAGCATGAGTTCTTTCCGTATCGCCGGGTTACATGACAGTTTGGGGTGCGCCAGGGGTTGCCTGGTGAACCTGTAGGCTATCGGCGTCGGGGGAGACGAGAGGGATCTGGAGCCACCTGTCCTCGTGCCACTGGGCGAGGAGTCGGATGTTGTTATTGAGGTGTTGGATGTGGATGACGTAGGTACTACCACTGAGTATGACTCGTGGTGGGTTTTGCGGCGCTGGAGAGGTGAGGGTCCTCTGGGAGGTGCGAAGGCGGCAGTGGAGGATGCTGAGGCGACAGGGGGTGATTGGGGAGGGCCGTTGGATGATGCAGACATGGCGGATGTGGACTTGGGTGTTCCGGAGCAGCCGGACATGCAGGATGTGGAGGAGCGGCTGGAGCCCAGGCATTGTCCCCGGAGTCCTATCGCGTCCGACAGATACGGAGGGGGTGGGGTCGGATGTAGGCGATGAGGTTGCGCGGCTTACAGAGCTACTACGGATGCGGGATCTAGAGAGGGATCTTCTGCGGGTTCAGTTGGCAGAGCGGGATAGCGTTTTGGCGCAGCGCGATGATGCCTTGTCTATCTATCATCGGCGGGAGGCAGAGTGGTGTCTATACCGGATAGACTTGGAGAGGGAGGTCATCCGCCTTGGCGGGCGGCTCCCTGAGCCTTCTATCAGCAGATCTTCTCGACGGACGAGGGATAGTTTGACTGAGCAGTCAGCATCATCTCGCCGCAGGCGGTTGGATGAGGGGGGTGGTAGTAGGCATGATGCGGAGGCTAGCAGTAGTCGCCCTGCAGGGTCCCGTAGGACCCACACCACGGGGGGTAGTTCCCGTCGCACCGATCCTGCGTGATCATGGTGGCCGACGTCTTAGGTTGGGTTTTGGATATGATTGCGGGGTCTAAGGACCTATTTTTGTAGCCTGCGGGCATCTTTTTTTTGACGATATATATATATATATATATATATACCGGTTTTATTTTTGGATTTGTACATGTGATGATGTGATTGATTTTTGTTATGCATGTTTTTTTATGGATGCAGATGAATTGAATTGTTTTAGATGCCTATGTGATATGCAAAATGGATGAATGCTATTTTTATTTATCTGGTTTTTCTTTGCTTTTTTTGTATTTTCTGATGGTATCATAAGAATGATAAGTAGGGCAGATGGTTTTCGGGATGAGTGTAAGATTTTTTGAGATTCAGACAGTTTTAACTCACTATCCATGACTGTACTTTATCTTACAAGACTTTTGAACAATGTATGAATCAAACTTGTTTTTGACCGAGCTATTTCACATCCCTGTGTGTGCAATTGAGTTCATTTAGTGGTATTTGTTAGGATACCGCCAGTGCCAGATGGGCTTTCAACCGAACCTGTATTGAGGATCACCTAATTAGCTCCACGAATTCCTTTGTTGTATGTACTAAGATTAATCTGCGTTGTAATCCAGGCTGCCATAAGCTAGCTCATCCACATGCAAACATTGATCTGTACACAAGTTAATGTGACAGATATATCGTCATGCGGGAGGTTTACTTCTGTTACCGAGTTGGTATTGAAGCTTGCCTTATGACCTACAGAATGCTGAGAGTTCCAGGGATTCAAGGTCAACTCCCTTCTTTTTTTCAATTGTATTGGGATACTTGCTCTTTTGTAGTGATAAGATCACTGTTTATTTTTATTGATTTTTCTTTTGAGCAAGGGATTGGGGATATGGAGTGACGAAAATCACTGTTGTTTGTGCCTTTTGATGTGTGCACTATATTTTGTCAAATTTTTGAGTTTTGACATTTTGCAAATTTTTGTGTTTTGCAGCTATTGAGAACTTTTGGGATTCTTAGGAAATTGGGTAGGGAGGAAGCTTGTCCTTTTGCCAACTCTCAAAATTCTAGGGGTCATTCGCACAGTGGGGATGAGCAAGATAACCGTTTCGCTTGTGGTGACCTAGTTATTTTGCAGGTTTCATCTTTCGTTCACACGATTTTGGGAATTTTAGTGTTTTAATTTGTGTTGGGATGTTACGTAACAAGGTGTATTTCGAGTATGACTCTACCTTTATAAAATCCGTTCGACTTGGTACACTACATGGCTAAAGAGGAAAATGATGACTGAATTACTGAAACTCCTAGTACATTCCCAGACCACTGACTGTAGTGTGGTAAGATTTATGCATGGTGTTTTTGTTGATTTTGATGAATTCGAGTATGCCTAGAATTGAGATGCAAATCTTTTTTATTTTTGATGATTTTTGTTGTTTTGTTTTTGTTGAATTTCTTGATTGTTTGACCAAGAGATTGCGATAATCCTTGGAGCTTTTGGGTTGACCAAGAGATTGCGATAATCCTTGGAGCTTTTTGTATTGACCAAGAGATTGCGATAATCCTTGGAGCTTTTTAGGTGACCAAGAGATTGCGATAATCCTTGGAGCTTTTTGTGTTGACCAAGAGATTGCGATAATCCTTGGAGCTTTTTGGGTTGACCAAGAGATTGCGATAATCCTTGGAGCTTTTTGGGTTGACCAAGAGATTGCGATAATCCTTGGAGCTTTTTGGGTTGACCAAGAGATTGCGATAATCCTTGGAGCTTTTTGGGTTGACCAAGAGATTGCGATAATCCTTGGAGCTTTTTGGGTTGACCAAGAGATTGCGATAATCCTTGGAGCTTTTTGGGTTGACCAAGAGATTGCGATAATCCTTGGAGCTTTTTGGGAAGGGTTTGACCAAGAGATTGCGATAATCCTTGGAGCTTTTGGGTTGACCAAGAGATTGCGATAATCCTTGGAGCTTTTTGTATTGACCAAGAGATTGCGATAATCCTTGGAGCTTTTTAGGTGACCAAGAGATTGCGATAATCCTTGGAGCTTTTTGTGTTGACCAAGAGATTGCGATAATCCTTGGAGCTTTTTGGGTTGACCAAGAGATTGCGATAATCCTTGGAGCTTTTTGGGTTGACCAAGAGATTGCGATAATCCTTGGAGCTTTTTGGGTTGACCAAGAGATTGCGATAATCCTTGGAGCTTTTTGGGTTGACCAAGAGATTGCGATAATCCTTGGAGCTTTTTGGGTTGACCAAGAGATTGCGATAATCCTTGGAGCTTTTTGGGTTGACCAAGAGATTGCGATAATCCTTGGAGCTTTTTGTTTGTTTGTTTTTGTTGAATTTTTTTTTTTTTTTTTTTGGTACATGGCTGTCTTAGATATGAAATGGTCGTAAATGACTGATATTCAAGGGTTCCGTTTCCTTGATACCGTCAAGAGAAGCTAGCTCGTACGTTCCTCGGTCCTATTTTGCTATCAATGACATACGGACCTAACCAATTTGCCGCAAATTTGTCCCTCATATGGGACGGCAAATTAGAGTTTTGTTGGTTTTCCTTCAGAACCAGATCACCAACCCGAAATTCTCTTAGGTGAACTTTCATGTTGTAAGCTCTCTTAAGCCGCTCTTGATAGATACGTAAGTGCTCGAGAGCATTAATGCGTCTTTCATCAAGCAACGTAAGCTGGTCTAACCGGGCCTGCCGCGCAGTGTCATCATCGATGAATTCCTGCATTGATATGCGGAGGGAAGGAATTTCCAACTCGAGAGGCATTACTGCCTCTGAGCCATACACTAGTGAAAACGGAGTTGCCCCAGTGGGCGTTCGAATGCTAGTGCGATAGGCCCAAAGGGCAAGTGGGATTTGTATGTGCCAATCCTTATGACTGTCTGCGACGGTCTTTTTAAGGATGGCGACTAGCGTTTTGTTTGACGCCTCTGCTTGCCCATTTGCTTGCGGATAATATGGTGTTGAAAAGTTGTGCTGAATTTTGTACTTTGTGGTTAAAGCACGCACGTCTTTGTTCTTGAATGATGGCCCATTATCCGAGATTATTTTGGATGGAATACCAAAACGACATATGATGTAATGCAAAATGAACTCCGCAATGTGGGGTCCTGTCGTAGAGGTTAACGGAATTGCTTCCACCCATTTGGTAAAATATTCTGTGGCCGTTATGATAAACGTGTGACGGCCTGACGATGCAGGGGAGATCTTTCCAATTAGATCGAGGCCCCACTGCGAAAATGGCCAAGCAGACTGGACTGTCTATAGGGCCTGGGAAGGTGCGTGCATCAGATTGGCATGATGTTGACATTTCACACACCTCTTGACATATGCGCAAAAATCTCGCTCTAAAGATGGCCAATAATAGCCCATGCGAAGAATGCGCTTTGCAATGGCCATACCACTAAAGTGGCCGCCACATGTACCGTCATGCACTTGGGTGACTGCCCAAGTGGACTCTTGTTGGTCCAAGCAACGAAGAAGAATTCCGTCGTAGCTGCGACGATACAAAATGTCTCCTATCAAGACATATTTTGCCGCTTTCTGTTTGAATGTTCTTTTTGCGGCTTGCGTCAATCCAAAGGGTAGATTACCTAACTTGAGGTAATCTCTTATGGGTAAATACCAGTCCTGTTGATCAGATACCTCGACAGTTTGAACAGCCAATCCCTTTTGGAGTTCTTCCCTAACAAATGCTGATTGGGATAAAACTTGTAAAAATAGCGTTGTGTTGCTATTAATGGGAATTGGGGAGAACAAAGACCCCAGTTGGCGTGTTTCAAATAGTCTCGGATTCGAAAGAACTTATCCGAAGATGGTTCGATCTCGGATCATGTGGATTCCTCGGCGTCAAGTCCGAGCTTGCGCGCTCCATCGCGGGTTGCGATAAGGTTTTGACCTCGAATGGTTGTTATATCACCGGAAAGGTCTTGCGGGATTAGTGACCCCAAGGAGGCCATTGTGTCCGCAAAACGATTCGATGATCGAGGGAGTGCCTCGATGTCATACCACTCAAATTTTGCCAAGAATTTATCCACGAGGGCTTTATAGGCCTTCAGAACTTGGGCATTTGCATTGATATACCCCTTTGACTTGATTGACGATTAACAGTGAATCGCCAAAGATGTTCAGTCTTTTGATGTTCATGGCGATTGTTGTCTCGAAGACCTAGGAGCAAGGCTTCATATTCTCGCATTGTTGTTGGTGCACCGGAAGTTTAATTTAAATGACAGGGGCATTGGAGCGCCCTGCGGTGTGAAGAATACAATTCCTGCGCCACCACCTTGCTCGCATTTAGAACCATCAAAAAATAAGGTTATGTCGGCCCGAGACTCGGGCTCTTCAGAATCTGGCGATTCTGAGACATGGAAGACCTCATCATCGGGTAGTTCTATGACCAGAGGCTGATCGTCTTCAAGAGGAGCCTTTGCTAGTTGATCGGCTATGACTTGTCCTTTTATAGATTTTTGTCCAATAAACTCAATGTCAAATTCCGTCAACAACATGATCCATTTCGCCGTGTGGCTACTATGATAAGTACGACTCATCATGTATCGCAATGGATTCTCCTTAGACACAACATACGTCGTGTTGCTCAGCATATAGTGGCGTAGCATTTTGGTGGCAAACACCACTGCCAAGCAGAGTTTCTCAACGTATGCATAGTTAAGTTCGTAACTGACCAGGGTGCGGCTAAGATAGTAAGTAGCCTGTTCTTTGTGAAGTTCATTCTTCTGGGCTAGCATTACGCCAGTGCCACCTCAGTAGCTGAGATGTATAAGTAGAACGGCACACCTGGTCTAGGCGGTGCCAATACTGGTGGCGAAGCCAAGTATTGTTTGATTTCGTCAAAGGCTGACTGGCACTCGTCATCCCAATGAAATGTGACCCCTTTGTGCAATAATTTGTTCATTGGTCGGCATTTGTCAGATAATTGCGCTATGAAGCGTTTAATCGACGCGACCTTTCCTTGTAGACTTCTGAGCTGCTTGATAGTGGTTGGGGGAGCCATTTCAAGGATTGCCTTGACTTTGTTTGGGTCCACTTCGATGCCTCTTTTGGAGACTATAAAACCCAAGAGTTTTCCAGATGTGACGCCGAACACGCACTTCTTGGGATTCAGTCTGACCTTATGCTCTATGAGGCGATCGAGGATCTTGCTTAAGTCACCGAGATGATCTGAGCGCAATTTAGACTTGGCTAACAAATCATCCATGTAATCTTCCAAATTTTTGTGCATGTAATCGTGGAAGATATACGTCATAGCACGTTGGTATGTAGCGCCAGCATTTTTAAGGCCAAAAGGCATGACCTTATAACAAAATGTCCCCCAAGGCGTTGTGAATGCCGTTTTGAGTTGGTCTTCAGGATTGATACGAATTTGATTGTATCCCGAGAAACCGTCCATTAGGGAGAGCATTTCGTGACCTGTTGTAGCGTCTACCAATGCGTCGATGCTTGGCAAGGGGAAATCATCCTTAGGACTCGCTTTGTTTAAGTCTCGAAAGTCGGTGCATATGCGAATCCTCCCATCGGGCTTCTTGACGGGAACCATGTTGGACAACCATGGCGGATAATCCACGCAGATGACAAATTGTGCATCCAACAACTTTTGTAATTCGTCTTTGACCATCAAGGCCACTGTTGGGTGCATCTTTCTTAGTTTTTGCTTTACTGGCTTGATTTTCGGATCAAGCGTTAAATTGTGCATGACTAGTTGCGGGTCTAGTCCCGGCATATCTTTGTATGACCATGCAAAAACCTCCTTCTTTTCTTTAAGAAGGGCAATGTAATCGGCTTGCTCTTCGGGGGAAAGGCTTACCCCAGCCTTGAGAATCCGTGGATTCATTGGATCTCGTGCCGATGTCTACGTCAGTCGTCTCTTCGACTGACATGTGAGATCCGTCCTCCAACTGATGTGGAGTTGGGATTAAATGGATATCATCAGCTGAGTTAAGATCTGCGTTGGGGACTTTGGGTCCCTCTTCAGCTTGAAAAATATCTTGAGTTGTCCTTGGGGTAAAATGAAGCATTTTACCGAAAGGCCAGTACTCTGATGGTGACAATGGTGAGTTGACGCGATCCCAGTCAATGGCATCCGTGTTTAGATGTAATGACCATGATGGATCGGTCGGATTGCGGATGGGTGTGGTCAAATCAATGGAGATCATGTGGATGGAATGAATTTGGTCTCCAGAACCACGGGTGTGACGACTTGATTCTTTTAGATGTTCCCTATATTCTGGGTCTGGCTCTACGAGAACAGGCACGAATGGATCCTCTCTAGGTGCAAATTCGTCTCTAAGTGCGGAAAGGAAGGCGGGGTCTTCCCTTGGTACTGTTGTCCTGATGGGATCTTGAGGTGGACGATGCTCAACTTGAATTTGGAGCCATAGGCCTAGCACTTGGTCCCACCTCGTTGGGTCTAAGTGCCATTCATGTCCCAACCGTATACCCATTTGTCCCATTAGATCTTCATGGGTTAGAGCGTGGTGATGTCGTCGCGCATGTCTGAGATAGTCCATCTCAGTCTCGTCTTCTGAATCGCTTTCATAGATCCAAAATTGCTCATCCTCTTCAGCATCTGTTGCTTCCGACATTGAGGACTCTTCTTGTTCCAGTGAATTAATCTGATCCCATTGCGGTTGTTCCACTCTTAGTGGAGGGACCTGATTCTTTTGAGACCGTGTTATTTCGTCCTGGAACCTCTAAGGGGAACAGCTTTAGAAAAATATCTCGGAAGCCGTTGTTGTTCTTTTCGAGGACTGCTCTTCGAACTTTCACCTCTCTCTAGCAAAGGAGAGGGATTATTGTTGTTACCAGGGGTGTTTGTAGACCATGGGAGATAATCCCCCAATGTGTATTCTGTGTTTGGATTGGCGTATGGGTCTTGTGCCAATCCCCCCTGTTGCCTATTTCTAGGCCTTGCATGTTTTCAACCAAGATGTCTAATGGCAGGGGATGGTTGAACCCTACCCCCGACTTGTCGTATGGCATCTGATATCTTGGTTGACAAAGGATCCGCATCCCTTGCTCGTATCCGCCTAGCCCATACCCATGCCAATTGCATTGTTCGAGATATTTTAGGGCAAATTCTGGGTTCGACAGATAATTGATGTTTTCGACAAAAGGTTCTTCATCCGTTTCCTTTTGTTCGCATGGTTCAGAACCATGATCAAGGCCCCCATACACAAAATTCGTTTGGTTCGGTGGGTAGCCTAAAGGGACGATTGTTCCAATGGGAAGGCGAGGTCTTCCCATGTCTTGTACTGACTCCAATGTGGGGGTTGCCACAACATTTTGCACTATGTACTCTCCCAGGGCCTCGTACCGGCCATCTCAACAAGTGATTGTTGATGATTGGGTAGGAGGAAACGGTAGTCCTTCCCGAGTCCATTCCATGTTTGGTTGTTCAGGAATCTTGGTTTCCGTTGCGTTGGGCGCTTCCTCTCGTTGATATTGTTGAGATCGTGGGCAACCCCTCTTCTAGAGGCTTAACCTCCTCCATGATTTGCTTTCCCTTGTCCTTCCGTTGGGCCACGATAGGTGGCGTTGATGATGAAGGAGCCAATGATGACATCTCACCCGGTTGGGATTTTACCTTATTGGCCACCGGTTGTGCTCGCGGTATCGGACCTGTTTAGATGGATTTAATTGAAAATCCAAATGCGTTGATGGTAGGGTCGATTGAGGTATGAATTGTACCGCATTGCAATACTTGAAGGGCTCTAAGTCCATTGGGACTACATGTATTTTCCCTTCATAGGCATACTTCAAGCACTGGTGTGCGATCGAGGGGACACACTTCATGTCCCTGATCCAAGGCCGCCCCAGCAGTATGTTATAAGCCATTTCGCCTTCCAACACATGGCATAGTGTGGGTATTGAATTTTGTCCTACCTATATAGGCAGAACAACCGTGCCGACTGTCGAGCAAATTGCATCGTTAAAAGCTCGCAGTGTGTACGTGGAAGTCGTGATGTGAGAGGCTGGTAGTTTTAAATGCTTTAACGCAGCAGTGGTTATAATGTTACTGGACGAGCCAGTATCTATCAGCACTCTCTTGTACGGGATCCCGTTGACCCGCGCGATAACGTGCAGGGGTGGATCCGGCATGTCATTCGATATTGTTTTGACCTCATTTTCTTTGAATGTGATGACAAGCTCCGTACATTGTTTCACATGTCCCACGAAAGCGTTGAAAGAATTAGCTTCGTGGGGTTGTACTTCAATGGCTTTTAAGATGTCCATAAGAGCTTCTCTATGTGGAGCTGATTGTTGAATAAGCTCGTAGATGGATAGCCTAGCTGACGTGGTCCGCAAACTCTGCGTGAGTTTGGTTCGTATCGTGACCTCAGGTCTAGGCGGAGGTAACTGCATCGGGCGTTGTTGAGGCTGCGATGTCGACGGAACTTCCCTCGCAGTACCTCGGGGGCAACTGATGGGTATTTTTTGTTCCTTGTTACAATGCTAATCATTCCCACAAATCCTTGTGCGGGAAGATCTTGTCGCACCTCGTTTATTTGGAGCGGTTTTGTCTGCGCCTCATGGGCAGGCAAGGGGTCCTTGAATACCCCCATTTGTTGGTTGTTAGGTGCGATGGGGTTGTCCACGACCAATGTTCGATTGTCGATCAAATCCTGGACTAGTTCTTTGAATTTCCAGCACCCATTTAGGTCATGTCCTCTGCGTCTATGAAATCTGCAATACAATTCCTCCCTATACCCCTTAGGCTTAGGAACGCTAGGGTCAAAAATTTGGATTTCTGGCAGAGTAACTAGATTCGCCGCTGACAAGCGGTCAAATAAGGAGTCCCTAGACTCCGCATACGGGGTGAATTGTCGCCTAGGGCGACGCTGCTGATACTGTTCTTGTCTCCTGTTATCTCTTTCGTAAGCAGGAGGCACTGCCTGGTAGTTAGCCTTTTGAGGCTGCGTTTCTTGCACAGGCGCTGGGACATTTATCGCAACTTGGTTGATTGCAGCGTGTTGTGGTTGCGTTGTCCCAGCTTTTAGTGGTTTTATTCCACTCTTTCTTCTTAGGCTTGGCAATTGCGCCTTCGCCTATCTTAATCTCTTCTATGACTTCGGCTTGCGCCAAAGCTTCTTCTAAGCTGTCGTATTGTCGCAGCAACAATAGACCGGAGATTGATTTTAAACAACTTTTCGTGAACATTTGCGTGAGGTCCGACATGGGAGGACGGTAGGGTAACTTAGAAAGCAAAGCTCTCCATCGGTTCCCGTACGCTGCCATTGTTTCCTCCTCAAATTGTTTAAGGCTAGCAAGATCACTAAGTGATGCCTTCTTCCTTGTGTTGAAGGCGAAGCGTTCAAGAAACGCATCTACCAGCTGATCTAAGCTGCTTATGCTATGTTTGGGCAGCTGTGTGAACCAATCCGAGGCGGGGCCTGCGAATGTGGTTATGAATGTTCTAAGCAATAACGCGTCATTATCTTGAATGCCGAAGCATTGGCTTAGAAACCGTGTAACATGTTCCTGTGCGTCCTCTTCACCTTTAAAAACTGCCAATTGAGGCAACTTAAAGTGTTCGGGGTAGAGAGGTGTAGGCACTGAGGGATGCACCGGATTATTGTGGAGTAGACGTAATGTGGGTTTTTGATGCCCAGCAACTTTTGTCTCCACCGACTCTAAACGCTCCAATAGCGCTTGGTATGCATCGGAAGATTTTATTTCTTCCTCTCTTGTTCGCTCTTGTTGCAAGTTACGGTAAACTGGAGGCCTATGGAGGGGTGGCCGAATGGCATCCTTCCTGCCTTGATGGGGAGTTTCGATATACTCCTCTTCTGGTTCATACTCCTCGTAAAATTCTTGAGGAGTCTCAGGGCGAAACCTATGACCCTGATCAAGTTCTTGCTGAAGGTACCCATCATTGTTTCGGGGAGTTGCCTCCCTTTCAAATCTATGGGGTCTTGGAGGTAGAGTTTGACGAGGTCGTGGAGACCTGTCTTGCGCCAACGGATTACGCCTCTCATACTGTTTAGCTCTTTGGATGCGAGGGGTTGGCCCCCTCTCAGGTATTTCATAGCGTAACTCATCCGCTTCGCGTTGCATGCGTTCTTTATCCAAGCGGTATTGATACTCTATCTCTTGTTGACTTTGTTTAAGCCGCATGATTTGGGCTTGACGGGTGGTATATCTGGCGACAACTGGATCAATTTGTTCTACCCTATTTTGTTTGGGAGGTTCAAATGTTCCTCCTATGGGTCTACCTTGATTTTGATGCTCTAAGGTTTCAATGGGTCGCTTCCCTCTGTCGAGGTAGGTGGTATGTGCTCGAGGTTCTGGCCTCAAGGGGTGATCATGATATCCTGTTGGTGCGGAAATGCAAGGTTCCCGCATTGTTTGTTGCTCTCGAGGAATGTGATGGTTTTCCTCATACTCCCTTTCATGAGTGTAAATGGGATGGGCGGAGTTAGGTCGCCCTATGTAAGGAGCCCCGCGCTCCGGATGTGGTCTTTCTGTTCTGATGATAGGTAAAGAAGGGACGCCATATCCATGTTGCCCCTCTAAATGGACAGTGCAGCTTGTTTAGCGCTTCATTGCACGGTGGCCACTCATGCCTACCTTCAAGAGGTGATTCTCTATTTATGTCAAGGTCTACATGTAAGGCATCTTCCCGAAAGGGGCTTCTTTGAATAGGCATACCCCACCGAGGATTCTGAATTGGATTCTTTTGTAGGTTAGACCGATAAGGCGGTATAACCAAATCCTCAGGACTGAAGTGAAGGCAACTTGTGCCTGATTTTTGTGTACCTCTCGGAGCTTCCGCCCTTGATTGGGCTTGACTACGGGTGTACACCATTGCGGTGCTTCTATGCTATCTAAATAAGTTTTTATCTCGTTTTATGATTTTCTCTTTTTTTTTTGTCTACACTAAGCATAATTAAACACACACATTCACAAGACCGTGATTATCTCTTTTAAGGATTCTTGGTGTGCCCTAAACTGGTTTAGTGCATTTTGATGTTTTGTTTTGTTTTTGTAAGTTTTGTAGAACGTTTAAATGCATCATGTAGGCTCTTATAACTCCAAAAGGTCGCCCCTTCAATATACCTGCCAGGCCGATATACCAACCTCTCTATATACCCGCCCTTACGAGAGGGAGATTATAGGTACGTGAGAGCAGAAGGTACGTGGTACATAGGCGGTACGGAAGGGGGATTGTCCTGTTAATGACACCTACCATAGAAAACTTATCCTCGCACGCATGGGAATCACCCCAGCTACGCTCGGTCTGTCTTCGTCAGGATTTACGCCTAACAACAGTTGACAATCGGGAAATGGATGCAAATCAAGCCAAGGCGGTGATTAAATCCACCAATGGTCTTGATCAAGGGATGGGGTCTTAAGACCAGCTCCTTGGTTTAAAGTTGTCTCGTGATGTGTGTGGGATTCGTTTTATCCAATAAAATGAAACTAGCATACATGACTTTTCCTAATGCAATGCAAGATTAAATGAAAACAATTAACGAAGCAAAAACAAAAACAGAAACAGAAAATTATAACAGAGATCATGAAAATCCCTACCTCTTCTCTGCCTGCTCCTGTTATCTCTGAATTTCTGCTCTGAAAATCCGCAGACAGGAATTCGTCCCTCCGGGAGACGAATTGCAGAACAGAATTCGTCCCACCCAGAGACGAATTTGAATTCGTCTCGGGGTCGGACGAATTGCGAGAAAAGGATTCGTCCCTCGTCGGAGACGAATAGCAGTCTGCAACAAAAAAAAAGTGTACCTGTCAAGCACAAACACAAAAATTTGATCAGTTTCTGTGATTTCAAAAACCAGGGAACAGGGTCCCACCGTGATCGCCACTGAAAGCACGAGATTCCGGTCAAAAGAAACACCAAGTGCAATTGCATTCAAAATTAATCACGCTTAAGTCCTAGGAATGTACATTGCATGAAACGAAAAGAGACATGTTGTAAGAGACGCAATCAGATAAAGAAAAACAGCCCTTTCATTAATTTCTTTCGGTCTCTGTTACAATAATGCCTCCTCCCTTTTCAGGGGCTAGGAGCGCAAATAAGGTTTGATTACAATCGTTGAATGGTTCCTCCTTCCGCGTGCCCACGATTGCACTGGGCGGGCTAAGATGATGCCGCCTCTGATGTTGATGGGTTCTTCGCCTCTGTTGCTTCTCCTGCAAACAAAGAAATGATCAAGACGTTAGTAGCACCTCGTTGCAAATGAAAATCATTCTCTCTCTAAAACTAACAAAATATGCATACGAATATTTGCCTGAAACCATGAAAACAATGAATCCAAATTGCTTCAAAATCTGACAGAAGGTAAGAACAGTCACCAGAAGGCCACTGCCACTGAGGCAGCTGGCCAATTCACCTTAAACTGGAATTCGTCCCTGGGCAGGACGAATCTCGACTGTAATTCGTCCTTGGGTGGGACGAATTCTTCTGAATAGGAGAAATCGACCTGCTGCTGCTCCAATGTCAGATCCCGGGACCTGCAAAACTCCCGCAAATAGGGGGGTTAGGTAATTGGGGCCATTTTGGGACGACCCAGATGGTCGGATTTTCCCAATTTGACCTCCTCCCTCAGGAATTTAACCTTGACACCTGCAAGTTAGCGAAACGATAAAGCAATACAAAACACCCTAAACTCTGACCAAAAGCTACAAAATTGCAATTATAGACTAATCAGACCTAGTAACATAGAATGCAATCTAAAAATTAATCTAAAGTGCTCAAAAACTGAAATTAGGACTTGGGGGTGCGGGGGTGCCCAAGTGGGCCTCCCACCGTTGGCCCTCGATTTTGGAGCCAATCCACCAAGGATGGGCCCAAAACCTTTTAGGATTGGGGGGTCGGCGAATTGGTAGGTTCAGATGTCCATGCGTCGGATTTGAGTAAGGTTCGAGCTTCCAAAGGCCACCCAACAACCTCCCTTGCAAAAGAGATTGATGGATGTAGGAAGGTGAACAAAGGGGGATGCAAATGAGTCTTCGATTCGGCAAGCACTTCGTTGCTTGAACACTCCTTCCACCTGTATCTTTTGGGTGAGAAAAGTCCCACATTTTATAGACCCAAGGGGTCTCTTTTGGGAGGGAAGCACAAAAGCCAAGTGTTGACCATGGGCGCCATGTGGCGGTCTTGTCTTCCCATGAGGGAGGGGAGTCCTTCACTGACTTGAACTTTGATAAATGCTTCTTGTAATAGTCCTCTAACGGCCCCTCTCTCCACTTACACATGCGTGCAAGGTAGGAGCCCTTAACCGATCGTTCGGGCTGCCACTTGGCACCATTTGCCCTTTTGCCCGTTAAGCTTAGAATTCGTCCCACCCGGGGACGGATTCAGAATTCATCCTGGGGTGGGACGGATTCTATTTTGAATTCATCTTCGGGTGAGACGAATACTGGGCAAAGTGTCCAAGTGTGCCAAATTGCTCCTTGACCTTACAAAATTGCTATGAAAGTGGTTAAGACCACTGTTTGACCTCTGAGGGCTGCCCTGGGGGCTGTGTTTTTCAAAGCGATCAGTGTTTGCAGTCACATAATCGGATTGGTGCTGTTTTGGTGTCTACAGGTAGTCATCCCCAAAGCCTAAAATATCAATACCCTTACTTCATAATCTCCATCATCCCCTTGGTTCCCAACATCATAAGGATTCATACTATCCGCCCCTAACCAGGATGGGTAGTCATCCCCAAGGCCAACAGGATCAAGGTCATTCACAAGCTCAAACTCACACCGCTCAAAATACAAAATCAAGTAACAGTGGTTATCACCACTATTCAAAATCCTTGCTCAAAAAGAAAAATAAATAGAAAAATAAATAGTGATTTGCATCACTATATATGCGAGAAAGTCTCCCAAATCATTTAGCCAACAAACAACCTAAACTTGAATCTTTGGAATTCTCAGCATTCGAAAACCATCTAGGTGATCCTCATTACAGGTTTGGTTGACAGCCTATCTAGCAAAGGTGGTATCCTACCCACATGACGATATGTCTGTCACATTCACTTTGCATATATGCAGACCAATGTTTGCATAAGGATGAGCTAGCTTATGATATCCTAGATAACACCGCAAATTAATCTAACTAAATACAAAAAAGGAGTTAGTGGAGCTAGTTAGGTGATCCTTAGTATAGGTTCGGTTGAAAGCCCATCTAGCACTGGCGGTATCCTGACAAATACCACATAAATGAACTCAATTACACACACAAGGATGTGAAATAGCTTGGTCAAAAATGAGTTCGATTCATACCTTGGTCAAAAGTCTTGTAAGACAAAGTACAGTAATGGCTAGTGAGTTAAAATCGTTTGAGTCTCAGAAAACCTTAGCTACATTTCTAAACCAACTGTGCTACTTTTCATCTTTGCAATACCATCAAAAAATACAAAAAAAGAACAACCACATGTATACATACAAAGTCATGCATCACAGCAATCACCTAAAAACAAAATAATAGAGTTCTAAACAGTCTATGGTGCCATAGCCAAAAATCACAAATCCCATTCATCCACTTCATTTCTGCATATCACATATAAATCAAAAACACTTGCATTCATCATAACGTATGCATCCATCAAAATAAATAAACATTCATACATCCATATTCATCAGCCATCATGCATAAGATCAAATCATCACATGTGCATAACCAAAATAGAAGCCGGTATATATATATATATATATATATCATCAAAAAAATGCCCGTAGGCTACAAAAATGGTCCTCAAACCCCGCAATCATGTAACAAAACCACCCAGCCTAAGGCGTCGGCCACCATGATCATGCAGAATCAGTGCGACGGGAACTACCCCCCATGGTGTGGGTCCTATGGGACCCCGTAGGGCGGCTACTACTAGCCCCCGCATCATGCCTGCTATCACCTCCCTCATCCAATCGCCTGCGACGAGATGATGCTGACTTCTTAGTACCACCGTCCCTCATTCGATGTGAAGATCCACCTCCCGACAGCTCAGGTAGATACCCATCGAGGTGGATAATCTCCCCCTCCATCTCCATCTGGTGCCGGAACCACTCTGCATCTCACCACCGATAGTAGGCCAATGCATCGTTGCGCTGCACCAAAACCCTATCCCACTCTGCTAGCTGAGCCCGTAGGATATCCCTCTCCTGTAGCACATCCCCCAGCTCCTGTACTGCATCCCCCAACTCCTGATCTCGCATTCACAATAGCTTTGTCAATCGTGCATTCTCAGTGCGTACCCTGGACTCCATCTCCTCCGTATCCGCCTGAGGCACAGGACTCTCTAGAACACCAGCCTGCTCTGGCTCCCACTACTCTGCCATGTCCTATATCTTCGACTGATCCGAACCCCCCAAATCTACATCCTCACCCTCCACCTCCACCATGTCCGCATCCTCCAACGGAGCTCCCCAATCATCCCCTGGTGCCTTAGCACCCTCCACTATCGCCTCTGCGCCTCCCAGTGGCCCCCCTCCTTGCCATCATCGTAGTACCCACCACTGGTCATACTCTGCGGTAGTCCCGACGTCATCCATGTCAGGGATGTTGATCATCACATCTGAATCCTCGCCTAGTGGCACGATGATCGATCGGTCTAGAGTCCTCTCATCTCCCTAACGTCGATAGACTACGGGCTCACTAGGAAACCCCTGGTGCATCCCAAATTGTCATGTAACTCAGCTATATGAGAAGAACTCATGCTCGGTCCCGTGTCGCCCAATCAGCCATGGCTCCTTGCGTACCCATCGGAGCTACTCTCCAGCCTCCGACCAAGCTGGACAGTCCCGATAAGGGCACCAAACCACATCCCCTAGAGTGAGCCGAGAGAAGGCATCAACATAGTGCCCTACGACACCTGCCCACTATCGACTCTGCCCCTCCTCTCTGAACTGTCGCCACAAAACTGCATACCCTATCTCCTTATCCTCCATTGCCACCCGAGTCATCCATGGTAACCCGGTTTGCCTCTCAACTGATATGTGCTGCCAACCCTAGCACTGCAAAAAATAACTACAGCTGATCCCATTTCACTGTCGGTAGCGAACCTCGTACAACTCCCCATAGAGCTGTGCCATTAGTGTCTGTCCCCATCTCAGGATCAGCGGTGCCTCTATCGGGCACTCTACCAACTGCCACACCAAATCCAGTAGGTTCCATGGGAACCTCGTGCCTAATGAGTCAGGTAATAGCATGTTGGAAATGAGGCCCATAAGGAATGTGTGCCTCACTCCTAACACCCCCCTCTCCTGCCACCATCCAACCAAAATCCCACCAACCTGGCAGTCCACATCGGCCATCTCCACTGGGCTCTCTATGCCCAACCGCTCCCAATGCTCGAAGCACCTCGTCAGTACATCCGTCCACTGATCACGCGGCGATGTCCTGATGGGCAGTCCATCTATCAAAATCCGAAGAAGTCGATAGATATCCTCCAAAGTGACAGTCATCTCCCCTATTGGGAGATGGAAGGTGTTGGTCCGCGAATCCCAAAGATTGATCAGGGCCATCAAATAGGCCTGATCCGTGACCACAGGCTCTAGTCAAGCCACCTACTTGAGCCCAAGGGCATCAAGCCACTCCCAGTCAACCTCAGTCAGTACCCCCCATGCCTCAGTAAAAGCAGTGGGTACACGGTACCGACTCCTAAAAACCTGCAAAAGAAAACAATTCAAAAAAAAAAAAAATTAATTAAAATCATGGAAAAGAACTGTACAGTAATAACATGCATATACAATATTGCCTACCAATGTACAGCAAAAACAAGCACAAAAAATTCAAACAAAAATCAAATTTTCAGTTCTAGGGTTTCTAATCCTAACTGATTAATTTACAAACAAAAATTCAAAATTCAAACAATTTTTCAGTTCAAAGGTTCCTAAATCCTAACTGATAAATTTCAAAAAATAAAATGAAACAAAATTTAAAAAAATATTTTTTCAGTCTTAAGGTTTCTAATCTTAACTAATTAATTTAAAAACAACATAAAAATTTCAAAAACACAAAATTATGTCTTAGGGTTTTACGTTCCGTTATCCTAGGGTTTAGATGTAAGAAAAATTCTTTACCTAGGTTTTACACTACGTTTAGTTGTACACTAATTCTTAGTTGTCTTTAATTCAATTTCAGGGTTTAAGTTTTAAAAATTTTGAAAAACATCATCACAAAAATAATCAAATAAAACAATTGCAATTTTAAACAAAAATAAACTCTAGGGAGCACTTACTGGTCTCGCTTCGGCTCCGCCGCTCGATCCGGTTTGTGTACTCATGATGGTAGGGAAAATCTGGCAGTGCTTCACTTCGTAGAATTAACCTCCTTCTCCCTAGAGCTCCAGATCACAAGAAAAATCAGATGCAAATGAGCCCAAACCCTAGTTTTGGCCCTTAAATAGGCTTTTGAGCTGGAATTCGTCCTTCACTGGGATGAGAGCTTTGGTTAGCACTCGTCCCACCTAGGGACGAATTCTAAAGCTGGAATTCGTCCCACCCCGGGATTAATTCAGGCCAGAAACTTCAAAAACATAAAAAAAAAATGAACAAAAATGCATTAAAACCGATAATAAATTTTCCCGATGAGAGTGCTATTGCACTTAACATCCCGAGCATACAAAATAGATGTTGGGGTCACAAATTGTCATAATCCTACTCCCTAAGAAGGCTATCTTAGCCGGACCGCTCCATGGGAAGATGGATTTTCACCAATTTCAGCTCCAAACAGCGTCGCAAAAAGGGTTAGCACCCACAAAAAATAGGTCTAAATTTTGGAAAAATTGCACATGCTTAACAATAAACCATCTAAAGGCACCCTTGCACAAGTCATCTTGGGTCAAGCGACTCGTCGCTTTTCTCACGAAGGTCATTCCCTCATCGATTCGTCACTTGAGGGGGTAGTCACACTTAGTCACCAATCAACAAATACACACCCAATCAAGGCAATGACATGCATTCAAAGAATCATTGACAAATACAATCATGCTCCTGCTTGGGGAAATAAACAAGCAACAATCATAATATGATCAAATCACTTGTCATTTTGTGAATCATGAACACAAGGTTCCCCCCATGGACAAAAGGTTGCGCCCTTTGCATATTCATGACTGATCAATGTCCAAGCTCAAGTCACACCTCACCAAAACAAGTTAATACTTGAAATCAAATTCCTTCACTCGTCAAAAGCAAGGATTCAAGAATGCATGCCCTTTCCATACTTGGGGCATCAAAATTTGGTTAGGTGACAAAGAACCCTAATCATTAGTGCTTTGGTTATCTATTTTTTCTTGGCGCTGCGCCATGCACAGCGCATCCCAAAAAGGGGCATCTTTAGACACCAAAACAACACCAATCCGATTATGTGACTGCAAACACTAATCGCTTTGACACACACAGCCCCCAGGGCAACCCTCAGAGGTTAAACAATGGTCCTAACCACTTTTGTAGCAATTTTGGAAGGTCAAAAGGCAATTTGGCACATTCAGGCACTTTGCTCAGTATTCATCTCACCCAGGGACGAATTTAAACTAGGATCCGTATCAGCCAGGGATGAATTCTAAATTCATCTTTAGTCAAGACAAATTCCAGGTTTAATGGGCAAAAAGAAGAATGTTGCCAAGTGGCAGTCGAGGACAGTCAATTATTGCCTCTTGCCATGCATGCGCGTGTAGGTTAGTAGATTGGTCATTGGAGGACTGTCACAGGGGCAGTCGTGGAAGCCCAAGTCAGGGAGGAGTCTCCTCCCTCTGGGGAAGGCATGGTCACCACGTGGCCCCCCTGCATGCCCCTCCAAAGAAACCCCTTGGGTCTATAAAATGGTGGACTTTCCCACCCAAAAAGGATAAGTTGGAGGCATTTTCAAGCAACGAAGTGCTGCCAAATTGAACACCCCATTGCACCCTTTTTCGATTCACCTTTTCACATCCTTAGTCTCTTCTGCAATAGAGGTTATTGGGTGGCTTTTGGAAGTGTGTATCCGAACCCAAACCCAACATTTGACCACCTTAATCCACCAATTTGTCGACAACCCAATCTAAGAGATTTTGGGCCCATCCCTATCGGATTATTGCTGAAATCAAGTTCCAACGGTGGGTGGCCCATTCGGGCACCCCACACTTTTTTTAAGTTTCATTATAATTCATTTTTCTGTCATTTATTCATCTCTAATTCCATTCTATTATGACTAGATAGTTCATGTATTCAATTTCATAATGTTTTAATCAGATTTCATCATGTTCTCGTCGCTTTTGTTGTCCCACTAACTTGCAGGTAGCAATGCCAAATTCTCATTGATGGAGGTCAAATTAGGAGAATCTGACCATCTGGGTCGTCCCAAAATGGCCCCAATTACTTAACCCCTCTGTTTGTAGGTATTTTGGAGATCCCAAGGTGTGAAATTTGAGCGGCATCAACTTAGCATTTTAACACAGTCGAATTCGTCCTACCCGTGGGCGAATTACAGTAGAATTCATCCTGACCAGGGATGAATTTCAGTTGAATGCAAATTGGCTGACTGTTTCAATGGCAGTGGACCTCAGGTAATGTTTTCTGGTCTCTGTCAAGTTTGCAGGTGATTTAGATTCATTTCATGCATCATTTTAGTCAATCTTAGGCATACATCCTTCATTATTTTAGAGAACTAACGTTTCATATTTGCAGCAGGTGCTACTAACGCCTTTGTTATTTCTTTGATCGCAGGAGAAGCAGCAAGAACCAAGGATTCATCAACACCAGTGGCGACAACATTTTGGCCTACCCATTTTGCATGTGGGCACGCAGAAAGAAGATCATTATTCAATTTTGTAATGGAAACATGTTAACGCTCCTAGCCCCTAAAAAGGGAGGAGACGTCTTTGTAACCGAGGTTAAGAGAATTGAATAAAAAGGGTTGTGCTTTCCATACCTCTTTTCTTTCGTTTTCGATTCGTCTCTTTTCTTTGTTTTGTGCATTTCAAAGGCATACGATTAAAGTGTTATATTTTGTTTTACATTGCATAGCTATAGTTTTCCTTTTATTTCCTAAATCTCATGCTTTCACCTTGAGCTTGGTATGAGAATATGGATTCTTTCTTTCTCGTTATGAGTCTAATTCTATAGTATATATTTGGTGAGAAAGATATGATAACACTATTCTTGTTCTCTATGTTTATGATCTTATTCTCAGTGGTAGTTCTACTTGTCACATTCAAATTGTAAAATGCTCTCTTTTTGAGAGATTTGAGATGGTTGATCTAGATTTGGATCATTACCTCCTTGGATTTTAATTCACACAAATAGATTTAGGGATTTCATTATATCATCAAACTTATACTCTTGATCTTCTTCAGTTATTTCGTATGGTTGATTGCAAGCCTTCTTCGATGACTTTTCAAATTGGGGACACTTTAACTTCTTCCTGCACTTCACCCCTATGCGATGCTACTCTGTACATATATCTAGTATCGAGTCTATTGTATCTAACTCATACTCACCCTAATATTTCCTATATTTTTGGTTTAATATCTCTATTTTCTTAGATACCTCATTTAAGCCATTGGTAGGCATCAAAGCGAATTATTTGCTATCTACAGGGTACCACAAATTTTAGACTATTCTATGGTAGAAGATCTACAGAGATTGTAGGGTACACTAATTCGAATTGGGTAGGTTCAGTTGATGACAGATGCTCCACATTTAGATATGTGTTTTATTTTGGTTGTTCACTTATTTCATGGTCATGCAAAAAATAATAGGTCGTTGCATTATCATCTACAAAGTTACAATATATAGAAATAGTTTTGGTCAATCAGGAGGCTCTTTGGATCCATAAAATATTGAGAGAGTTTTATTTTTTTCATGATTAGCCTATTGTTATTTGGTGTGACAACCAAAGTGCAATTCATATTTCTTGCAACCCAATTGAACATTAGTGTACCAAGCATATTAAGATATACATGCACTTAATTCGGTAGCACATTCAATATAGGAATATTTGCTTGTAGTATATTCTAACATAGACATAGATTGAAAATATCTTCACAAAAACCTTTACTTCCCCATGCTACCATAAATTACATGAGAGAATTGGGGTAAGAAAGTTATCCTAGGGGGGTTATATTGAGAACATCTTCCTCTCCATTCTTCTTCTTCTTCTTCTCATTCTCTTCAAAAGGAGTTATGTTGCACTATATGTACATGAGTAACTTATCATGCCTTGTTGTTGACACCCATTTTAGTTGATATACCACTTATTTACTATTGCTATAATATATTGTACATGAGTACCTTACTAGACCTTATTGTTAGGACTCATTTTAGTGGATATGCCACTTCCTTCATGTTGTTCCACTTACCCCTAGTATCATTTAAGGGGGCATGTTTGAATAAATTTTAAGTTCCACTAGGATATTTTGACTAGAGTTATCACTCTTGCATGAGGTAGGTAAACTCCCAGTTAATATTAGCTTAGATCTATTGGGTTGTTGTAATCCAATGGCTCACAATGATCAAATTTGCTATTTATACAAAGTTGATCCTATGGAATAATCAATCAGTTTTTTGATCTTTAATAATGCTTTGCATATCTAGTTTCTTGGATTTAATATTGCCTTTCAATATTTCATCGATATCTAGGTTACTTCAAATGAAGGAGTCATATTTTCCAACTTATCCAGGGATGCCCTTATTTGAGGGGAGAATAAGGATAGAATTATATAATCTAGTTATAAGTAAAGTTTAGAATAAACTACCAACATGAAAAGGTAGAAGGTTATCATTAGTAGGAAGAGTTTTGCTAATTAAATCAGTATTACATGCCATTTCAACGTATTATATGTCCTTTTATATAATGTCAAAATTGATAGATTTTTTTTAATCTATATTATGCGGTCATTTTTGTCGTTCAGATTGCATTATAAAAGGAAATTTTTTTTGGTAAAATGGAGCAAGGTGTGTGATAATAAAACTAAGGGAGATCTTTTTATAATATTTCTTATGGATGCAAACTTAGCTCTTAGGGGAAAAGTAATTTGGAGATTATACAAAGAGAGTCAAAGACAATGGAAAAATATCTTTCTATGTAAATTTATTGAGCTTAATAACCCAAGCTTAATATTTATTGTACTGTCACTACCAAATGGTTCTACTCTATGGAATGTTTTTAAAACAAAGATGAGGATGCATGATTTTCATAAAAATAAGAATACATTTAAAATAAAAATAGGAAATACATAATTTTTTATAAAAATGTATTCAATAATAAGTCTTCAACATCAAAACTAATAAAATATAAAAGATACTCTAGATAATTTTTATGTTTTACATTTACTACATTTTTTCATACAAACAAGTTTTACAATTTCTTATCGAATCAAATTTCTTATTTAAAAATCAAATTTAACAAAACAAATGAATGAGTCATTTTATTATATCTCCATTGTTTTATGATTTTCTTTTAGAATTCTTATTTCATTTGTGAAAAGTATCTTTATTTAATAATTTAACTAGAATTTTATTAAGTTTAAAATAATAATTTTTTTTTGTAAATAATTATATGAGCAATGTTATCTTTTTAACTTCCCACTTGCTCTCCAACTCCTTTACATGAGCGTATATGTTGTATATAAACGGTTCCTCATCTAAAAATATATATAAATATAAATTAATTAATTAAATTTTTTAAGATTTAAACAAAAATTTAGGTTCAAATTTTATTAAAATATTAGATGATCTATTGTAGTAAAAAACAATATTATAATTCTAAAATGATAATATAAATATAATGATAACACAAATATATTTTAAATTTTATATAACTTATTATAATATAATAATGATATAGTATAAAAAGATTGTTTTAATTCCATATAACTTATTATAATATGAATAAACCTATTTTAATTTGGAAAAAATTATATAAGTAGTGCTAAAGTTCATTTTTTTCGATTGAAATGCATGCTACACATATTAAATTACAAAGTACTTTTTGTAGTATTATAATAAAACATATATTTATATGACACTTATATATAAAAGACATGAAAATAAGTCTTCACCTTGAAACTCTACACTTTTAACCACTTCTATATTATTTTATAAAATATAAATACTTTTTCATTTAACCTTTTTATTATTTCATAAAAATGTTTTTTTCCATAAAATTTTAATATTGGTTTGCAATGTAAAACACTTTACTCATTACCATTTAATAAAAAATTGTAAAAAATCACATAATTTTTTTTTATATTTGATTAATGTAAGAAACTTATATATGTTTTAGAACACTTATTTTTTTTTTTTTTTGATGACGAACCTTTTATAAACAACATATCAGCAACATGTGAGGGGAGATATTTGAACCTGGGCCTCTCGATAACTGAAGAGTTTTATTTTTGGATCACTTACCTCAAACTCAATCAATATACAAATCCTTTTTTATAATTATTTATAAATCTGTAAATAAATCATAGCCTACAACTCCTATTTTTCCAATGATATACTCAAACCTAATAAATCAACCTGTTTTATAAATGTTTGTTAAAGTTAAATAAAATTCTTCTTAAATGATTTTTGCCATTATTATCCAACAAATCATGGCCTTAAGGTTTCTAAAGCTCATTTATCAATCAAGATTTTATTATTGGTGTAAGTGGTAAACTTATCCTATTTAAATATAATACATATAATAATATCATTTATTTATTGTATAAAAGTTTACTTAGTAAAAAAATTAATCTATAATAGTTTGAATTTTTGAATTTTTTGCCTTCGATCTTGTGATCATGAAGAAAGCTTTCACTCACTTAATGTTCAAAGGCTTTTGGGTAGAGTTGAATCGTCATATGTTCTAATCATACAATACAAAGACAAACATCAAACCTCATTGAAAGTGAAACTTTTTACCCACTAAGAATACATTTAAAACAAAAATAGGGAATACATAATTTTCATAAAATTTTATTCAATTATAATTCTCAAAAATTAAAACTAATGCAATATAACATAAAATATGTGGATAATTTTTATGTTTTACATTTTCTACATTTTTCCAATACAAACAAGTTTTACAATTTCTTACCGGATCAAATTTCTTATTTAAAAATAAAAATTAACAAAACCGATGAAAAATTTATTAATTTATATGTCCAATGTTTTGTGATTTTCTTTTAGAATTCTTCACTCATTTCCATCTTTAATGTTTAATTTTAAAAACAAAAATGTGAAAATTATTTTGATTTAATAATTTAACCAGCATTGTATTTAGTTTTGAATAATAATTTATTTTATATATAATTATATGAACAATGTTATCTTTAAAAATATAGAATAGTTAAAAAAAAAATTTAAGATTTAAAGAAAACATTTAGGTTTAAATATTATTAAAAAATTAAATTATTTGTCATAATACCAAAACAATATTGTAATGCTAAAATAATAATATAGATATATCATTTAAATTTCATATAATTTATTATAATATAATAATAATATAGTATAAAAGGACCGTTTTATTATAGATTGTACAGATTACTAGGTATGGACAAATGGAAAAAAAATGAAAAAAAAAAACATGAGGATAGCTAGCTATGATGAAATCAAAAGCTTCCTCATCGTTACAAACCCAATATATGAGTTGAGAAGAAAATCAAATATGTTTACATAAAAGTTTTAAAGAAATTCAAAATTTAGTCATTGCATTTATTGCATAAATTTGCTGAACATAAAGTCACGCATCTAAATCTTTATTATGTTCCATGTTTATTATGTTCAGAAAATTTATATAATACATGGAAATCATGTCTTATATTGTACGTTACGACTAGACTGCCCTACAATACAAATAAATTCATCCATTGCTACCAAATCATACCTCTCACACACCGTAAACATTGCTGAAATATGTGAAGGAAACCTTGTGATTTCCTTCCATATATTTAGATTCAAAGTGAAACTCCCAGAAAACTGAATTGCAATGTATGTTGGTGAAATTTAAGCAACCAAGGACCATGTAAGACCCGCATTGAAAGAAGAATTTATTGTACTTTTTTTTTTTATGATTCTGAGCCAACTGAGGCACCTCCACAATAACCACATCTGATGTGTATTCCTCTGTGTTTTGATAATTGAAAACCATAATATATTTCGAAGGTCATTCCCTCATCGATTCGTCGCTTGAGGGGGTAGTCAAACTTAGTCACCAATCAACAAACACACACCCAATCAAGACAATGGCATGCATTCAAAGAATCATTGACAAAGACAATCATGCTCCTGCTTGGGGTAGTAAAAAAGCAACAATCATAATCTAATCAAATCACTTGGCATTCCCGAAGCATGAACACAAGGTTCCCCTATGGACAAAAGGTTGTGCCCTTTGCCTAATCATGACTGATCAATGTCCAAGCTCAAGTCACACCTCACCAAAATAGGTTAACACTTGAAATCAAATTCCTTGGCTCGTCAGAAGCAAGGATTCAAGAATGCATGCCCTTTCCATACTTGGGGCATCAAAAGTTGGTTAGGTGGCCAAGAACCCTAATCATTAGTGCTCTGGTTATCTATTTTTGCTCGACGTTGCGCCATGCACAGTGCATCCCAAAAAGGGGCATCTGTAGACACCAAAACAGCACCAATCCAATTATGTGACTACAAACACTGATCACTTTGACACACATAGCCCCCAGGGCAGCCCTTAGACGTTAAAAAATGGTCCTAACCACTTTTGTACCAATTTTGGAAGGTCAAAAGGCAATTTGGCACATTCAGGCACTTTGCTCAGTATTCGTCTCACCTAGGGACGAATTTGAATTGGGATCTGTCTCACCCAGGGACGAATTCTAAATTCGTCTTTGGTCAGGACGAATTCCAAGTTTAACGGGAAAAAAGAAGAATGCCGCCAAGTGGCAGCTGAGGACAGTCAATTATTGCCTCCTACCATGCATGCGCGTATAGGTGGGTAGATTGGCTGTTGGAAGACTATCACAAGGGCAGTCATGGAAGCCCAAGTCAGGGAAGAGTCTCCTCCCTCTTGGGAAGGCATGGCTGCCACATGGCACCCCTGCATGCCCCTCCAAAGAGACCCCTTGGGTCTATAAAATGGTGGACTTTCCCACCCAAAAAGAGAGGTTGGAGGCATTTTCAAGCAACGAAGTGCTGCCAAATTGAACACCCCATTGCACCATTTTTCGATTCACCTTTTCATATCCTTAATCTCTTTCACAAGAGAGGTTATTGGTTGGATTTTGGAAGTGTGGATCCGAACCCAAACCCAACATTTGACCACCTTAATCCACCAATTTTTTGACAACCCAGTCTAAGAGATTTTGGGCCCATCCCTAGTGGATTGGTGTCGAAATCAAGCTCCAACGGTGGGCGGCCCATTCGGGCACCCTGCGCCTTTCTAAGTTTCATTCTAATGCATTTTTCTATCATTCATTCATCTTTCATTTCATGTTATGTTGTCTAGATAATTTATAACTTCGATTCCATAATGTTTTGATCAGATTTCATCATGCTTTTGTTGCTTTTGTTGTTCCACTAACTTGCAGGTAACAACATCAAATTCTCGGTGATGGAGGTCAAATTGGGATAATACGACCATCTGGGTCGTTCCAAAATGCCTCCACTTAGCTAATCCCTCTTTTTGTAGGTATTTTGGAGATCCCGAGGTGTGGCATTTGAGCGGCATCAACTCGACATTTTAACACAGTCGAATTCGTCCTACTCGGGGATGAATTACAGCAGAATTCATCCTGCCCAAGGATGAAGTTTAGTTGAATGCAAATTGGCCAACTATTTCAATGGCAGTGGCCCTCAGGTAATGTTTTCTGGTCTCTGTCAAGTTTGCAGGTGATTTAGATTCATTTCATGCATCATTTTAGTCAATCTTAGGCATACATCCTTCATTATTTTAGAGAACTAACGTTTCATATTTGCAGCAGGTGCTACTAACACCTTTGTTGTTTCTTTGAACGCAGGAGAAGCAGCAAGAACCAAGGATTCATCAATACCAATGGCGACAACATTTTGGCCCGCCCATTTTGCATGTGGGCACGCAGAAAGAAGATCATTATTCACTTTTGTAATGGAAACATGTTAACGCTCCTAGCCCCTAAAAAGGGAGGAGACGTCTTTGTAACCGAGGTTAAGAGAATTGAATAAAAAGGGCTATGCTTTCCATACCTCTTTTCTTTCGTTTTCGATTCGTCTCTTTTCTTTTTTTCGTGCATTTCAAAGGCATAGGATTAAAGCATTATATTTTGTTTTACATTGCATAGCTATAGTTTTCCTTTTATTTCCGGAATCTCGTGCTTTCAACTTCTACAACCATTGTCTATCCTAAAGAGACCATGGGCAAGTGTCAACATGGATTTCATCATAGATTTACAAAACATAAATGGATACTTGAGCATCATGGTGGTTGTGGATTAATTTTTTAAATATACCATATTCAATGCATATAAATATTCTTGTACAATAAAAGTTGTGATAAGATATATTTTTTTAAATATGTTGAAGTAATAGGAAATCCCTTTATGCATTGTTTCCAATAAGGTTGATCATGTTACATCAACAACTAGGTGTGTCCAATTTGCACACCACTTTAATAAAAAACAATGTTATCAACTTCAAAATTTAACTTATGATTATTTTATTGTTATATGTTTAAAACTCAAATAATTTTAATTATTACAAAATACTATAATAATATAATTTAATTTCTATTCAATACATCAAATACAAACCATGGAAATATAAATATATATATATATATATATATATAATTATAATATATATAACAAACACCATATTAAATAAAAAAACACCATATTGAATCACCATCCTTCCATTACCATTGTCACCAATTGAAGGACCTCTCGGGGCGCCACCGGCTTCATCAACCAAGATGAATTTGGAGACACCATCAACAAACATTGAGCCACTTTATTTTATGGAGCCACTAAATTAAATATTTGATGTTTGTTTTTGTTTGACACTCTAAAATGGTTAAGATTTTAGATATTATTTGAGAAAGTATATTAATTTAAGTATGTGCTATTACAATTCACTTTAGTTTTCAAAACAAAATGTATAAATGTATTATAAGATATATATATCTTAATTTTTTATATTTAAATATAGTTTAATAGTTGCGTGGATTAGAACTTATCAGTTTTCAAACAAATTTCTTTCTTTCCTTTTTTAAACCTCAATACTGTCTCTCAGATTGCAGTTGGAAAGTTTGATCTTCCGTCGGCCCTTTCCTCCTTGATATGGTATAAATAAACCCAAACCCAAGAAATGCAACTCTTCGCAATAGTATAAATAAACCCAAGAATTGCAACTCTTCGCAATAGTATAAATAAACCCAAGAATTTCAACTCTTCCGTTAAAATTCGTCCCAGACATTAGAGGGTTTCAAATAATTTCAGTAAATTCAGCGAGGTTTTCAAATAATTTCGGCTCATTCGGCAAGGGTTTCAAGTAATCTAGATAAACTCAGCGAGGGTTTCAAATATATTCGGCAAAATCGGAAAGGATATTAAGTAGTTTTATTCGAGCAAGATGGCTTCGACAGACATGGACATGACGCCGGCGCCATCGGCGGAGGGTTCTGGAGCAGCAGCAGCGAGCCCCAGCACTTCCAAGAAAGGCAAGCGCTTCGAGATCAAGAAGTGGAATGCCGTTTCTCTTTGGGCTTGGGATATTGCCGTTGACAACTGTGCCATTTGCAGAAACCACATTATGGAACTTTGCATTGAGTGCCAGGCAAATCAAGCGAGTGGAACCAGTGAGGAATGCACAGTTGCATGGGGTACATGCAATCATGCATTCCACTTTCATTGCATTAGTAGGTGGCTCAAAACACGGCAAGTCTGCCCTTTAGACAACAGCGAGTGGGAATTTCAGAAGTATGGACATTAGCTTGTATGTTAAGCTAAAACCAATCTCTTCTACATGATGTTTCCAAGTAAAAATGTTTCTCCATGTTTGGAATTTAATTTAGCCGAGTCCACAAATAATTATTGATATTTTTCGGTTTCTAAGTCATCTCGTCTCTTCGATGATATTTGTTTTTAGTTTTTTTTAAATGTTTTTTTTATAGTTAATGTTTTGTTTTGTTTTTTTTTTAAGTTTTGTATATAATAAATAACTAACTAAATAAATAATATTATTATATATATTATATTTAAATAGTGGTAATTTTACCACTTGCACCAAATAATAAAAGCTTGATTGATAAATGAGCTTTAGAAACCTTAAGGCCATGATTTGTTGGATAATAATGGTAAAAATTGAATTTTACGTAACTTTTTCAAACATTTATAAAAGAGGTTTTGTTGTTTGAGTAAATTATTAGAAAAAGAGAAATTTTATGGCCTAGGTTATTATTTATATACATATTTATAAAGGTGTATTTATTGTTTGAGTTTGAAGCAAGCGATGGAAAAATATGTGTTTTAAAATATATACAAGTTTTTTACATTAACCAAATTTAAAAGAAATAATGCAAATTTTTATCAAATGGTAAGGAGTAAAGAGTTCTATATTGCAAACCAACATTAAAATTTAGTCATATTGCATTAATTTAGTCAATCATAAATACAATGTTTGTCTTTTCATAAAAATGATATATTAAGAACTTCATACAAGTCATTAAACATGATATTATACCTTAAATAGATTATTTGGGCTACTTTTTAATTGCTGCAAGACAAGATGGTTGCCCTAGGAGGGCAAGGAGGGCCCAATTGGGATGTATATAAATTTTCTCTTAGATAGATAATTCATTTACAAATTTACTAAAAGAATTTTTTTCAATGGAGACTTTAGCAGCACAACAAGCTTTACTAAAAATCCTCCTTTGGTTGTTTGAAAAAGCTTTCACTTTTAAAAGTGTTGAGGTTTGATGCTCGTATTTGTATTGTATGATTAGAATATCTAACTACTCAACTCTACCCAGAAGCCTCTAAAAATGAACATGAATTGAGTGAAAGCTTCCTTTATGATCACAATATCAAAGGCAAAAAGTACAAAATATTTTGATGAGTTTTATGAGCTTGACGCCCAAATGCTAGGAGAACATCCTAAGTTAGTTACTCCAGTTGTCCGATTAAGTGTTACATCTTCATATTTAACTGGTGTGTTCTTTGTTCCTTTGATTCTTGCTAGCACAACTACTAGTTTTCTACTTCCCCAACCACATACTCTAGTTTACATTGCCAAAAATCCATCACCACAACCACCAAGGTAGTTTCTAGCATGTAATCACTCTGGACCTCTAAATTTCTTTGTCTTTTCCCCTGTGAAAGAAATATCTTGATGTTTCATTGCTTATGCTCTATAAACATAATTATAGCAGGTCAAGGAGGATTAGAGTTTGGAATCTAGAGAGGTTAATTAACATTTTTATAATTTTTTGTCTTCTCATGAATTGCTTTTCAAACAATTTTTGAACATAATAAAAAATCCCTCAAATTTGAGCTTTCTTATGAATGGGTGGAGTGCTGGAAGGAACAGAACATGAAAGAAATGTTTAGTTTATGTTTAAGATTTAGATGCGTGAATTTCCGTTTAGCAAATTTCCACAATAAATGCAACGACTGGATTTTGAATTTCTTTAGGACTTTGATGTTAACATCTTTTATTTTCTTCTCAACTCATATATATTGGGTTTGGAAAGATGAGGAAGCTTATTTTGACTTCATCATAGCCAGCTATCCTCATGTTTTTTTTTTTTCATTTTTTGTTCATTTTTCCAGATCTGGTAATCTATACTATCTATAATAATTTATATCAAATTAAAACGGTATTTTTATACTATATCATTATTATATTATAATAAATTATAAGAAATTTAAATGATATAGTTGTATTATTATTTTAGAATTACAATATTGTTTTGGCATTATGACAAATAATTTAATATTTTAATAAAATTTAAACCTAAATTTTTCTTTAAATATTAAAAAAATTAATTAACTATTTATAAAAGATAACATTGTTCATATAATTATTTATAAAATAAATTATTATTAAAAACTTAATAAAATGCTGGTTAAAGTATTAAATCAAAATAATTTTCACATTTTTGTTTTTAAAATTAAACTTTACAAGTGGAAATGAGTGAAGAATTCTAAAATAAAATAGCAAAACATTGGACATATAAATTAATGAATTTTTCATTGGTTTTCTTAATTTTGATTTTTAAATAAGAAATTTGATCTGGTAAGAAATTGTAACACTTGTTTTTATGAAAAAATGTAGTAAATGTAAAACATAAAAGTTATCTAGATATTTTATATGTTATATTTAATCAGTTTTGATGTTTGAGAGTTATAATTGAATATATTTTTATGAAAATGATGTATTCCTGAATTTTGATTTAAATGTATTCTTATTTTTATGAAAATCATGCATCCTCATCTTTATTTTAACTGTGTTATTTTTTCTTTTCTTTTTTTGTCTAGAGAAGAAGGAGTTGTATTCAGGTCTTCCATCCTTAAAAATCACAACCCTCTTCTTTACAACTCTTTTTTAGAGATTTAGATATTAATTTCTTTACATACAGATTCAATTCTCATCTCACTTGAATTGCTATAGCTAGAGATATACTTAATTTTTAATAATATGTTTGAATTCTTTGATTTTCATTTTCTAGATCTTCTTCATTTTTGTGTGAATGCAAACATTTTAGAATTTAGCACCCTCTTTCTTGATATTTTCTTACAACCCTCTACTATTTATGCAATACATCTTAGTAGAGTAATATTTTCAAAACATTGCACTTTCATAATTTTGTTATTGTTGGAGCATTAGTGCAAAAAAAAAATTGTAATAAATAATCTATGTGAAAACACATTACTGTTATAAAATAGAGAAAATATTATGTAATAAATAAATAAATATTAGCTGGTGTGTTCTCTGTTCGATGATATTTGTTTTTAGTTTTTTTATAGTTAATGTTTTATTTTTATTTTTTTAAGTTTTGTATATAATAAATAAATAAATTATATTATTATATATATTATATTTAAATAGTGGTAATTTTACCACTTGCACCAAATAATAAAAGCTTGATTGATAAATGAGCTTTAGAAACCTTAAGGCCATGATTTGTTGGATAATAATGGTAAAAATTGAATTTTACGTAACTTTTTCAAACATTTATAAAAGAGGTTTTGTTGTTTGAGTAAATTATTAGAAAAAGAGAAATTTTATGGCCTAGGTTATTATTTATATACATATTTATAAAGGTGTATTTATTGTTTGAGTTTGAAGCAAGCGATGGAAAAATATGTGTTTTAAAATATATACAAGTTTTTTACATTAACTAAATTTAAAAGAAATAATGCAAATTTTTATCAAATGGTAAGGAGTAAAGAGTTCTATATTGCAAACCAACATTAAAATTTAGTCATATTGCATTAATTTAGTCAATCATAAATACAATGTTTGTCTTTTCATAAAAATGATATATTAAGAACTTCATACAAGTCATTAAACATGATATTATACCTTAAATAGATTATTCGGGCTACTTTTTAATTGCTGCAAGACAAGATGGTTGCTCTAGGAGGGCAAGGAGGGCCCAATTGGGATGTATATAAATTTTATCTTAGATAGATAATTCATTTACAAATTTACTAAAAGAATTTTTTTCAATGGAGACTTTAGCAGCACAACAAGCTTTACTAAAAATCCTCCTTTGGTTGTTTGAAAAAGCTTTAAATTTTAAAAGTATTGAGGTTTGATGCTCGTATTTGTATTGTATGATTAGAATATCTAACGACTCAACTCTACCCAGAAGCCTCTAAAAATGAACATGAATTGAGTGAAAGCTTCCTTTATGATCACAATATCAAAGACAAAAAGTACAAAAGATTCTGATGAGTTTTATGAGCTTGACGCCCAAATTCTAGGAGAACATCCTAAGTTAGTTACTCCAGTTGTCCGATTAAGTGTTACATCTTCATATTTAGCTGGTGTGTTCTGTTCCTTGAATTCTTGCTAGCACAACTACTAGTTTTCTACCTCCCCAACCACATACTCTAGTTTACATTGCCAAAAATCCACCACCACAACCACCAAGGCAGTTCCTAGCATGTAATCACTCTGGACCTCTAAATTTCTGTATTTTCCCTATGAAAGAAATATCTTGAAGTTTCATTCCTTATGCTCTAAAAACATAATTACAGCAGGTCAAGGAGGATTAGAGTTTGGAATCTAGAGAGGTTAATTAACATTGTTATAATGTTTTGTCTTCTCATGAATTGCTTTTCAAACAATTTTTGAACATAATAAAAAATCCCTCAAATTTGAGCTTTCTTATGAATGGGTGGAGTGCTGGAAGGAACATGAAAGAAATTTTTAGTTTATGTTTAAGCTTTAGATGTGTGAATTTCCGTTTAGCAAATTTCCACAATAAATGCAATGACTGAATTTTGAATTTCTTTAGGACTTTGATGTTAACATCTTTTATTTTCTTCTCAACTCATATATATTGGGTTTGGAAAGATGAGGAAGCTTATTTTGAATTCATCATAGCCAGCTATCCTCATGTTTTTTTTTTCATTTTTTTTTGTTCATTTTTTCAGACCTGGTAATCTATACTATCTATAATAATTTATATCAAATTAAAACGGTATTTTTATACTATATCATTATTATATTATAATAAATTATAAGAAATTTAAATGATATAGTTGTATTATTATTTTAGAATTACAATATTGTTTTGGCATTATGACAAATAATTTAATATTTTAATAAAATTTAAACCTAAATTTTTCTTTAAATATTAAAAAAATTAATTAACTATTTATAAAAGATAACATTGTTCATATAATTATTTATAAAATAAATTATTATTAAAAACTTAATAAAATGCTGGTTAAAGTATTAAATCAAAATAATTTTCACATTTTTGTTTTTAAAATTAAACTTTAAACGTGGAAATGAGTGAAGAATTCTAAAATAAAATAGCAAAACATTGGACATATAAATTAATGAATTTTTCATTGGTTTTGTTAATTTTGATTTTTAAATAAGAAATTTGATCTGGTAAGAAATTGTAACACTTGTTTTTATGGAAAAATGTAGTAAATGTAAAACATAAAAGTTATCTAGATATTTTATATGTTATATTTAATCAGTTTTGATGTTTGAGAGTTATAATTGAATATATTTTTATGAAAATGATGTATTCCTAAATTTTGATTTAAATGTATTCTTATTTTTATGAAAATCATGCATCCTCATCTTTGTTTTAAATGTGTTATTTTTTATTTTCTTTTTTTTTCTAGAGAAGGAGTTGTATTCAGGTCTTCCATCCTTAAAAATCACAACCCTCTTCTTTACAGCTATTTTTTAGAGATTTAGATTTTAATATTTTACATACAGATTCAATTCTCATCTCACTTGAATTGCTATAGCTAGATATATGTTAGAGTAATTCACTATATAAAATATATTTATATAGAAAAGCAATTATAGTGTTTCAAACTTTAACGGTAGAATTAAAGAAAAATTAGACAAACACACACAGAAGAAGAGACAATGATTTTAACGTGGTTCACCCAATGTGGGTTACATCCACCGAGAATTTTTAGTCTTTCATTTTCTCAATCCAAGCAATAGAGGGTTACAACCTACAACAAACATCTGCTGTAATTTCCTCTCTATATTTCCAAGGAATCAACACAGTAATTTTCTTTGTCATAGTCTTCTTTGTTTTTCCTCACAACTATATATAAGAAAAAAATAGAAAAAACAAACTGCTTTTCTTAATACATTCCAAGATTAACATTGAGTTCCCAACATCTAATTTTGGGATAAAAACAAAAAAACTTTCCCTGGTTGTTCTGTTGTAAATCCGAAAACTTTCTCTGGTAGACTAACAGACTGTAAATCTGGAAAATTTCCCTGCCCGTCCTGCAGTAAATCCAGAAACTTTCTCTGTTTAGCCTCCTCATAATTAGGCTCCATTCCTAAAAATATCCCACTTGGAGACTAATTCCATTGCACCATACTGCAACCAAGGACTGAAAAATTCTCATCATGGCCTCTTATTCCTTAAGGCCAATTGAAGTTGAGCAAAAGCTCAACTTTTCTCTTGACACCACTTTTGTAAGCATATCAGCAAGATTTTGTGATGTGTGAACCTTCCCTAATTTCAAAGATCCATCTTCCACTACTGATATAATGAAATGATACCTGAGTTTGATGTGTTTAGTTTTTGAATGGAATGCTAAATTCTTTGCAAGGTATATAGCACTATGGCTATCACTCCACAACCTATTATCCTCTTACTTCTTCCCCAGTTCTTCCATTAATCTTTGCAACCAAACCATCTCTTTGTTCTTCTCCACCCACCATGACCCGGGCACCAGACACTCATCCGTCAAGAAGTCACATGACTTGTTCATGAGCGCCACGCTATGATTCACCCGGAGCTCGAAGGGTTTCTTGGGGCCCTCCCACCCGGACACGATGTGCAGCTGCACCTACAGGTTGTGCCAGTCGCTCAGATTCTTTGAATCCTGTAGGTACCGTGACTTCCACATGTCGATCTATAGCCTCTCCCTGACATGTTCGTAATGCATGAGCTTGCTGGAGTAGTGAGGGATCACATCAATAACATTCATGATATGCAGCACCCGCAGCTTCGGAAGCGCCTCAAAGTGGCACTTGAACTCCGCGTTGCCCACGCCTGGGCACCCCACCATGAACACCACCACCGGCATGGTCGGTCTCCTAGGCAGAGATGAGGTCATCCCGTTTGTCATGATTTCAAAGGTGCCGAGGCTGTGGCCCATCATGGTTATGCTCACCTCCTTGTCCTTGTACATCCATTTATTGGTCAATGCTCTTTTACCTTTGGGTAGCTCAACCAAATCCCAAGTTTGGTTGTGAAATAAAGAGTCCATTTCTTCATTCATTGCAAGCTCCCACTTATTCCTGGTATCCATTTGTAATGCTTCCTGAAAACATTCTGGCTCACCAGCATCAATATACAAAACATAATCAGAGAAACGTTGAGGAATTTTACTTATCCTGGTAGAACGTCTAACAACACTTTCTGGAGATTGAGGTGCTTGTTGTTGCTGCTGTACATTTTGATCTTCTACCACCTTTGGAGTTACCTTTTCTATGTGTCCATCAAGGTCTATGTATTCAACAATTTCCTCTTTCTGTTTCTTTCCCTGCAACCGATCTTTATACAAGTTTTTTTCATTAAATATGACATCCCTACTTCTAATGACTTTTCGGTTATCACAATCCCATAATATGTAACCCAAGCCATCAATACCGTAACCAATAAAATAGCACTTTTGGGCCTTAGCATCTAACTTATTTTTGTTCTCTTTGTCTATATGCATAAAAGCCTCACATCCAAATACCTTAAGGAAAGAATAATTTACTGGTTTACCTGTCCAAAGCTCTTCCAGAATTCCTCCATCCAAGGCACTAGACGGTCCTCTATTAATCAGATATACTGCAGTATCAATAGCATGAGCCCATAAAAATAATGGTAAGCATGCATGTATTCTCATGCTCCTAGCACGCTCCATGATGGTTCTATTCATTCTTTCTGCAACCCCATTTTCTTGAGGTGTTCTTGGAACTACCTTGATTCTTCTAATTCCATTTTTAGAACAAAACACATCAAATTCTCTATTGCAATATTCTCCACCATTATCCGACTTTAGACACTTTAACCTTTTTCCAGTTTCATTTTCAACTAATGCTTTCCAATTCTTAAAGGTATTAAAAACATCACTTTTATTCTTAATGCAATATATCCATGTTTTCCTTGTTGCATCATCAATAAAAAGTACATAGTAAGAGGAACCTCCAAGAGAAGTTACCTAAGTTGGGCCCCAAAAATCTGAGTGCACAAGCTCCAATTTCTCTTTCTTCCTTTCCTTGCCATCCTTGAGAAATATAACTCTCTTTGCTTTACCATAAACACAATCCTCATAGAATTCCAAATCAATCTCTTTTAACTTAGGCAATAACTTTCTTGAATGTAAAATTTCCATACCTTTTCCACTCATATGGCCAAGTCTTTGGTGCCACAAAGATGCACTCTCACCTGTAGAAACTAAATTCATGGAGCGGTGAGAAAAATCAATAAGTAAATAAAGAGTACCCACCAATTTACCTCTAGCTACTATCAATGAACCTTTAGTAACTTTCCAAGCATTTTCTCCGAATGCAACCGTGTATCCTTCACCATCAAGATTACTTGCCGATATAAGATTTCTCTTTAAATCTGGTATGTGTCTCACCTCTTTAAGAGCCCATTGACATCCATTTGGGGATTTAATCAAAATATTTCCAATACCCATGATTTTACATGGTTGGTCATTTCCCAATAGAACCTGTCCATAATCTCCAGAAACATAATCTATGAAGTATTCCCTATGTGAGGTAGCATGGAATGAAGCACCACTATCAATTACCCAATAATCACTATTTCTATCAAGAGATAAGATTAAAGCATCTTGTAGAATTTGTCCGATAATATTGGCTTATGAAGTGTTACCATTATTATCATTACCTTCATTTCCATCACCCTTTCTTTGCCAACAATCCTTCTTGAGATGACCCTTTTTGCCATAGTGCCAACACTGTAGCTTTCCTTTTCCACATGATTTGGATCTGCCTTTGGATTTGCCATGATGTGAACTCTTGCCTCTTTCTCTTCCTCTTCCTCTATTCTCAATAGTTAAGGCGGTGCTAGATGATTCTCCTGTGGTTTTTCTTCTCATGTCCTCACTGAGTATCACACCAACCACATCATCAAATTCTAATTTATTTGAACTCGAAGCAGAGTTACTTACCGCCATTACCAAATTGTTCCAACTTTTTGGAAGAGAGCATAAGATTAATAAGGCCCTAAGCTCATCATCAAAATCCAATCCTACTGAATGCAATTGATTAGTGACGGTATTAAATTCATTTAAATGATCATGCACGGATCCTCCTTCACTCATTTTCATGTTAAATAACCTTTTCATTAAGAATACCTTATTTGATGCTTATGGTTTCTCATACATCTTGGCCAACTTATCCATGACTCCCTTGGTAGTCTTTTCATCAGAGATGTTGAAGGCTACGGTGGCTCCCAAGCACGGCCTCACAGTACCCAATGCCTTTCTATCAAGGAGACTCCACTCCTCATCAGACATAGATGAAGGTCTCTCTGTTTCCCCCTCAAGAGGTAAGTAAAGATCCTTATGGTACAAGTAATCCTCCATTTGCATCTTCCAGAATTGAAAATTCTGGCCATTGAATTTTTGAACTCTAAACCTCCCTTCTTCCGCCATTGCTCCCACTTGATCCAGAAATTATCCTTCTGTCAAGTGCACCCAACAAAACAACCGCTCTGATACCACTTGTTAGAGTAAATCACTATATAAAATATATTTATATAGAAAAGCAATTATAGTGTTTCAAACTTTAACGACAAAATTAAAGAAAAATTAGACAAACACACACAGAAGAAGAGACAACAATTTTAACGTGGTTCACCCAATGTGGGTTACATCCATCGAGAATTTTTAGTCCTTCATTTTCTCAATCCAAGCAATAGAGGGTTACAACCTACAACAAACATCTGCTGTAATTTCCTCTCTATATTTCCAAGGAATCAACACAGTAATTTTCTTTGTCATAGTCTTCTTTGTTTTTCCTCACAACTATATATAAGAAAAAAACAGAAAAAACAAACTGCTTTTCTTAATACATTCCAAGATTAACATTGAGTTCCCAACATCTAATTTTGGGATAAAAACAAAAAAACTTTCCCTGGTTGTCCTGTTGTAAATCCGAAAACTTTCTCCGGTAGACTAACGAGTTGTAAATCTGGAAACTTTCCCTGCCCGTCCTGCAGTAAATCCAGAAACTTTCTCTGTTTAGCCTCCTCATAATTAGGCTCCATTCCTAACAATATATACTTAATTTTTAATAATATGTTTGAATTCTTGATTTTCATTTTCTAGATCTTCTTCATTTTTGTGTGAATGCAAACATTTTAGAATTTAGCACCCTCTTTCTTGATATTTTATTACAACCCTCTACTATTTATGCAATACGTCTTAGTAGAGTAATATTTTCAAAACATTGCACTGTCATAATTTTGTTATTGTTGGAGCATTAGTGCAAAAAAAAAAATTGTAATAAATAATCTATGTGAAAACACATTACTGTTATAAAATAGAGAAAATATTATCAATGAAAAATACTTCTAAAATTATCTCTTGTCTGTTCCATGGATTGTTAAATTTCCTCAAAATTACATTTATTATTATTAGTGAATCACCTTCCATCCATGGTTTGTTTTAATTCTTTTATTTGTAAATTTTTAACCCATAAAAATCCACCCAAGCTTCAACTTCATTATTTTTCTTAAATACATTATTGAAAGATTAATGAGAGAAAATCTCTCCTCTATATGAAAACCCCTTTTATAAGTTTATCCTACAATAAAGTTATTTTATGACCTACTATTTAAAAAAAAAATTAACTTTATCCACTTCTTTTTATGTATTCTCCTAAGCTATTCAACTCCCGAAATAACCTATCCTTGGCTCCCCTTGGAATAATCATTGTTGTTAACTTTTTTCTCAATTACCTCCTAGCATCAATATCTTGAATGCTTGTAAACAAATTTTATTTTTATTTTTATGTTCCTTCCTAATCCTTGTACATAATGTTTGAAACCCTATCACCATATTTTTTTGAAGTAAATATCATCCATTGTTTCAAAATTATATCTTGATTGAATGGTTATTTGTCACACCAAGTATCCATCTAAATAGAATTTTTTTTCTAGTTCCCACCACTCATATTAGATGTTCAATCACTAAATAGAATGATTTTTTTTTAAAATATGATAGAGTAGAACCATTTGGTAGTGACAGTACAATAAATATTAAGGTTGGGTTATTAAGCTCAATAAATTTACATAGAAGAATACTTTTCCATTGTCTTTGACTCTATTTGTATAATATCTAAATTAATTTTCCCCTAAGAGCTAAGTTTGTATCCGTAAGAACTCTTATAAAAACATCTCCCTTATTTTTATTATCACACACCTTGATCCATTTTACCAAATAAAATATCCTTTTATAACCCAATCTGAACCACAAAAATGACCGCATAATATAGATTAAAAAAATTCTTTGGTACTATATACAAGGACATATAATATGTTGAAATGGAATGTAATATTGATTTAATTAACTAAACTCTAATGATAACCTTCTACCTTTTCATGTTGGTAGTTTATTCTAAACTTTACTTATAACTAGATTATATAATTCTATCCTTATTATCCCCTCAAATAAGGGCATCCCTAGATAAGTTGAAAAATTTGACTCCTCAATTTTAAGTAACCTAGATATCGATGAAATATTGAAATACAATGTTAAATCCAAGAAACTAGATATGCAAAGCATTACTAAAGATCAAAAACTGATTGATTATTCCATGTGATCAACTTTGTATAAATAGCAAATTTTCTCACTGTGAGCCATTCGATTACAACAACCCAATAGATCTAAGTTAATATTGATTGGGAGTTTACCTACCTCATGCAAGAGTGAAATCCAATTAAAATATCCTAGTGGAACTTAATATTTATTCTAACAGCCCCCCTTAAGTGGTACTAGGGGTAAGTGGAACAACATGAAATAAGTGGTATATCCACTAAAATGAGTTCTAACAATAAGGCCTAGTAAGGTACTCATGTACAATATATTAGAACAATAGTACATAAGTGATATATCCACTAAAATGAGTCTCAAAAACATGGCCTAATAAGGTACTCATATACAATATAGTGCAAGAGAACTCCTTTTGAAAAGAAGGAGAACAAGAAGAAGAATGGAGAGGAAGATGTTATCAACATAACCCCCCTAGGATAGCTTCCTTACCCCAAGTATATCATGTAATTTATGGTAGCATGTGGAAGTAAAGGTTTTGGTGAAGATATTTTCAATCTGATTCTATGTTGTAATATACTACAAGCAAATATTCCCATATTGAATGTGCTACCGAATGAAGTGTATGTAGATATCAATGTGCTTAGTATGCTAATGTTCAACTGGGTTGCAAGAAATATGAATTGTACTTTAGTTGTCACACCAAATAACAATAGGCTAATCATGGAAAAAACAAAACTCTCTCAATATCTGATGGATCCAAAGAGCCTCTTGATTGACCAAAAATATTGCCCTATACTCTACCTTTGTAGATGATAGTGCAATGACCTATTTCTTTTTACATGATAAATAAATAGGTGAATAACCAAGATAAAACACATATCCAGAGGTGGAACATCTGTAATCAACTGAACCTACCCAATTCGAATCAGTGTATCCTACAATATTTGTAGATCCTCTATCATAGAATAGTATAAAATTTGTGGTATCCTATAGATAGAATAAAATTAACTTTGATGCCTACTAATGGATTAAATAAGGTACCTAAGAAAATCTAGATAGTAAGCCAACGACATAGGAAATATTAGGGTGAGTATAAGTCAGATACAATATACTTGGTACTAGCTATATGTAAAAAGTAGAATCACATAGGGGTGAAGTGCATGAAGAAGTTAAAGTATCCCAAATTGAAAAGTCATCAGAGAAGGCTTCTAATCAGCCATCCGAAAGCACTAAAGAAAATCAAGATTATAATTTTGATGATATAATGAAATCTCTAAATCTATTTGAGTGATCTAAAATCCAAGGAAGTAATGATCCAAATATAGATCAACCATCTCAAATCTCTCGAAAAGAGAGTGCTTTACAATCTGAATGTGACAAGTAGAACTACCACTGAGAATAATATCATCAAAATAGAGAACAAGAATGGTGATTTCATCTCTTTTTCACCAAATATATACTATAGCATCAGACTCAAAGAGAGAAAATTTGGTGGTGAGAAGGAAAGAATCCATCTTCTCATACCAAACTCAAGGAGCTTTTTTGAGACCATAGAGAGACCTTCTTAATCTAAAATCAAGGGAAGAGTCTTGAATAAATCTAGCAGGTTGCTCCATATATATATCTTACTTTAAGTCACCATGTAAGAAGGCACTTTTCACATCCATCTGAAAATAGGCCAATTTTGTGAGGCAACAAGTACAAGTACAAGCCTAACATAATCCATATTTGTAATTGGAGCAAATTAATAGTTTGACATAAACAATAATAAGGAGACATATTGCATTAATTTAGTCAATCATAAATACAATGTTTGTCTTTTCATAAAAATGATATATTAAGAACTTCATACAAGTCATTAAACATGATATTATACCTTAAATAGATTATTTGGGCTACTTTTTAATTGCTGCAAGACAAGATGGTTGCCCTAGGAGGGCAAGGAGGGCACAATTGGGATGTATATAAATTTTCTCTTAGATAGATAATTCATTTACAAATTTACTAAAAGAATTTTTTTCAATGGAGACTTTAGCAGCACAACAATCTTTACTAAAAATCCTCCTTTGGTTGTTTGAAAAAGCTTTCACTTTTAAAAGCATTGAGGTTTGATGCTCGTATTTGTATTGTATGATTATAATATCTAACGACTCAACTCTACCCAGAAGCCTCTAAAAATGAACATGAATTGAGTGAAAGCTTCCTTTATGATCATAATATCAAAGGCAAAAAGTACAAAATATTCTGATGAGTTTTATGAGCTTGATGCCCAAATGCGAGGAGAACATCCTAAGTTTGTTACTCCAGTTGTCCGATTAAGTGTTACATCTTCATATTTAGCTGGTGTGTTCTCTGTTCCTTCGATTCTTGTCAGCACAACTACTAGTTTTCTACCTCCCCAACCACATACTCTAGTTTACATTGCCAAAAATCCACCACCACAACCACCAAGGCAGTTCCTAGCATGTAATCACTCTGGACCTCTAAATTTCTTTGTATTTTCCCTGTGAAAGAAATATCTCGATGTTTCATTTCTTATGCTCTAAAAACATAATTACAGCAGGTCAAGGAGGATTAGAGTTTGGAATCTAGAGAGGTTAATTAACATTGTTATAATTTTTTGTCTTCTCATAAATTTCTTTTCAAACAATTTTTGAACATAATTAAAAATCCCTCAAATTTGAGCTTTCTTATGAATGGGTGGAGTGCTGGAAGGAACATGAAAGAAATGTTTAGTTTATGTTTAAGCTTTAGATGAATGAATTTCTGTTTAGCAAATTTCCACAATAAATGCAACGACTGAATTTTGAATTTCTTTAGGACTTTGATGTTAACATCTTTTATTTTCTTCTCAACTCATATATATTGGGTTTGGAAAGATGAGGAAGCTTATTTTGACTTCATCATAGCCAGCTATCCTCATGTTTTTTTTTTCATTTTTTTGTTCATTTTTCCAGACCTGGTAATCTATACTATCTATAATAATTTATATCAAATTAAAATGGTATATTTATACTATATCATTATTATATTATAATAAATTATAAGAAATTTAAATGATATAGTTGTATTATTATTTTAGAATTACAATATTGTTTTGGCATTATGACAAATAATTTAATATTTTAATAAAATTTAAACCTAAATTTTTCTTTAAATATTAAAAAAATTAATTAACTATTTATAAAAGATAACATTGTTCATATAATTATTTATAAAATAAATTATTATTAAAAACTTAATAAAATGCTGGTTAAAGTATTAAATCAAAATAATTTTCACATTTTTGTTTTTAAAATTAAACTTTAAACGTGGAAATGAGTGAAGAATTCTAAAATAAAATAGCAAAACATTGGACATATAAATTAATGAATTTTTCATTGGTTTTGTTAATTTTGATTTTTAAATAAGAAATTTGATCTGGTAAGAAATTGTAACACTTGTTTTTATGGAAAAATGTAGTAAATGTAAAACATAAAAGTTATCTAGATATTTTATATGTTATATTTAATCAGTTTTGATGTTTGAGAGTTATAATTGAATATATTTTTATGAAAATGATGTATTCCTGAATTTTGATTTAAATTTATTCTTATTTTTATGAAAATCATGCATCCTCATATTTGTTTTAAATGTGTTATTTTTTCTTTTCTTTTTTTGTCTAGAGAAGGAGTTGTATTCAGGTCTTCCATCCTTAAATATCACAACCCTCTTCTTTACAGCTCTTTTTTAGAGATTTATATTTTAATATTTTACATACAGATTCAATTCTCATCTCACTTGAATTGCTATAGCTAGATATATACTTAATTTTTAATAATATGTTTGAATTCTTGATTTTCATTTTCTAGATCTTCTTCATTTTTGTGTGAATGCAAACATTTTAGAATTTAGCACCCTCTTTCTTGATATTTTCTTACAACCCTCTACTATTTATGCAATACATCTTAGTAGAGTAATATTTTCAAAACATTGCACTGTCATAATTTTGTTATTGTTGGAGCATTAGTGCAAAAAAAAAAATTGTAATAAATAATCTATGTGAAAACACATTACTGTTATAAAATAGAGAAAATATTATCAATGAAAAATACTTCTAAAATTATCTCTTGTCTGGTCCATGGATTGTTAAATTTCCTCAAAATTACATTTATTATTATTAGTGAATCACAAATCTAGATCAACCATATCAAATCTCTCAAAAAGAGAGTGCTTTACAATCTGAATGTGACAAGTAGAACTACCACTGAGAATAATATCATCAAAATAGAGAACAAGAATGGTGATTTCATCTCTTTTTCACCAAATATATACTATAGCATCAGACTCAAAGAGAGAAAATTTGGTGGTGAGAAGGAAAGAATCCATCTTCTCATACCAAGCTCAAGGAGCTTGTTTGAGACCATAGAGAGACTTTATTAGTCTACAAACAAGGGAAGAGTCTTGAATAAATCTAGCAGGTTGCTCCATATATATATCTTCCTTTAAGTCACCATGTAAGAAGGCACTTTTCACATCCATCTAAAAATAGGCCAATTTTGTGAGGCAACAAGTACAAGTACAAGCCTAACATAATCCATATTTGTAATTGGAGCAAAGTTATTAGAATATTCAATGCCTTCAACTTGTGAAAATCCTTAGCTACTAAGCAAGCTTTAAGTTTGTCAATGGTTCCATCTGTTGCATACTTTTTTCATTAAACCCATTTACAATAAAGCAATTTTATTACTTTAGGAAGACGACCTAGATCCCAGGTTTGATTTTTTAGCAAAGAAGAATATTCATTTTCCATGGCATCATCTAATTATTTTATCCCATTTGCTTGAATAAAGGATTGTGGATTAGTAGAAATTGCCTAACAAATAAGACCCTAACCCAAGCAATGACTTAGTTTGGAAGCTAGGAGATATTGCATATAAGGGGGTACCTCTTGAACAATAGTACGAGCCCATTTTGGTATTTTTGGAGGAGTAATAGGTGTGACAAATTTTTTTATAAGAGTTTCAAGAATAGGATCTTTATTTTGATTAGTTAAATTTTGATTAGAGGAATAAGAATGAGGATCTTGAGAAGGGAAATTTTCATAAAATTGAACATTTCTATGAAAAATACCTTATGAGTAGTAGGATCAAGTAGCCTGTAGACTTTCATATCCTCAAAATAGCCAACAAAAATACATTTATTGCTTTTATTATCTAAAGCCTTCATATTTTTCTTTGGGATGTGGGCCCAAGCAGTACAACCAAAAACTCAAGAGAACTAGACATCAGGTTTGGATCCATACCAAGATTCTTCTGGGGTCAAATGCACAAGATATTTGTGTGTTGTGTGGTTCTAAATGTAATTTGCACATTTTATTACCTCAACCCCAAAAAAATCTGAAATATCCCTTGCGTGGAGCATACAATTATCCATTTTCTTTAAAAAATTGTTCTTTATTTTTGCTACACCATTTTGTTGAGGATTATGAGAGATGAAATGTTGATGAATAATGCCATGAGTGGAAAGGAACTTAGAAAAATCATTACTAAAGTACTACCCCCCTTGTATGTATGAAGATGTTTGATTTTGCAAGAGGTTTTATTTTCAGCTAAGGATTTATAAATTTTGAAGTGAGATAGGACATCAATTTTGTATTTTAGAAAATATATCCAAGTATGTCTTGACAAATCATCGATGAATATTAAGGCATATTTGGCTCCTTTGAAAGATGGAAGTGGGAAGATCATTAAATCACTATGGATTAGTTTCAAATGGGAGGATTCCTTTTGGGAACCACTTCAGTGAAAAGGATCTTGGTGTTGTTTCCCAAGAGCACATCCAAGACACACTCCATAAATATAATATATCTTTGGCAACTCAGTTATCATTTCATGAGTGCTCAACTCTCTTAAGTAGCTATAACTGATATGACAAAACCTATCATGCCAAAGTTTGCTTTGAATAAACCCATGAGCAATAAAACAGGAGGCTTTATTAGTATCTTTGAATCCCTTGAAGTGAAATAGAAAATCTTTATGATTAATTTCACCTTTAGATATAAGGGAGTATGGTTCTTGTAAGTCTTAAATTTCAACTCTTGTGGGTGAGAACAATATTATTTTTCCCTTCCCAAATGTACATATTTGGTAGATATAGAGAATATTTGTACTACTATCTAGGACATAGATAACATCATTGATATGACCACCATCAATGGTAATGTCACATTTTCATTTAACAGAGATAAAGGATGAGTCACCGAATTCAATGTAGCAAGTTGAGCTTGAGAAAAGAGAAGTAAATGACTTATGCAAAGAAGTCATATGACGAGTAGCCCCTCAATCTAGAACCCAATAATTTGAAGAATATTTAATAGCATTTCCTTGAACATTTAAGGCTTTTCTAATTTGCTTTTTAATTTCATTTTTATGATCCTTCATTTCTGCCTCAAGCTGTTGTAGTCTTTTCCAACATCATTTTACTGAATGACCATCCTTTTTACAATGAGTACAAGTTATATGTGCTTTTACTCTCCTTTTGAAATTTTCTTTTTTGGATTTGGAAGCCACCAAGTCTTTTGAGGAGGAGTGAGAGGACTCAAATTATGAAAGCTTTATTTCTTCTCTAGTGAGCCTATCAAAAAACTCTTCTAATATGTATTATAAAACTTGTACCAAATGCATCCATTGTAGACAAAAAAGTTGTTGAAAATATTTGAAATGCTCCATTTAATTTAGATAAAATAAGGTAGATTAAATTGTTTTTCTATTTTATTCTTTCCACTACCTTTTAATTGTGTTGGGACTTCCTTAAGTTTTATGAGAAAGTATACAATTTTGTTGAAGTCTTCAGGTGATAAGGATATTAACTCTGCTTCAAGTTGCATTGGTCTTATTTTATCCACTTTACGAAACAAGGTTTTTAGTTTATTACAAATCTTAAATTGAATATTTTACATCCAAAAATGTGAAACCGTAAGCTTTCACTGACATTCATACTTATAATGCCCATTTTTCATAATTTTTTCTTTATGAACACATATTTCATATTCTTTTTCAAATTCAGGATGCTTCTCTTCTAGCAAGTGTGTGAGACCTTTTTGAGCAATGAGATTCAATATTCTTGGTTTCTAGGTGTGATAGTTATGAGGATTAATTGGGTCTATTTTATTTAAGGAAATAATTATGTTCAAAAAAAGAAAAAGTGTAGCAGTAAGACCCCTTAGCAGAGACAAAAATAATTCCTCCCTTGAATAAAGATAAAAATTTGGTGCAACAAATAGCACCAAGAACCTCCACCTAAATATTGATTTTTATTATGATATTACAATGAGACCATATCACTTAGAGTGCCTATATAGAATAGCCATACATAATGGATGGTGAGAGGGTTCGAAGGGGAGGATAAAAGAATATTTCCATGTTTCCATATTAGTTTTTCTCCCTATTTTAGTCAATACTCATCTATCATCGATGTTGGTTTTGTTCCCAAGACCGCAATCCACCGATCTCTATCAACCAATAGATCCTCCATCTTGAGTTTCCACAGCTCAAAATTCTATCCATTAGATGTTTCAATCTCTATTCATGTGCTTCCCATATTTTTCCTTTGTTTGGATCCTTTCATTTATGACTCCCTCTCAAGAATTAATTTATCACAAGGTTGAAACCCTTACTCCTTGAACAAATATAAAACCTATATTTGATACCAAGTGAAAAGAATTAAATAGCCCGAATAAACTAAAATAGAAAAGTAGTAATAACAAAATCAAAAGAAGAAGATCACATATTGACACATTACACAATATTTTTCATAGAAACCCTCAACATGGAAAAAAAACCATCATAGTATTATCTTATTATTGCATTAACTTGATAGTATCCAATACAATAATATTCTCCTTCTGTATCACCAAAACCTAATGCAAGTATGATATATATAACAAAGACACATGCACAATTTTTTACAATTTCATGGGTAAAAAAGTATGAGTTCAAATAAAGTAATCCTAAAACCCATATGGATCTAAAAATAACTTAAACCTCAGTGAGTATAGGTACAAAGTGTCCAATACCTTTTAGTGTTAGCCCCACTAGAATAACATGAAAAATATTCAACATATTTCCAAAAATTAAGACATGGCAACACCTAAACCATTTAGATTTGAAAAATTTTGGTTACAAAAAGAGAAAATTTGAAAGAAAATATCATAATGGTGAGAAGAGGGATGATCGATATATGGGATAACAATGTTTCGATTCCACAAGCAACTTCATTATGTCAAGGATTAATTGAAACAATGGAGGTAAACTAATAAGTTAGACATCCAAGGCCAAAGAGCTCCATTGGTGGCCAGATGGTATAAGGTGCAAAATACTTTAGATAAATAATAATTATAGAGAAACTCAAAGAAGAGAATGATGAATTGTGTAAAGCAATTGAGGACATTGACAACCATGGGATCTCCTTGAAATAGAGAGCAAGAACCACTTGGTTATTTGAAGGTGATAGATGGATCGCGAAGGATTGGACATATAAATTAATGATTATTTAATTGGTTTTGTTAATTTTGATTTTTAAATAAGAAATTTGATCCGGTAAGAATTTGTAAAACTTGTTTGTATGGAAAAATGTAGAAAATGTAAAATATAAAATTATCCACATATTTTATATGTTATATTGTATTAGTTTTGATGTTTGAGAATTATAATTGAAATATTTTTATGAAAATTATGTATTCCTTATTTTTGTTTTAAATGTATTTTTAGTGGGTAAAAAGTTTCACTTTCAAAAGTATTGAGGTTTGATGTTCGTCTTTGTATTGTATGATTAGAATATCTAACGACTCAACTCTATCCAAAACCTCCAAACATGAACTAAGTGAAAGATTTCTCGATGATCACAAGATCAAAGGCCAAAATTGCAAAAAATCTAAATGAATTTTATGATATTGACACACAAGTTCTAGGAAAACATCCTAAGTTATTTATTCAAGTTGTGCCATTGAGTGTTACATCTTCATAGTTATCTGGTTTTTTCTCTATTCCTTCGATTCTTGCTAGCACAACTACTATTTTTCCACCTCCCCAACCACATACTGTAGTTTACATTGCCAAAAATCCACCACCACAACCACCAAGGTAGTTAATGAAACCACTTTGAACCTCTAAATTTCTCTATCTTTTCCTCGTGGAAGCAAGATCTCGACGTTTCGTTCCTTATGCTCTAAAAACATAATTACAACACTTCAATGAGTATTAAGGTTAGGAAACTACAGAGGGGTTAATTAACATTGTTCTAATTTATTGTCTTCTCATGAGTTGCTTTTTAAAAATTTTGTGAACATAATAAAAAATCACTCAAATTTGAGCTTTCTTATGAATGGGTAGAATGTTGGAAGGAACATGAAAGAACTGTTTAGTTTATGTTTAAGCTTTAGATGTATGACTTTCTATTTAGTAAATTTCAGCAATAAATGCAACGACTAAATTTTGAATTTATTTAGGACTTTGATGTATTTTCTTGTCAACTCATATATATTTGGTTTGGAACGACGGTGAAGCTTTTGACTTCATCGTAGCCAGCTATCCTCATGTTTGTTATTATTTTTTTCATTTTTTTTTCCATTTTTCCAGACCTAGTAATCTATACAATCTATACGAAGAATTTTTTTTTTCCAAATTGGAATAGGTTTATTCATATTATAATAAGTTATATCAAATTAAAATGGTCTTTTTATACTATATCATTATTATATTATAATAAATTATATAAAATTTAAATTATATATTCGTATTATTATTTTAACATTATAATATTGTTTTGGTATTATAACAAATAATTTAATCTCTTAATAAAATTTAAACCTAATTTTTTTATTTTAAATATTAAAAAATTTAATTAAATATTTTATATTTTAAAATATAACATTGTTCATGTAATTATTTATAAAATAAATTATTAAAAAATAATAGAATGCTGATTAAATTTTACAAATCAAAATAATTTTCACATTTTTTTTTATAAAATGAAACTTTAAAGATGGAAATGAGTGAATAATTCTAAAAGAAAATCGCTAAGGATTGGAAATATAAATTAACGACTTTTTCATTGTTTTTGTTAATTTTGTTTTTTAAATAAAAAATTTGATCCGGTAAGAAATTCTAAAACTTGTTTGTATGGAAAAATGTAGAAAATGTAAAACATAAAATTATCCACATATTTTATATGTTATATTATATTAGTTTTGATGTTTGAGAATTATAATTGAAATATTTTTATAAAAAATATGTATTCCCTGTCTTTGTTTTAAATGTATTTTTAGTGGGTAAGAAGTTTCACTTTCACTTTCAAAAGTATTGAGGTTTTATGTTCATCTTTGTGTTGTATAATTAGAACATATAAGGACTCAACTCTACCCACAAGCCTCTGGATATGAACTGAGTGAAATATTTCTTCATGATCACAAGATCGAAGGCCAAAAATTCAAAAGACCCTCATGAATTTTATGAGCTTGACACCCAAGTGCTAAGAGAACATTCTAAGTTAGTTACTACATTTTTCTCATTAAGTGTTACATATTTATAGTTAGCTGGTGTGTTATCTATTCCTTCGAGTCTTGCTAGCATAGCTACTAGTTTTCTACCTCCCCAACCACATACTCCAGTTTACATTATCAAATATCCACCACCAAAACCAGCAAGATAGTTCCTAGAATGGAACTCTGGACCTCTAAATCCCTCTATATTTTCCTCATGGAAGAAAGATCTTGATGTTTCATTCCTTATGCTCTAAAAACATAATTACAACACTTCAAGGAGGATTAGGGTTAGGATTCTAAAGAGGGGTTAATTAACATTGTTCTAATTTTTTGACTTCTCATGAATTGCTTTTCAAACATTTTTTTGAACATAATAAAGATTTAGATGCGTGACTTTATGTTCAGCAAATTTATGCAATAAATGCAATGACTAAATTTTGAATTTCTTTAAAACTTTGATGTAAACATATTTGATTTTCTTCTCAACTCATATATTGGGTTTGTAACGATGAGGAAGCTTTTGACTTTTCATCATAGCTAGCTATCCTCATGTTTTTTTTTTCATTTTTTTTCCATTTGTCCATACCTAGTAATCTGTACAATCTATAATAAAACGGTCCTTTTATACTATATTATTATTATATTATAATAAATTATATGAAATTTAAATGATATATCTATATTATTATTTTAGCATTACAATATTGTTTTGGTATTATGACAAATAATTTAATTTTTTAATAATATTTAAACCTAAATGTTTTCTTTAAATCTTAATTTTTTTTTTAACTATTCTATATTTTTAAAGATAACATTGTTCATATAATTATATATAAAATAAATTATTATTCAAAACTAAATACAATGCTGGTTAAATTATTAAATCAAAATAATTTTCACATTTTTGTTTTTAAAATTAAACATTAAAGATGGAAATGAGTGAAGAATTCTAAAAGAAAATCACAAAACATTGGACATATAAATTAATAAATTTTTCATCGGTTTTGTTAATTTTTATTTTTAAATAAGAAATTTGATCCGGTAAGAAATTGTAAAACTTGTTTGTATGGAAAAATGTAGAAAATGTAAAACATACAAATTATCCACATATTTTATATGTTATATTGCATTAGTTTTAATTTTTGAGAATTATAATTGAATAAAATTTTATGAAAATTATGTATTCCCTATTTTTGTTTTAAATGTATTCTTAGTGGGTAAAAAGTTTCACTTTCAACGAGGTTTTATGTTTGTCTTTGTATTGTATGATTAGAACATATGACGATCCAACTCTCCCCAAAATCCTTTGAACATTAAGTGAGTGAAAGATTTCTTCATGATCACAAGATCGAAGGCAAAAAATCCAAAAATTCAAACTATTATAGATTAATTTTTGTACTAAGTAAACTTTATACAATAAATAAATGATATTATTATATGTATTATATTTAAATAGGATAATTTTACCACTTACACCAATAATAAAATCTTGATTGATAAATGAGCTTTAGAAACCTTAAGGCCATGATTTGTTGGATAATAATGGCAAAAATCATTTAAGAAGAATTTTATGTAACTTTAACAAACATTTATAAAACAGGTTGATTTATTAGGTTTGAGTATATCATTGGAAAAATAGGAGTTGTAGGCTATGATTTATTTACAGATTTATAAATAATTATAAAAAAGGATTTGTATATTGATTGAGTTTGAGGTAAGTGATCCAAAAATAAAACTCTCCAGTTATCGAGAGGCCCAGGTTCAAATCTCTCCCCTCACATGTTGCTGATATGTTGTATATAAAAGGTTCGTCATCAAAAAAAAAAAAAAAAGTGTTCTAAAACATATGTAAGTTTCTTACATTAATCAAATAATTTTTTGTGATTTTTTACAATTTTTATCAAATGGTAATGAGTAAAGTGTTTTACATTGCAAACCAATATTAAAATTTTATGGAAAAAAACATTTTTATGAAATAATAAAAAGGTTAAATGAAAAAGTATTTATATTTTATAAAATAATATAGAAGTGGTTAAAAGTGTAGAGTTTCAAGGTGAAGACTTATTTTCATGTCTTTTATATATAAGTGTCATATAAATATATGTTTTATTATAATACTACAAAAATTACTTTGTAATTGAATATGTGTAGGATGCATTTCAATCACAAAAATATGAAAAAAATGAACTTTAGCACTACTTATATAATTTTTTCCAAATTAAAATAGGTTTATTCATATTATAATAAGTTATATGGAATTAAAACAATCTTTTTATACTATATCATTATTATATTATAATAAGTTATATAAAATTTAAAATATATTTGTGTTATCATTATATTTATATTATCATTTTAGAATTATAATATTGTTTTTGTATTACAATAGATCATCTAATCTTTTAATAAAATTTGAACCTAAATTTTTGTTTAAATCTTAAAAAATGTAATTAATTATTTTATATTTATATATATTTTTGGATGAGGAACCGTTTATATACAACATATACGCTCATGTAGAGGAGTTGGAGAGCAAGTGGGTAGTTAAAAAGATAACATTGCTCATATAATTATTTACAAAAAAAAATTATTATTTTAAACTTAATAAAATTCTAGTTAAATTATTAAATAAAGATACTTTTCACAAATGAAATAAGAATTCTAAAAGAAAATCATAAAACAATGGAGATATAATAAAATGACTCATTCATTTGTTTTGTTAAATTTGATTTTTAAATAAGAAATTTTATTCGATAAGAAATTGTAAAACTTGTTTGTATGAAAAAATGTAGTAAATGTAAAACATAAAAATTATCTAGAGTATCTGTTATATTTTATTAGTTTTGATGTTGAAGACTTATTATTGAATACATTTTTATAAAAAATTATGTATTTCCTATTTTTATTTTAAATGTATTCTTATTTTTATGAAAATCATGCATCCTCATATTTGTTTTAAAAACATTCCATAGAGTAGAACCATTTGGTAGTGACAGTACAATAAATATTAAGCTTGGGTTATTAAGCTCAATAAATTTACATAGAAATATATTTTTCCATTGTCTTTGACTCTCTTTGTATAATCTCCAAATTACTTTTCCCCTAAGATCTAAGTTTGCATCCATAAGAAATCTTATAAAAAGATCTCCCTTAGTTTTATTATCACACACCTTGCTCCATTTTACCAAAAAAAATTTCCTTTTATAATGCAATCTGAACGACAAAAATGACCGCATAATATAGATTAAAAAAAATCTATCAATTTTGACATTATATAAAAGGACATATAATACGTTGAAATTGCATGTAATACTGATTTAATTAGCAAAACTCTTCCTACTAATGATAACCTTCTACCTTTTCATGTTGGTAGTTTATTCTAAACTTTACTTATAACTAGATTATATAATTCTATCCTTATTCTCCCCTCAAATAAGGGCATCCCTAGATAAGTTGGAAAATATGACTCCTTCATTTGAAGTAACCTAGATATCGATGAAATATTGAAAGGCAATATTAAATCCAAGAAACTAGATATGCAAAGCATTATTAAAGATCAAAAACTGATTGATTATTCCATGTGATCAACTTTGTATAAATAGTAAATTTGATTATTGTGAGCCATTGGATTACAACAACCCAATAGATCTAAGTTAATCTTAACTGGGAGTTTACCTACCTCATGCAAGAGTGATAACTCTAGTCAAAATATCCTAGTGGAACTTAAAATTTATTCAAACATGCCCCCTTAAATGATACTAGGGGTAAGTGGAACAACATGAAGGAAGTGGCATATCCACTAAAATGAGTCCTAGCAATAAGGTCTAGTAAGGTACTCATGTACAATATATTATAAAAATAGTAAATAAGTGGTATATCAACTAAAATGGGTGTCAACAACAAGGCATGATAAGTTACTCATGTACATATAGTGCAACATAACTCCTTTTGAAGAGAATGAGAAGAAGAAGAAGAAGAATGGAGAGGAAGATGTTCTCAATATAACCCCGCTAGGATAACTTTCTTACCCCAATTCTCTCATGTAATTTATGGTAGCATGGGGAAGTAAATGTTTTTGTGAAGATATTTTCAATCTATGTCTATGTTAGAATATACTACAAGCAAATATTCCTATATTGAATGTGCTACCGAATTAAGTGCATGTATATCTTAATATGCTTGGTACACTAATGTTCAATTGGGTTGCAAGAAATATGAATTGCACTTTGGTTGTCACACCAAATAACAATAGGCTAATCATGAAAAAAATAAAACTCTCTCAATATTTTATGGATCCAAAGAACCTCCTGATTGACCAAAACTATTTCTCTATATTGTAACTTTGTAGATGATAGTGCAACGACCTATTATTTTTTGCATGACCATGAAATAAGTGAATAACCAAGATAAAACACATATCTAAATGTGGATCATCTGTCATCAACTGAACCTACCCAATTCGAATTAGTGTATCCTACAATCTCTGTAGATATTCTACCATAGAATAGTCTAAAATTTGTGGTACCCTATAGATAGCAAATAATTCGCTTTGATGCCTACCAATGGCTTAAATGATGTATCTAAGAAAATTGAGATATTAAACCAACAATATAGGAAATATTAGGGTGAGTATGAGTCAGATACAATAGACTCGATACTAGATATATGTACAGAGTAGCATCGCATAGGGGTGAAGTGTAGGAAGAAGTTAAAGTGTCTCCAATTTGAAAAGTCATCGAAGAAGGCTTGCAATCAACCATCCGAAATAACTGAAGAAGATCAAGAGTATAAGTTTGATGATATAATTAAATCCCTAAATCTATTTATGTGAATTAAAATCCAAGGAGGTAATGATCCAAATCTAGATCAACCATCTCAAATCTCTCAAAAAGAGAGCATTTTACAATCTGAATGTGACAAGTAGAACTACCACTGAGAATAAGATCATAAACATAGAGAACAAGAATAGTGTTATCATATCTTTCTCACCAAATATATACTATAGAATCAGACTCATAACGAGAAAGAAAGAATCCATATTCTCATACCAAGCTCAAGGTGAAAGCATGAGATTCCGGAAATAAAAGGAAAACTATAGCTATGCAATGTAAAACAAAATATAACGCTTTAATCGTATGCCTTTGAAATGCACAAAACAAATAAAAGAGACAAATCGAAAATGAAAGAAAAGAGGTATGGAAAGCACAGCCCTTTTTATTCAATTCTCTTAACCTCGGTTACAAATACGTCTCCTCCCTTTTTAGGGGCTAGGAGCGTTAACATGTTTCCATTACAAAAGTGAATAATGATCTTCTTTCTGCGTGCCCACATGCAAAATGGGCGAGCCAAAATGTTGTCGTCGCTGGTGTTGATGAATCCTTGGTTCTTGCTACTTCTCCTGTGATCAAAGAAACAACAAAGGCATTAGTAGCACCTGTTGCAAATATGAAACGTTAGTTCTCTAAAATAATGAAGGATGTATGCCTAAGATTGACTAAAATGATGCATGAAATGAATCTAAATCACTTGCAAACTTGAAAGAGACCAGAAAACATTACCTGAGGTCCACTTCCATTGAAACAGACGGCCAATTTGCATTCAACTAAAATTCATCCCTGGTCAGGACAAATTCTACTGTAATTCGTCCCCGGGTAGGACGAATTCGACTGTGTTAAAATGCTGAGTTGATGCCGCTCAAATGTCACACCTCGGGATCTCCAAAATACCTACAAACAGAGGGGTTAAGTAATTGGGGCCATTTTGGGATGACCCAGATGGTCAGATTCTCCTAATTTGACCTCCATCAGCGGGAATTTTGCGTCACAACCTGCAAGTTAGTGGGACAACAAAAGCGACGAGAACATGATGAAATCTGATTAAAACATTATGAAATTGAATACATGAACTATCTAGTCAGCATAGAATGGAATGAGAGATGAATAAATGATAGAAAAATGAATTAGAATGAAACTTAAAAAAAGTGTGGGGTGCCCGAATGGGCCACCCACCGTTGGAACTTGATTTCGGCACCAATCCAATAGGGATGGGCCCAAAATCTCTTAGATTGGGTTGTCGGCAAATTGGTGGATTAAGGTTGTCAAATGTTGGGTTTGGGTTCGGATCCACACTTCCAAAATCCACCCAATAACCTCTCTTACGAAAGAGACTAAGGATGTGAAAAGGTGAATCGAAAAAGGGTGCAATGGGGTTTTCAATTTGGCAGCACTTCGTTGCTTGAAAATGCCTCCAACTTATCCTTTTTGGGTGGGAAAGTCCACCATTTTATAGACCCAAGGGGTCTCTTTGGAGGGGCATGCAGGGGGGCCATGTGGAGGCCATGCCTTCCCAAGAGGGAGGAGAATCCTCCCTGACTTGGGCTTCCACGGCTGCCCTTGTGACAGTCCTCCAACGACCAATCTACCCACCTACACGCGCATGCATGGCAAGAGGCAATAATTGACTGTCCTCGGCTGCCACTTGGCAACATTCTTCTTTTTGCCCGTTAAACCTGGAATTCGTCTTGACCAAAGACGAATTTAGAATTCATCCCTGGGTGAGACAGATCCTAGTTTGAATTCGTCCTTGGGTGAGAAGAATACTGAGCAAAGTGCCTGAATGTGCCAAATTGCCTTTTGACCTTCCAAAATTGCTACAAAAGTGGTTAGGACCATTGTTTAACCTCTGAGGGCTACCCTAGGGGCTGTGTGTGTCAAAGAGATTAGTGTTTGCAGTCACATAATCAGATTGGTGTTGTTTTGGTGTCTATAGATGCCCCTTTTTGGGATGCGCTGTGCATGGCGCAGCGCCAAGAAAAAATAGATAACCAAAGCACTAATGATTAAGGTTCTTTGTCACCTAACCAACTTTTGATGCCCCAAGTATGGAAATGGCATGCATTATTGAATCCTTGCTTCTGACGAGCGAAGGAATTTGATTTCAAGTATTAACTTGTTTTGGTGAGGTGTGACTTGAGCTTGGACATTGATCAATCATGAATAGGCAAAGGGCGCAACCTTTTGTCCATGGAGGGAACCTTATGTTCATGATTCACAAAATGCCAAGTGATTTGATCAGATTATGATTGTTGCTTGTTTACTGCCCCAAGCAGGAGCATGATTGTCTTTGTCAATGATTCTTTGAATGCATGTCATTGCCTTGATTGGGTGTGTGTTTGTTGATTGGTGACTAAGTGTGACTACCCCCTCAAGCGACGAATCGATGAGGGAATGACCTTCGTGAGAAAAGCGACGAGTCGCTTGACCCAAGATGACTTGTGCAAGGGTGCCTTTATATGGTTTATCGTTAAGCATGTGCAATTTTTCCAACATTTAGACCTATTTTTTGTGGGTGATAAGCCTTTTTGCGACGCTGTTTGGAGCTGAAATTGTTGAAAATCCGTCTTCCCATGGAGCGGTTCGGCTAATATAGCCTTCTTAGGGAGTAGGATAATGACAATTTGTGACCCCAACATCTATTTTGTATGTTTGGGATGTTAAGTGCAATAGCACTCTCATCGGGAAAATTTATTATCGGTTTTAATGCTTTTTTGTTCATTTTTTTTTGATGTTTTTGAAGTTTCTGGCCTGAATTCATCCCGGGGTGGGACGAATTCCAGCTTTAGAATTCGTCCCTAGGTGGGACGAGTGCTAACCAGAGCACTCGTCCCAGTGAAGGACGAATTCCAGCTCAAAAGCCTATTTAAGGGCCAAAACTAGGGTTTGGGCTCATTTGCATCTGATTTTTCTTGTGATCTGGAGCTCTAGGGAGAAGGAGGTTAATTCTACAAAGTGAAGCACTGCCAGATTTTCCCTACCATCATGAGTACACAAACCGAATCGAGCGGCGGAGCCGAAGCGAGACCAGTAAGTGCTCCCTAGAGTTTATTTTTGTTTAAAATTGCAATTATTTTGTTTGATTAATTTTGTGATGATGTTTTTCAAAAATTTTAAAACTTAAACCCTGAAACTGAATTGAAGACAACTAAGACTTAGTGTACAACTAAACGTAGCGTAAAACCTAGGTAAAGAAATTTTCTTACAACTAAACCCTAGGATAACGGAACGTAAAACCCTAAGACATAATTTTTGTGTTTTTGAAATTTTTATGTTGTTTTTAAATTAATCAGTTAAGATTAGAAACCTTAAGACTGAAAAATTAATTTTTTAAATTTTGTTTCATTTTATTTTTTGAAATTTATTAGTTAGGATTTAGGGACCTTTGAACTGAAAAATTGTTTGAATTTTAAATTTTTGATTGTAAATTAATTAGTTAGGATTAGAAACCCTAGAACTGAAAATTTGATTTTTGTTTGAATTTTTTGTGCTTGTTTTTGCTGTACATTGGTAGGCAATATTGTATATGCATGTTATTGTTGTACAGTTCTTTTCCATGATTTTAATTATTATTTTTTTTTTTTGAATTGTTTTCTTTTGCAAGTTGTTAGGAGTCGGTACCGTGTACCCACTGCTTTTACTGAGGCACAGGGGGCGCTGACTGAGGTTTACTGGGAGTGGCTTGATGCCCTTGGGCTCAAGAAGGTTGCTCGACTAGAGCTTGTGGTCACGGATCAGGCCTATTTGATGGCCCTGATCAATCTTTGGGATCCGCGGACCAACACCTTCCATCTCCTAATAGGGGAGATGACTGTCACTTTGGAGGATATCTATCGGCTTCTTCAGATTTCGATAGACGAACTGCCCATCAGGACATCTCCGCGTGATCAGTGGACAGATGTACTGACGAGATGCTTCGAACATGGGGAGCGGTTGGGCATAGAGAGCCCAGTGGAGATGGTCGAGGTGGACTGCCAGGTTGGCGGGATTTTGGTTGGATGGTGGTAGGAGAGGGGGGTGTTAGGAGTGAGGCACACATTCCTTATGGGCCTCATTTCCAACATGCTATTGCCTGACTCGTCAGGCGCGAGGTTCCCATGGAACCTGCTGGATTTTGTGTGGCAGTTGGTAGAGTGCCCGATAGAGGCACTGTTGATCCTGAGATGGGGACAGACACTATTGGCACAGCTCTACGGGGAGTTGTACGGGGTCCGCTGCCAACAGAAAAAGGGGATCAGCTATAGTTATTTGTTGTAGTGCTGGGGTTGGCAGCACATATCAGTTGAGAGGCAAACCGGGTTACCATGGATGAATCGGGTGGCGATGGAGGATAAGGAGATAGGGTATGTAGTTTTGTGGCGGCGGTCCGGAGAGCAGGGGCAGAGTCGATGGTGGGTAGGTGTCGTAGGGCACTATGTTGATGCCTTCTCTCGGCTCACTCTAGGGGATGTGGTTTGGCACCCTTATCGGGACTGTCCAGCTTGGCCGGAGGCTGGAGAGTAGCTTCGACGGGTACGCAGGGAGCCATGGCTAATTGGGCAACACGGGACCGAGCATGATTTCTTCTCATATAGCCAGGTTACATGATAGTTTGGGATGCACCAGGGGTTGCCTGGTGAGCCCGTAGTCTATCGACATCAGGGAGATGAGAGGACTCTAGACTGATCGGTCATCATGCCACTAGGTGAGGATTCAGATGTGGTGATCAACATCCCTGACATGGATGACGTCGGGACTACCGCAGAGTATGACTAGTGGTGGGTACTACGATGATGGCAAGGAAGGGGCCACTAGGAGGCACAGAGGCAGCAGCGAAGGGTGCTAAGGCACCAGGGGATGATTGGGGAGCTCCGTTGGAGGATGCGGACATGGTGGAGGTGGAGGGTGAGGATGTAGATTTGGGGGGTTCGGATCAGCCGAAGACGTAGGACATGGCAGAGTAGTGGGAGCCAGAGCAGGATGGTGTTCCAAAGAGTCTTGTGCCTCAGGTGGATACGAAGGATATGGAGTCCAAGGTACGCACTGAGAATGCACGATTGAAAAAGCTACTGTGAATGCGAGATTAGGAGCTGGGGGATGCAGTGCGGGAGCTGGGGGATGTGCTACAGGAGAGGGATCTCCTACGGGATCAGCTAGCAGAGTGGGATAGGGTTTTGGCATAGCGCGACAATGCATTGGCCTACTATCGACGATGAGATGCAGAGTGGTTCTAGCATCGGATGGAGATGGAGGGGGAGATTATCCACCTCGGTGGGTAGCTACCTGAGCCGTCAGGAGGTGGATCTTCACATCGGACGAGGGACAGTGGTACTAAGCAGTCAGCATCATCTCGTTGTAGGCGATTGTATGAGGGAGGTGATAGCAGGCATGATGCGGGGGCTAGTAGTAGCCGCCCTGCGGGGTCCCATAGGACCCACACCACGGGGGGTAGTTCTCGTCGCACCAATCCTGCATGATCATGGTGGCCGATGCCTTAGGCTGGGTGGTTTTTTTACATGATTGCGGGGTTTGAGGACCATTTTTGTAGCCTGCGGGCATTTTTTTGATGATATATATATATATATATATATATACCGGCTTCTATTTTGGTTATGCACATGTGATGATTTGATCTTATGCATGATGGCTGATGAATATGGATGTATGCATGTTTATTTATTTTTATGGATGCATACGTTATGATGAATGCAAGTGTTTTTTATTTATATGTGATATGCAGAAATGAAGTGGATGAATGGGATTTGTGATGTTTTGCTATGGCACCATAGACTGTTTAGAACTCTATTATTTTGTTTTTAGGTGATTGCTGTGATGCATGACTTTGTATGTATACATGTGGTTGTTATTTTTTTGTATTTTTTGATGGTATTGCAAAGATGAAAAGTAGCACAGTTGGTTTAGAAATGTAGCTAAGGTTTTCTGAGACTCAGACGGTTTTAACTCACTAGCCATGACTATACTTTGTCTTACAAGACTTTTGACCAAGGTATGAATCGAACTCATTTTTGACCAAGCTATTTCACATCCTTGTGTGTGTAATTGAGTTCATTTATGTGGTATTTGTTAGGATACCGCCAGTGCTAGATGGGCTTTCAACCGAACCTATACTAAGGATCACCTAACTAGCTCCACTAACTCCTTTGTTGTATTTAGTTATATTAATTTGTGGTGTTATCCAGGATACCATAAGCTAGCTCATACTTATGCAAACATTAGTCTGCATATACGCGAAGCGAATGTGACAGACATATCGTCATGTGGGTAGGATACCACCATTGCCAGATAGGCTGTCAACTAAACCTGTAATGAGGATCACCTAGATGGTTTTCGAATGCTGAGAATTCCAAAGATTCATGTTTAGGTTGTTTGTTGGCTAAATGATTTGGGAGACTTGCTCATATATATAGTGATGCAAATCACTGTTTATTTTTCTATTTATTTTTCTTTTTGAGCAAGGATTTTGAATAGTGGTGATAACCACTGTTACTTGATTTTGTATTTTGAGCAATGTGAGTTTGAGCTTGTGAATGACCTTGATCCTGTTGGCCTTGGGGATGACTACCCATCCTGGTTAGGGGCGAATAGTACAAATCCTTATGACATTGGGAACTAAGGGGATGATGGATATTATGAAGTAAGGGTATTGATATTTTAGGCTTTGGGGATGACTACCTATCCTGATTAGGGGTGGATAGTACAAATCCTTATGACTTGGAGACCAAAGGTGAATGGAAAGGGTTAGGATGATGATTTTTTGGAATTTTGTTTGTGAATGGCATTGATACTTTTAGGTCTTGGGGATGACTACCCATCCCTGGTAGGGACGTGTAGTACGAATCCTTACAACTTTGGGAACCAACTATGATTGGAATTTGGTAGTGGTAAAAACCACTGTGTTTGGTAAATGGATAGGAAAGAGCTCGTCCTTTTATCAATTCTTAGCATTCTAGAGCCATTAGATCAAAATGATGATTGAATTACAAAAACTCTGGATACATTATAAGACCACTGACTTTATTGTGGTAAACAACAGTAAATGGCGTTTGTTTGCTATTTTGTAAAATGGAAAAGTGTGGAACAAGATGGACTAGAAGAATAATTATAGTCTATGGTGCCTTTGACCTTTACGACCACAAATATGCAATGTATGGATGTAATGCTTAATGCAGCTATGTATTTTTGTATTTTTGATGGATTGATTTTTGTGAATATGAAGATGAGATGCGAGAAAAGTTCTCTATTGATGAATTTGAGCATGCCTAGAAATGAGATGCAAATTTTTTTTTTTTTTTTTTTTTTTTTTTTTGTTTTTGATGATTTTTGGATTTTTTTTTAGTTTTTGACCAAGCGATTTTAGGGATCCTTGGAGCATTTTTGGGATTGACCAAGCGATTTTTAGGGATCCTTGGAGCATTTTGGGATTGACCAAGTGATTGCGAGAATCCTTGGAGCATTTTGGGATTGACCAAGGGATTTTTGGAGATCCTTGAAGCATTTTGGGGATTGACCAAGCGATTTTAAGGATCCTTGGAGCATTTTTGGGATATGGCTCTCTTAGATGAATGGTCACAAATGACTGATATTCAAGGGTTCTATTTCCTTGATTTCGTCAAGGGAGGCTAGCCGGTATGTCTTGGGTCCTATTTTGCTATCAATGACATATGGACCTAACCAATTTTCCACGAACTTGTCCCTTAGGTGGGACGGCAAACTAGAATTCTGTTGGTTTTCCTTCAAAACCAAATCACCAACCTGAAAGTCTCTAAGGTGAACTTTCATGTTGTAAGCTTTCTTAAGTCGCTCTTGATAAATACGTAAATGTTCAAGAGCATTAACACGTCGTTCGTCAAGCAATGTAAGCTGGTATAACCGGGCCTGTCGTGCAGCGTCATCATCGATGAACTCCTGCATTGATATGCGCAGGGAAGGAATCTCCAAATCTAGAGGCATGACTGCCTTGGAGCCATACACGAGCAAAAACGGAGTGGCCCCAGTGGGCGTCCGAATGCTAGTGCGATAGGCCCATAGGGCAAGTGGGATTTGGATGTGCTAATCCTTATGACTGTCTGTGACTATATTTTTAAGGATGGCAACTAGCATTTTCTTTGATGCCTCTGCTTGCCCATTCGCCTGTGAATAATAGGGTGTCGAAAAACTATGCTAAATTTTGTACTTTGTGGTCAAAGCATGCACATATTTGTTCTTGAAAGGCGTCCCATTATATGAGACTATTTTGGATGGAATACCAAAATGACATATGATGTTATGCAAAATGAACTCCACAATGCGGGGTCCTGTCGTAGAGGTAAGCGGAATTGCTTCCACACACTTGGTAAAATACTCTGTGTCCATTATGATAAACATGTGATGGCCTGACGATGCAGGGGAGATCTTTCCAATTAGATCGAAGCCCCACTACAAAAATGGCCAAGCAGACTGGATTGTCTACAAGGCCTGGGAAGGTATGTGCATCAAATTGGCATGATGTTGACACTTCACGCACTTCTTGACATATGTGCAACAATCTCGCTCTAAATATGGCCAATAATAGCCCATGCAAAGAATGCGCTTTGCGATGGCCATACCATTGAAATGGCCACCACATGTACCATCTTGCGCTTGGGCGACTGCCCAAGTGGACTCTTGTTGGTCCAAGCTATGAAGGAGGATTCCTTCATAGCTACGATGGTACAAGATGTCTCCTATCAAGACATACTTAGCCGATTTTTGCTTGAATGCTTGTTTTACGACATGCGTCAATCCAAGTGGGAGATTACCTAACTTGAGATAGTCTCTAATGGGTAAATACTAGTCCTATTGATCAGAAACCTCGATGGTATGAACAAGCAATCTCTCTTGAAGTTCATCCCTAGCAAACGCTGAGTGGGAAAGAACTTGTAAGAATAGAGTTGTATTTTCTATTAATGGGAGTAGGGGAGAACAAGGACCCCCAGTTGGCATGTTTTAGATGATCGTGGATTCGAAAGAACTTATCCGAGGATGGTTCAATCTGGATCATGTGGATTCCTAGCATCAAGTCAGAGCTTGCACGCTCCATCGTGGATTACGATAGGGTTTTGACTTGAATGGTTGTCATATCACCGAAAAGGTCTTACGGAATTAGTGACCCCAAGGAGGCCATTGTGTCCGTAAAATGATTCGATGACCAATGGAGTGCCTCGATGTAATACCACTCAAGTTTTGCCAGGAATTTGTCCACAAAGGCTTTATAAGCCTACAAAACTAGGCATTTGCATTGATATACCCCTTTGACTTGATTGAAAATTAACAACGAATCACCAAAGATGTTCAGTCATTTGATGTTCATGGCGATTGTTGTCTGAAGACCTATGATCAAGGCTTCATACTCTGCATTATTGTTGGTGCATGGGAAATTTAATTTAAATGACAGGGGCATTGGAGCACCATGCGGTGTGAAGAATACTATTCCTGTGCCACCACCTTGCTCACATTTAGAACCATCAAAAAATAGGGTTATGTCGGCTTGTGACTCAAGCTCATCAGAATCTGGTGATTCTAAGACATGGAAGACCCCATCATCGGGTAGTTCTATGACCAGAAGCTAATCATCTTCGAGAGGAGCCTCTGCTAGTTGATCGGCTATGACTTGTCCTTTGATAGATTTCTTTCCAATAAACTCTATGTCAAATTCCATCAACAACATGATCCATTTCGTCGTGCAACTACTATGATAAGTATGACTCATCATGTATCGAAATGGATTCTCCTTAGACACAACATACGTAGTGTTGCTCAGCATGTAGTGGCATAGCTTTTTGATAGCAAACACCACTCGCAGCGAGTTTATCGATGTATGCATAGTTAAGTTCATAACTGACCAGGGTGCGGCTAAGATAATAAGTAGCCTATTCTTTATGAAGTTCATTCTTCTGGGCTAGCATGGCACCTAGTGCCACCTCAATAGCTGAGATGCATAAGTAGAACGACACTCCTAGTCTAGGTGGTGCCAATACTTGCGGTGAAGCTAGGTATTGTTTGATGTCATCAAAGGCTGACTGGAACTCGTCGTCCCAATGAAATGTAACCCCATTATGCAATAACTTGTTAATGGGTCAGCACTTGTTAGATAATTGCGCTATGAAACGCTTAATTGACATGACCTTTCCCTATAGACTTCTGAGCTACTTAATGGTAGTTAGGGGGACCATTTCAAGGATTGCCTTGAATTTCTGTGGGTCCACCTCGATGCCTCACTTTGAGACTATGAAACCCAAGAGTTTTCCAGATGTGACACCAAATACACACTTCTTGGGATTTAGTCTAACTTTATGCTCCATGATGCGATCGAGGATCTTTCTTAAGTCATCGATATGATTTGAGCGCAATAGAGACTTGGTTAACAAATCATCCATGTAATATTCCAAATTTTTATGCATGTAGTCATGGAAGATGTGCGTCATGGCACGTTGGTAGGTGGCACCAGCATTTTTAAGGCCAAAAGGCATGACCTTATAACAAAAAGTCCCCCAAGGCATTGTGAACGCCGTTTTTAGTTGGTCTTCAGGATTGATACGAATCTAATTGTATCCTAAGAAACCATCCATGAGGGAGAGCATTTCGTGACCTACTGTAGCATCTACCAATGCATCGATTCTCGATAATGGGAAATCATCCTTAGGACTCACTTTGTTTAGATCTCAAAAATTAGTGCATATGCGAATCCTCTCGTCGGGCTTTTTGACGGGCACCATGTTAGACAGCCATGGAGGATAATCCATGCAGATGACAAACTATGCATCCAACAGCTATTGTAGTTCATATTTGACCATCAAGGCCACTTTTGGGTGCATCTTACATAGTTTTTGCTTTACGGGCTTGATTTTCAGATCAAGCGTTACATTATGCGTGACTAGCTGCGGGTCTAGTCCTGGCATATCCTTGTATGACCATGCAAAAACCTCCTTCTTCTCTTTGAGAAGGGCAATGTAGTCGGATTGCTCTTTAGGGGATAAGCTTACCCCCAGCTTGATAATCTATGGATTCATTGGATCCAAGCCAATATCTACGTCAGTCGTCTCCTCGACTGACATGTGGGATACGTCCTCCAACTGATGTGGAGTCGGGATCAAATGGATATCATTAGCTGAATTTAAATCTACGTTGGGAACCTCGGGTTCCTCTTCAGCCTAAAAAATATCCTAAGTTGTCCCTAGGGTAAAATGAGGCATCTTACCGAAAGGCCAGTATTATGATGGTGAGAGATGTGAATTGACGTGATCCCAGTCGATGGCATCTGTGTCTAGATGCAATGACCATGCTGGATCGGTCGGATTGCTGATGGGTACGGTCAAATCAATGGAGATCATGTGGATGGAATGAATTTGGTCTCCATTATCGCGGGTATGATAACTCAAACATTCTAGATGCTCCCTATGATTTGGATCTGGCTCTAGAGGGACGGGTACGAACAGATCGGCCTTATGTGTTGATAAGAAGAAAGGGTCTTCCCTCGACACTGATGTCATTATAGGGTCTCGAGGTGGACGGTGCTCATCATAAAATTGGAGCCATGGATCCAACACTTGGTCCCACCCTGCTAGGTCTACGTACCACTCATGTCCTGGAAGTATGCCCATCTGTGCAAATAAGTCATCAATCCCTAAGGGATGCCATTGTTGCACTTGTTGCCTTTGTTGCATTTGTCGCATGTGGTTGAGGTAAGCCATCTCAGTATCATCTTTTGAATCACTGTCGGAGATCCAAAAATGTTAATTTTCTTCAACAACTACTTATGACATTAAGGGTTCACCTTGTTCTAGCAAATTAGTCTGATCCCATTGTGGTTGTTCCACTCTTGGTGGAGGGACCTGATTCTCTTGACACAGCACTGGCTCAACTGGAACCTCTAAAGGGAATAGTTTCAAAAAGATCTCTGGACACCGTTTATGCTCTCCTTGGGAGTTAGTGTTCAAAATTTAACCTCTCTCTAGCAAAGGAGAGGGATTATTGATGTTACCAAGGGTGGTTGTTGACCATGGGAGGTAATCTCCCAATGTATATTTTGTATTTGGGTTGGCATAAGGATCTAATGCCAATCCACCCTTGTTGCCTATTCCTAGGCCTTGCATGTTTTCTACCAAGATGTCTAAGGGTAGGGGGTGGTTGAACCCTACTCCCGACTTATCATACGACATTTGGTATCTTGGCTGGAAAAGGACACATGCCCCTTGCTCATACCTGCCTATCCCATATCCATTCCAATTGCATTGGCCGAGATATCTCAGAGCGAAGTCTAGGTTCGACAGATAATTGACATTTTCGACAAAAGGCTCTTCATCATCATCCTTTTTCTTACATGGTTCAGCACCATGATCAAGGCCCCCATACACAAAATTAGTCTGGTTTGGTGGGTAACCTAGAGGAACAACTATATCTATGGGGAGGCGAGGTCTCCCCATGTCCTGCACAGATTCTAGCGCGGGCATTGCCACAACATTCTGCACTAGATACTCCCCCAGGCCTGTACTGGACATTTCAACAGTAATTTTTGATGATTGAGAGGGAGGAAATGGAAGGCCTTCCGAGTCCATTCCATGTTGGGTGGATTAGGAGCCTCGGCTTCCATTGTGCTAGGTATTTCTTCTGTTGAGACAGTTGATATTGTTGGCAACACCTCTTCTAGGGGCTGATCCTCTTCCAGGATTTGTTTTCCTTTGTCCTTCTATTTAGCCATGACAGGTGGCATTGGTAGTGAAGGAGCAGATGATGAAGACTCACCTGGTTGGGATTTTGATGATTTAGTCACCAGTGGTGCCCACGGCATTGGACCCTGTTTAGATGGATTTAATTGGAAATCCAAGTGTGTTGATGGGAGGGTCGATTGAGGCATTAATTGCACTGCATTGCAATATTTGAAGGGTTCTAAGTCCATCGGGACTACATGTACTTCTCCTTAAAATGCATACTTTAGACACTGGTCAGTGATCGAAGGGACACACTTCATGTCCCTAATCCATGGCCACCCTAGCAGTATATTGTAGGCCATCTCGCCTTCCAGAACATGGCACAATGTAGGTATCGTCTTTTGTCCTACCTGGATAGGAAGAACAATTGTGCCAACTATCGATCATATCGCATCATTGAATGCTCGCGTATGTGGAAGCCGTGATATGAGAGGCTGGCAGCTTCAGATTTTTTAATGCTGCAGTGGTAATGATGTTACTAGATGAGTCAGTATCTACCAACACTCTCTTGTATGGGATCCCGTTGACCCACGTGATAATGTGCAGGGGTGGATCTGCCATGTCATTTGATACTATTTTAACCTCATCTTCTCTGAAGGTAATGACTGGCTCCGTACATCATTTTACATGTCCCACAAAGTTATTGAAGGAATTTGCTTCGTGATGCTGCAACTCGATGGATTTCAAAATTTCCATGAGAGCTTCCCTATGGGGTGCTGACTGTTGTATAAGCTCATAAATGGAAATCCTAGCCGATGTGGTCTGCAAACTCTGCGTAAGTTTGGTCCGTATCGTGACCTTGGGTCTAGGCGGAGGCAACTTTATAGGGTGTTGTTGAGGTTGTGACGTTGTTGGAACTTCTCTTGTAGCTACCTCGGGGGCAACTCCTGGGTACTTTTTGTTCCTAGTCACTATGCTGATCATTCCCACAAATCCTTGCATGGGAAGATTCTGTCGCACCTCATTAACCTGAAGAGGTTTTTCCTGTGCCTCGTGGGCAGGCAAAGGGTCCTTGAAAACCCCCATTTGTTGATTATTTGGCGATATGGGGTTGTCCACTGCCAATGTTTTATTATCAATCAAATCTTGTATTAATCCCTTGAATTTCCAACATCCATTCAGGTCATGTCCCCTTCGCCTATGGAACCTACAATATAAATCCTCTTTGTATCCCTTAGGCTTGGGAGTGTTAGGATCTATGGTTTGGATTTCTGGAAGGGTGATTAAATTTGTCGCTGACAAGAGGTCAAATAGGGAGTCCCTAGACTCCGTATAAGGGGTGAATTGTCGCCTAGGGCAACGCTGCTAATTTTGCTCCTATTTTTTATTTTCTCTTTCATAATTAGGAGGCACTGCCTGATAATTAGCCTTTTGAGGCTGTATTTCTTACATAGGCTTGGGGACATTTATTTCAACTTGATTAACCACAACGGGTTTTGATTGCGTAGTCCCAGTCTTAGTGTTTTTGTTCCACTCTTTCTTTTTAGGCTTGTCGATTTTGCCTTCTTGTATTTTGATCTCTTCTATAACTCTGGCTTGTGCCAAAGCTTCTTCTAGGCTAGCGTATTTCTATAGCTACAATAGCCCAGAGATCGATCTCAGAAAACTCCATGAAAACATTTGTGTGAGGTCAGACATAGGGGGAAGGTAAGGTAGCTTAGAAAGCAAAGCCCTCAATCGATTCTCGTATGCCGCCATTGTCTCTTCCTCATATTGCCTGAGGCTGGCCAGATCACTCAGTGATGCCTTCTTGGTGTTGAAGGCAAAGCATTCAAGGAATGCATCTACTAATTGATCCAAGTTATTTATGCTGTGCTTCAAAAATTGTGTGAACCAATTCGAGGAAGGACCTACGAATGTGGTTATGAATGTCCTTAGCAATAGCGCATCATTATCCTGAATTCCAAAGCATTGGCTCAGGAATCTTGTCACATGCTCTTGGGCATCCTCTTCACCCTTAAATATTGCCAACTGAGACAACTTGAAATGTTCGAGGTAAAGAGGTGTTGGCACTGAAGGATGCACTGGATGACTGTGGAGTTGACGTAACGTGGGATTTTGATGCCCAAAAGCTTTTGTCTCCATAGACTCCAAATGCTCTAATAGTGCTTTGTATGCATCAGAAGATTTGATCTCTTCCTCTTTTGTTTGCTCCCATTGTGAGTTATGGGATACTAGAGGCCTATGGGGGGGTGGCCGAATGGCAGCCCTCCCACCTTGATAGGGCATTTTGGCCCATTCTATTTCTGGTTCATATTCCTCATAAACTTACTGAGGAGTCTCTGGGTGAGTCCCCATTGAGGGTACCCATCATTGTTTTGGGGAGTGGCCTCCCTCTCAGGTCTATAGGGTCTCGGAGGCAAAGCTTGATGAGGTCGCGGAGACCTGTCCTACACCAAAGGATTATACCTCTCATATTGTTCTACTTTTTGGGTGTGAGGGGTTGGCACCCTCTCAGGTAGTTTATAATGTAGCTCATCCGCTTCACGCTGCATGCGCTCTTTATTAATGTGGTATAAGTGCTCCAACTCTTGATGACCTTACTCAAGCCGTGTGATTCGGGCTTGGCAAGCGGCATGTCTGGTGACTGCCAGGTCAATTTGGTCTGCCATATTTTGCTCAGGAGGCTTCAATGTTTCTCCTATGTATTTGCCTCGATCTTGGTGATCCGATATTTCAATGGGTCGCTTCCCTTTGTCGAGGTCGACATCATTTACTTGAGGCTCTGGCCTTGATGTGTGACCATGATACCTAGCAGGTGCAGAAACGCAAGTCTCCCACACTGTATGTTGCTCTTAAGTAATGCAATGATCTTCCTCGTACTCCATTTCATGTGTGTGAAAGGGGCAGGCAGAGTTAGCTCGCCCTATGTGGAGAGCCCTGTGCTCTGGGTTTTGTCTTTTAGTTCTAATGGGAGGCAAAGGAGAGATGTCGTATTCATGTTGTCTCTCCTCATGGACACTGTGCCTCTCTAGCGCTTCATCATGCTATGGCCACTCATATCTAGCCTCAAAAGGTAGTTTTCTATTTATGTTGACTGCTACATGTAAAGCTTCTTCCCGAAAGGGGCTGTGTTGAATGGGCGTATCCCCCCAGAGAGGTGTCCCTATAATTCCATCTTGATGTGGCCTGATGTGGACTCTCTTGTAGGCCAGACCACCAAGGCGGTATGGCCAAGTCCTCAGGACTAAAGCGAAGGTGACCAGCGCCCGCTCTTTGTACACCTTCTATAGCATTTGCCCTTGATTGGGCTTGGCTATGGGTGTATACCATTGTGGTGCTCTTCTACTAGCTAAGCAGATTTTTATCTTTTTGTTTATGATTTTTGATTTTTTTTGTTACACTAAGCAAAAATGAACACACACATGCACAAACGGTGATTATCTCTTTTAAAGATTAATGGTGTGTCCTAAACTGGTTTAGTGCATTTTGATGTTTTTGTTTTGTTTTTGAAAGTTTTGAAGAATGTTTAAATGCAGAATGTTGGCTCATATGACTCTCATAAATGGTCGCCCCTTCAATATACCATTGTCTGACCGATATACCAACCTCTCTATATACCTACCCTTACGAGAGGGAAACTATAGGTATGTGAGAGCAGATGGTATGTGGAACATAGGTGGTACGAGAAGGGGGATTGTCCTGTTAATGACACCTACCATAGAAGACTTATCCTCGCACGCATGGGAATCACCCCAGCGACACTCGGTCAGCTTTCGTCAGGATTTATGCCTAACAACAGTGACAATTGGGTAAATGGATGCAAAATCAAGCCAAGGTGGTGTTGAACTCATCGTTGGTCTTGATCAAGGGTTGGGGTCTTACGACCAGCTCCTTGGTTTAAAGATACCATGTGATGTGTGTGTGGTTTATTTTAATTAAAATTGAAACAAGCAGCAGCAACTACTTTCCTTAAGAAGGAAAATTTTGAAAGAACACAAAAATAGAAAATAGAAAATAACAAGAACAATTTTAAACCCTTACCTTACTCTGCCTAAACCTGCTGTTTCTGATCTTCGACTCTAAAAATTTATAGAAAAAAATTCATCCTGACCTAAGACAAATTGGAATTCGTCCCAGGGTCAGATGAATTACAGTAAAGTAATCACCACAGGCAAAGATGAATTATAGTCAAAAATTGAAAAAGGTACTTGTAAGCACAAAAACATAAGTCTCGATCAGTTTCTGTGATATTAAAAATTAGGGGACCGGGTCCCACCGTGATCGACACTGAAAGCACGAGATTTCGAAAATAAAAGGAAAACTATAGCTATGCAATGTAAAACAAAATATAATGCTTTAATCCTATGCCTTTGAAATGCACGAAACAAAGAAAAGAGACGAATTGAAAATGAAAGAAAAGAGGTATGGAAAGCATAGCCCTTTTTATTCAATTCTCTTAACCTCGGTTACAAATACGTCTCCTCCCTTTTTAGGGGCTAGGAGCGTTAACATGTTTCCATTACAAAAGTGAATAATGATCTTCTTTTCACGTGCCCACATGCAAAATGGGCGGGCCAAAATGTTGTCGCCGCTGGTGTTGATGAATCCTTGGTTCTTGCTACTTCTCCTGTGATCAAAGAAACAACAAAGGCATTAGTAGCACCTGTTGCAAATATGAAATGTTAGTTCTCTAAAATAATGAAGGATGTATGCCTAAGATTGACTAAAATGATGCATGAAATGAATCTAAATCACCTACAAAATTGATAGAGACTAGAAAACATTACCTGAGGGCCACTACCATTGAAACAGTTGGCCAATTTGCATTCAACTAAAATTCGTCCCTGGTCAGGACGAATTCTACTGTAATTCATCCCCGGGTAGGACGAATTCGACTGTGTTAAAATGCCGAGTTGATGCCGCTCAAATGTCACACCTCGGGATCTCCAAAATACCTGCAAATAGAGGGGTTAAGTAATTGGGGTCATTTTGGGATGACCCAGATGGTCAGATTCTCCTAATTTGACCTCGATCAATGGGAATTTGGCGTCGCTACCTAAAAGTTAGTGGGACAACAAAAGCGATGAGAACATGATGAAATTTGATTAAAACATTATGAAATTGAATACATGAACTATCTAGTCAGCATAGAATGGAATGAGAGATGAATAAATGATAGAAAAATGAATTAGAATGAAACTTAAAAAAATTGTGGGGTGCCCGAATGGGCCACCCACCGTTGGAACTTGATTTCGGCACCAATCCACTAGGGATGGGCCAAAAATCTCTTAGATTGGGTTGTCGACAAATTGGTGGATTAAGGTGGTCAAATGTTGGGTTTGGGTTCGGATCCACACTTCCAAAAGCCACCCAATAACCTCTCTTGCAAAAGATATTAAGGATGTGAAAATGTGAATCGAAAAAGGGTGCAATGGGGTGTTCAATTTGGCAGCACTTCGTTGCTTGAAAATGCCTCCAAATTATCCTTTTTGGGTGGGAAATTCCACCATTTTATATACCCAAGGGGTCTCTTTGGAGGGGCATGCAGGGGGGCCATGTGGCGGCCATGCCTTCCCAAGAGGGAGAAGAATCCTCCCTGACTTGGGCTTCCATGACTACCCTTGTGACAGTCCTCCAACGGCCAATCTACCCACCTACACGCGCATGCACGGCAGGAGGAAATAATTGACTGTCCTCGGCTGCCACTTGGTGGTATTCTTATTTTTTCCTGTTAAACCTAGAATTCGTCCTGACCGAAGACGAATTTAGAATTCATCCCTGGGTGAGACGGATCCTAGTTTGAATTCGTCCTTGGGTGAGACGAATACTGAGCAAAGCCAAATTGCCTTTTGACCTTCCAAAATTGCTACAAAAGTGGTTAGGACCATTTTTTAACCTCTGAGGGCTGCCTTGGGGGCTGTGTGTGTCAAAGCGATCAGTGTTTGTAGTCACATAATCGGATTGGTGCTATTTTGGTGTATACACAAGGAGCTTGTTTGAGACCATAGAGAGACTTTCTTAATCTACAAACAAGGGAAGAGTCTTCAATAAATATAGCAGGTTGCTTCATATATATATCTTTCTTTAAGTCACCATGTAAGAAGGCACTTTTCACATCCATCTAAAAAATAGGCCAATTTTGTGAGGCAACAAGTCCAAGTACAAGCCTAACAAAATCCATATTTTTAACTAGGGCAAAGGTATTAGAATAGTCAATACCTTCAACTTGTAAAAAAACCTTAGCTACCAAGCGAGATTTTTGTTTATCAATGGTTCCATCTGTTGCATACTTCGTTCAGTAAACCCATTTACAATGAAGTAATTTTCTTTCTTTAGGAAGAGGGACTAGATCCCAAGTTTGATTTTTTAACAAAGAAGAATATTCGTTTTCCATGGCATCATCCCATTATTTTATCCCATTTACCTTAATAAAGGATTGTGGATTAGTAGAAATTGATTGACAGATAAGACCATAACCCAAGGAATGACTTAGTTTAGAATGTAGGAGATCTTGGATATAAGGGGATACCTCTTGAATAGTAGTACGGGACCATTTTGGTATTGTTGGAGGAGTAATAGTTGTGACAAAAATTTGTATAAGAGTTTCAAGAATATGATCTTCATTTTGATTAGTTATCTCAAGGATGGGTTCTTCATATGATTGAGACTCGAAGAATGGAGAAGGCTCAATGGACTCAATAGTGGTAGAGGAATAAGGATGAGGATCTTGAGAAGGGAAATTTTTATCAAATCGAACCTTTCTATGAAAAATACCTTATGAATAGTAGGATCAAGTAGCCTATAGGCTTTCATATCCTCACAATAGCCAATAAAAATATGTTGCTTGTTTTTCTTATTTAAAGTCTTCCTATTTTAATTTGGGATGTGGGCCCAAGCAGTAAAAACAAAAACTCAAAATAATGAGACATCAAGTTTGTATCCATACCAAGATTCTTCTGGGGTCAAATGCACAAGATATTTGTGTGGTGTGTGGTTATGAATGTAATTTGCACAGTTTATTGCCTCAACCCAAAATTTTTTTGAAATATCCCTTGAGTGGAGCATACAATTATCCATTTCATTTAAAAATATGTTCTTTCTTTCTGCTACACCATTTTGTTGAGGATTATGAGATACTGAATGTTGATGAATAATGCCATGAGTGGACAGGAACTTAGAAAACTCATTACTAAAGTACTACCCCCCATTGTATGTATGAAGATGTTTGATTTTGCAAGAGGTTTTATTTTTCAGCTAAGGATTTATAAATTTTGAAGTGAGATAGGACATCAATTTTTTATTTTATAAAATATACCCAAGTATGTCTTGAAAAATAATCAATGAATTTTAAGGTATATTTTGCTCCTTTGAAATATGGATGTAGGAAGACCATTAAATCACTATGGATTAGTTCCAAAGGGGAGGATGCTTTTTGGGAACCACTTCAATGAAAAGGATCTTGGTGTTGTTTCCCAAGAGCACATCCAATACACACTCCAATAGAATAGATCTTTGGTAACCTAGTTACCATTTCATGAGTATTCAACTCTCTTAAGTAGATATAACTGATATGACCAAAATTTCTTTTGCTTTGAATATCCCCATGAACAATAAAACATGAGGCTCTATTAGTATATTTGAATCCCTTGAAGTGAAATAGAAAAACTTTATGATCAATGTCATATTTAGATATAAGGGACTATGTTTCTTGCAAGTCTTTAATTTCAACTTCTATGGGTGAGAACAATATTGTTTTTCCCTTACCAAATGTACATATTTGGTAGATATAGAGAATATTTGTACTACTATCTGGGACATAGAGAACATCATTTATATGATCACCATCAATGGTAATGTCACATTTTCCTTTAACAGGAATAAATGATGAGTCACCAACTTCAATGTAGCAAGTTGAGCTTGAGAAAAGAGAAGTAAATGACTTATGTGAAGAAGTCATAGGATGAGTAGCACCTAAATATAGAACCCAATAATTTGAAGAATATTTAATAGCATTTCCTTGAAAATTTAAGGCTTTTCTAATTTGATTTTTAATGTCATTTTTATGATCCTTCATTGCTGCCTCAAGTTGTTGTAGTCTTTTCCAACATATATTTACTGAATGACCATCTTTTTTACAATGAGTACAAGTTATATGTGTTTTTTCTCTCTTTTTGACCTTTTTTTTTTGGATTTGGAAGCCACCAAGGCCTTTGAGGAGGAGGGAGAGGACTCAAATCATGAAAGCTTTATTTCTTCTCTAGTGAGCCTATCACAAAACTCTTTTAATATGGGTATTATAAAACTTGTACCAAATGCATCCATTGTAGACAAAAATGTGGTTGCAAATATTTGAAATGCTCCATTTAATTTAGCTAAAATAAGGTAGATGCATTATTATTCTATTTTATTCATTCCATTTCCTTTTAATTGTGTTAAGACTTCCTTAAATTTTATTTGAAAGTATACAATTATGTTGAATTATTCAGGTGATAAGGTTATCAAATCTACTTCAAGTTGCATTGATCTTATTTGATCCACTTTACCAAACAAGGTTTTTATTTTATTCCAAATCTTAAATTGAATGTTTCACATTCATAAATATGAAACCATAGCTTTCACTGACATTCATACTTATAATACCCATTTTTTCATACATTTTTTCTTTATGAACAAAGATTTCATATTCTTTTCCAAATTCAAGTTGCTTCTCTTCTAGCAAGTGTGCGAGACCTTTTTGAGCAATGAGATTCAATATTCTTGGTTTCTAGGTGTGATAGTTATGAGGATTAATTGGTTATATTGTATTTAAGTAATTCATCATGCTCAAAAAATGAAAAAGTGTAGTAGTAATACCCCCTTAGTAGAGACAACAATAATTCCCCACTTGAACAAAGATAAAAATTTGGTGCAAGAAATAGCACCAAGAAACCCCACCCATATAATGCTTTTTATTATTATATTACAATGAGACCATATCACTTAGAGTGCCTACATAGAATAGGCATACATAATGGACAGTGAGAGGAGTCGAAGGGAAGGATAAAAGAATATTTCCATGTTTCCATATTGGTTTTGCTCCCTATTATAGTCAATCCTCATCTATCATCGATGTTGGTTTTGTTCCCAAGACTGCAATCCACTGATATCTATCAACCAATAAATTCTCCATCTTGATTTTCCACAACTCAAAACTCTATCCATTAAATGTTTCAATATTTATTCATGTGCTTCTCATATTTCTCTTTTATTTGGATCCTTTCATGTACGACTCCCAGTCAAGAATTAATTTATGACAAGGTTGAAACCCTTACTCGTCGAACAAATATAAAACCTAGATTTGATACCAAATGAAAAGAAATAAATAGCCCCAATAAACTAAAATAGAAAAGTAGTAACAACATAATCAAAAGAAGAAGATCACATATTGACACATTACACAATATTTGTCATAGAAACCCTCAACATGAAAAAAAAACCATCATAGTATTATATTATTATTGCATTAACTTGATAGTATCCAATACAATAATATTATCCTTCTATATCACCAAATTCTAATGTAAGTACGATATATATAACAAAGGCACATGCACAAATTTTTACAATATCATTGGAAAAAAAGTATAGGTTCAAATAAAGTAATCCTAAAAGCCTATATGGGTATAAAAATAACTTAAACCTCGATGAGTATAGGTACAAAGTGCCCAGTACCTTTTAGTGTTAGCCCAACTAGAATAACATGGAAAATATTCAACATATTTCCAACAATCAAGACAGGGCAACACTTAAACCATTTATATTTGAAAAATTTGGTTACAAAAGGAGAAACTTTGAAAGAAAATATCATAATGGTGAGAAGAGGGATGATCGATATATGGGCTAACAATTTTTTGATTCCACAAGCAACTTCATTATGTCAAGGATTAATTGAAACAATGGAGGTAAACTAACAAGTCAGACATCCAAGCCCAAAGCGCTCCATTGGTGGACATATGGGATGAGGTACAAAATACTTTAGAGAAATAATAATTATAGAGAAACTCAAATAAGAGGATGACGAATTGTGTAAAGAAGTTGAGGACATTGAAAACCATGGGATCTCCTTGAAATAGAGAGCAAGAACCACTTGGTTATTTGAAGGTGATAGAAATACAAAAAAAAATATCATGTTGCTTGTGTTAGGAGATAGGCAAACAAGATGGAAGCTCTTTATGATGAGAATGAGCTCTCCTTTGATACAATCCTAGGTATAAATTTCCATTCAATGGATTATTTTTCTAAATTGGTTATGGAAGGCATGTTATAAGACAAAGAGGCTTAGAAATAAGTTCTTGTTGTCATACCCTCTATTATATTTAAATAAAAAATTAGAATCTACTTAAACTCGTTCATAGATAAGAGCTAAATAAGGTAGTCTTTGGAACGAATACAAGAAAAATGCAAGGTATAGATGGCTTCCCAATTGAATTTTTTTAGACCTTCTAGCACAACTTGGAGGAGGATGTAAGTGTTGTTGTAGAGGAGTCTAGAGGTAGTAAAATAATAATTAAAGCATTAAATCATATATTCATTACCTTTATTTTAAAAGGGAAGGAGAGGCACCCAGGTGTTGTAGGTGAGTTGGAGAGGAGAGGGCAATCCTCCAAGGGAGGTCCCAGGTTCAAATCTCTACCCTACCAAAAAGCTGAATTGGGTATCTAAAATCCAATTGATAATGTTGGTGCGGGAAGGGTCGGGTACGACCCTCGGGTGACTTTGACGGTGTAGAACCCCCTTTTTGTGGTCTCTCAGACCAAGGCGGCTCCGCAAGGGGTTTTTCGCTTTTAAAAAAAAAAGGAAGGAGGGGATACACATTTTAAATTATGAACTTATTACCTTATGCAATGCCATATGCAAAATAATCACAAAGATAATGAATGAGTGACTAAAACCTTTCCTAGAAAATATTATCTCAGTGGAGTAAGGGGGTTTCTTAAAGGGTAAGCATATCTTGGATTGTGTGGTTCTAGCTCAGGAGGAATATTCATAAAATTGAATATGTCAAAGGCTTCTGATAGGGTGGAGTGGAGCTTATTTTTAAGGATTATGGTGACCATTAGCTTCTCTTAGGATTGGATAGAATGGATCATCAGTTGCACCTCTACTATGACATACTCAATGTTAATAAAAGGTCTTCCCTTACAATTTTTTGTATCCACTTGAGGCCTTCATCAAGAAGATCTTCGTTCCCCTTATATTTTTCTCATACTGGCTAGAGGTTTAGGTAGACTCATCTTCAGGAGATGACAACATGATTTTCTGATAGGTATCAAGGTGGGTGAGGAGGTTTTTGATTCACCTACAATTTGTAGATGACACAATATTGGTGGGAGTGGCCAACCTCAAGGAAGCAATAATTATTGGATATACTCTTAATTTTTACCTTATGACCACAAAATAAGTCATCAATATTAAGAAATTCAAAGTTATCTTCTTAAATATTCATCAAAGGCTTTAATATATAATTTTATAGATCATGGGATTCATGAGAAATTCTATTAAAAAGATCTATTTGGGGGTTTCTTTGCATTTTAAAAAACTGAAGATAGCTATCTAGAGGAATATTTTGGATCATATAAAATAAATAATTAACCATTGGTCTCACAAATGGTTAACCTTTGGGGAGGATTAATGTAATTACAGTCAATAATTTAGGCCATGCCAATTTCTAGTTTTTTGTCCTTATTTCCCCACATACCATATGAAAATATTTGGAAAGAATATCTAGAATTTTTTATAGGAAGAAGTAAAAGGAGAGAATAAATGGGTGTTAGTAGGTTGGGAGAAAGTAAGACAACCCAAGGAAAAGTGAGTTTTGGGATAGAGGAGAGTAGGCTTAAAAAATAAAGCTTTTTCTAGAAAGATTTACTAGAGGTGGATCTCCTAACCAACTTTTTTATTTAGTAGAATTTTGACTAGTAAATATTTGGGATAAGTGAACTGAATGAGGTGAGTCATTTCTTTGTGAATGGTAATGGGTACCTAGTGTGGCAGGATCTAAAGTTAGGAGCTTAGGTTGTAAAATATGGATTGTTTTCTAATGTGGGAAGAGGGGAGAAGGCATAATTTTAGATATGGGATAAATATCCACCTATTATTGTTGAATTCCTAGAATTACAACCAGTAAAAGCAACCATGGAAAGTAGGTGTGAGACCAAGATTATAATAAAAAGTGGTTAGTTGTTAGGATATTGGATTTTAAAATTATGGAAGTTTAGTGGAAACATAAAAGGAGGGAAAACATAATTTTGTAAACTAAGGCTAGGAGGAGTCATGTCCCAATTTACAAATAATATTTATTTTAATATAATTTATTTTTTTAATTCTTTAAATAAAAATAATTGGGTTAAAAAAAGAATGTTATTTTATGTATGATATTGATTATTTTTTACTAATGCTCCACTAATTGAAATTTGATAGATGATTCCTTCTTTTCTAGTAATTCTTATTCCAATAAGTGACAAGTAAAAATCACTAATAGTATTATTATTATTTAAAGTAAAACAAAGTATAATGGATGATAAAATTAGGGCCACATTCCTTGAAGGCATATGGGTAGCCTAAATAACCTCCATGTGATTCAAACCAACCTATGATAGAGAATAGTCTGCTATGGTTATTGGGTGTATCCCATGCCTACATCTCACATGTGGCATACAATCCAAGAAGTTATAGGAGTAAGAGATAGAGCTTCAAGGATTACTTTTGAGGTTTTATACCAAGGTAAACTTATTTTTTTGATGTCCTCTTAGAAAACCCTCTTCCTACTCTAACCTAGACTACCAATTTTGTGAGGGAAAAGAGGTTAGAAGGAAAATAGTAAATGAAATCAAGTAAAAACATATCTAGCCTAGACTAAGGGGTGGCAATGTTCCAAGAGAAAGGTTATGTAGGACAGGTATTAGTGAACACATGACCCACCTATAATAGGAAGGTGAATACATCTTGTTGCAACACAAAACTCTCTCTTATAAAGCTTGCATGAAGAAGTGATAAATACTAGTCAAGAGGTTCCCATGCAAACTTGCATACACACATAAATAATATGAAAGAAATAAAATAGCCACAAATATTTTATATAAATATGTGTGTGTGCTAAAACACTAGCAAATTACATGTGCCACGACAAAAGGTCTCGAAGGAAATTATACATAGAATGACATGGAGATCGATTCTAGATCACCACATGAGAAAAAAATAGAGAAAAATATATTTTGGGATAGATACTAGGCATAAGGAAGTACTTTTATTCTCCCTCCTTATAAATAAATCCAAGGAATTTTTTCCTCACAAAATTTAAAATACCTCTTTCAAAAAATATTGCCTGGGTTCTTTTGTTTTGAAGGTGCACAATGTTGATACCCCTAGATATCGATTCATTGTGGTGAGATATTTCTAACCATACTAGAACTTTTTTAGTGATTCGATGCAGAGATATATTTTCATTAATGTTGTCAAGTTTATGGCTACTCAACAATCTCTACGATTCTGTTTTTAATATTGTACCTTTTTGTAGGTGAAAAGTATACCTGAGAAGGTAGAGCTCTTTGGCTTTGACACTCTTTGTAGCTAGCTTTTCCTTAATTATTATTTGAAATTTGAATCATCACTACCAACCCACATTTAATAGGTATTTTAAGTATGTTGGTGTGCTCAAGTTGTCTTTTCTTCTATTCTTGATTGTTTTAGGCATAGTGTTGTTGTGTGCCTTTACTAGAATTCTAGTTTTGGTCATTTTGCTATAGGATCTGATCTTGAGGGTCTAGTTATTAGAGTCTCATGTTTGTATCTACTCAAGTTCTCCTTTGGGAACCTGGGTCATGCTCATTCATTATTACCTTAAATTTCATATGTATTTTGGGTGGCTTGTCCTCTATTAAAGTCTCTTTACAAAACTAGCCAAGGTGCTACTCCTCCTAAGTGTAGTAAGAACTCACTATAGGATGGAGCATAAATATTGGGGTGATTTTATCACTTATATAGCTTACATTTTGAACAAGGTTTCCATTAGAGTAGTTTAGTGTATGACACCCCTTAAGAAGTTGAAAATAAATAAACTTGATGTGCTCTAGTTCTATATCTTTCATTCTTTGGAATGGGCTCACACACAAGAAGTTATTAAAAAAAAGATAATAAAGAATAAAAAATATACTTTTGTGGGGTATTTAGAATCTCAAGGGCATAACATCACTATGATTATCATAGGAATGAGATTCTAATAGAGATATATATGGTTTTTGAAGAGGTTTTTCTAGGGGTTCAATCCAACCCACCACCTAATACTTTGAAAAAATGTCCTCTTATTTTTATTGTCCTATAATATTCTTTAGATATTATTGTAAAATCTATTTATTTTAAGGATTCCTTTACATTTTCCAATGAAGTTCATATACCTATGGATATAGATCCTCATTGGCTAGCACCATCTTGAGCACCTTCTATCTTGGATTTAGGGAATGATGAGATTGACACACTAGTTTCTTGTGCTATAGTATAAGATAATAAGGTGAATGATGATTTTTATATAGATGCTTTAGATTTATGTATTGATTTTGATTTAACATAGGACATGCTCATCTCTTTCATAGTTCATCCAACACCCAAGTTGATTTAGATACTTTTGTACGATGCTAAACCTATTCATTTTATGGAGCAACATTGGAAATCTCCTTCTCAATATTTTCTCTTGAATGTTGATCATTCTAAAGATCCTCTCATATATTTTCAAGCTAAGGGTAGACTAGATTAGGAAGATGTCATGTTGGTAGAGTATGTTTCCTTTATGAAGAATGAAGTGTGGGAACCTATTCATATTTTAGAGGGAAAGAATATGATTGGGAGAAAATGGGTATATAATACCAAGTACACTTCAAGCATCTAGGTGAAGAAGCACAAGACACACCTTGTTATAAAGGTGTTCTCTTGAAATTAGGAAATTGACTACTTGGAGATATTTTTTCCATTTTCTAGGATGGATTCTTTATAAATGATTCTCTCTATAGTTTCTTATTATGTTTGAAAGGTAATTCAAATGAATTTTAAGTGTGTATTTATTTTATGATGAGCTTTAAGAGGATATGTTTATGTAACAACCACCTATTTATGATCTTGATAATCCCACTCCTCTCATATATTGATTAACTAGGTTCTTGTATACACTTATGCAAGCAATACATGCTTGGTTATTTTAACTAACTTATGATTATTTTATTATTATATGTTTAAAACTCAAGTAATTTTAATTATTACAAGGTACTATAATAATATAATTAAATTTCTTATTCAATACACCAAATACAAACCATTCATATATAATTATAATAACATCATATTAAATAATAATAATAAAAAAACAAACACCATATTAAATCACCATCCTTCCATTACCATCGTCACAAATGGAAGGACCTCTCGGGGCGCCACCGGCCTCTCGGGCCGCCACCGGCTCCATCAATCACGATGAATTCGGAGACACCATCAACAAACATTGAGTCACTTTATTTTATGGATCCACTAAATTAAATATTTGATGTTTGTTTTTTTGTTTGACACTCTAAACTGGTTAAGGTTTTAGATATTATTTGAGAAAATATATTAATTTAAGTATGTGTTATTACAATTCACTTTAGTTTTCAAAACAAAAGTATTATAAGATATATATATCTTAATTTTTAATATTTAAATATAGTTTAATAGTTGCGTGGATTAGAACTTATCAGTTTTTTCAGACAAATTTCTTTCCTTCATTTTTTAACCTCAATACTGTCTCTAAGATTGCAGTTGGAAATTTTGATCTTCCGTCGGCCCTTTCCTACTTGATTCGCAATAGTATAAATAAACCCAAACCCAAGAAATGCAACTCTTCGCAATAGTATAAATAAACCCAAGAATTGCAACTCTTCGCAATAGTATAAATAAAAATAAAATTCGTCTCAGACATTAGAGGGTTTCAAATAATTTCAGTAAATTCAGCGAGGTTTTCAAATAATTTCAGCTCATCGGCAAGGGTTTCAAGTAATCTAGATAAACTCAGCGAGGGTTTCAAATATATTCGGCAAAATCGGCAAGGATATTAAGTAGTTTTATTCGAGCAAGATGGCTTCGACAGACATGGACATGACGTCGGCGCCATCGGCGGAGGGCTCTGCAGCAGCAGCAGCGAGCCCCAGCACTTCCAAGAAAGGCAAGCGCTTCGAGATCAAGAAGTGGAATGCCGTTGCTCTTTGGGCTTGGGATATTGCCGTTGACAACTGTGCCATTTGCAGAAACCACATTATGGAACTTTGCATTGAGTGCCAGGCAAATCAAGCGAGTGGAACCAGTGAGGAATGCACAGTTGCATGGGGTACATGCAATCATGCATTCCACTTTCATTGCATTAGTAGGTGGCTCAAAACACGGCAAGTCTGCCCTTTAGACAACAGCGAGTGGGAATTTCAGAAGTATGGACATTAGCTTGTATGTTAAGTTGAAACCAATCTCTACATGATGTTTCCAAGTAAAAATGTTTCTCCATGTTTGGATTTTAATTTAGCCGAGTCCACAAATAATTATTGATATTTTTCGGTTTCTAAGTCATCTGGTCTCTTGGATGATATTTGTATTTAGTGTTTTTTAAATGTTTTTTTTACAGTTAAGGTTTTGTTTTTTTTTTTATGTTTTGTATATAATAAATAAATAAATTATATTATTATACGTATTATATTTAAATAGTGGTAATTTTACCACTTGCACCAAATAATAAAAGCTTGATTGATAAACGAGCTTTAGAAACCTTAAGGCCATGATTTGTTGGATAATAATGGTAAAACTTGAATTTTATGTAACTTTATCAAACATTTATAAAGGTTTAGTTGTTTGAGTAAATTATTAGAAAAAGATAAATTTTATGGCTAGGTTATGATTTATATACATATTTATAAGTAATTATGAAAAGGTGTATTTATTGATTGAGTTTGAAGCAAGTGATGAAAAAATAGGTATTTTAAAATATGTACAAGTTTTTTACTATAAAAGAAATAATGACAAATTTTTATTAAAATGTAAGGAGTAAAGAGTTTTATATTGCAAACCAACATTAAAATTTTATGTAAAAACCATTTTTTTTAAATAATATAAAGGTTAAATGAAAAAAATATTTATATTTTATAAAATAATATAGAAGTGGTTAATAATATAAAGGTTAAATGAAAATAATATTTATATTTATATTGATATATTATTATTAATACTATAAAAATATTTGATGTCAATATTGAATTAACAATAACATTCATGTTTATATTTATCATTTATTAGAGGAGGTATTATGTTAGAAATATCAACACATCTATGAATAAGTGAAGAGAACAAAATGACAAATAAACTAGTCAATAAAATTTGATAAAATCTAAGTTTTACAAGACAATTGACCTAATTTTTTTTTCTCATAATTAATTAAATTAATATCGAGAATTTGATAGAAAAACTAATAGTTTGAATTAAACAATAATAAGAATACATATTGCATTAATTTAGTTAATCATAAATATAATGTCCGTGTTTTCATAAAAATGATATATTAAGAACTTCATACAAGTAATTAAACATTTAAATAGATTTTTTGGGTTGGTTTTTAATTGCTGCAAAATTGAAGACAAGATGGTTTCCCTAGGAGGGAAAGGAGGGCCCAATTAGGACGTATATAGATTCTCTTAGATAGACAATTCATTTGCAAATTTTCTAAAAGAAAAATCTTCAATGTAGACTTTAGAAGCAAATTTTTATTCATGGGTTCAAGATTTGTTTAAATTTCTCTATATTTTACTCGTGGAAGCAAGGTCTCACGTTCCGTTCCTTATGCTATAAAAATTACAGCACTTAAGGGAGGATTAGGGTTAGGAATCTAGAGAGGGGTTAATTAACATTGTTCTAATTTTTCATCTTTGATGAATTGATTTTCAAACATTTTGTGGACATAATAAAAAATCCCTCAAAGTTGAGCTTTCTTATGAACGGGTGGAGTGCTGGAAGGAATATGAAAGAACTATTTTGTTTATGTTTAAGCTTTAAATAAATGACTTTCTGTTTAGCAAATTTTCGCACAAAATTTTGAATTTATTTAGGACTTTGATGTATTTTCTTCTCAACTCATATATATTGAATTTGGAATGATGAGGAAGCTTTTGACTGCATCATAGCCAGCTATCCTCATGTTTGTTTTTCATTTTTTTCCTTGGTAATCTATACAATCTAGACAGTGGTAATCTATATAATTTATATTAAAACGGTCTTTTTATACTATATTATTATTATATTATAATAAATTATGTGAAATTTAAATGATATATTCGTATTATTAATTTAACATTATAATATTGTTTTGGTATTATAACAAATAATTTAATCTCTTAATAAAATTTAAACCTAAATGTTTTCTTTAAACATTAAAAAAAATAATTAACTATTCTATATTTTAAAAGATAACATTGTTCATGTAATTATTTATAAAATAAATTATTAAAAACTTAATAAAATGTTGGTTAAATTATTAAATCAAAATATTTTTCACATTTTTTCTTGTTTATAAAATTAAACTTTAAATACGGAAATGAGTGAAGAATTCTAAAAGAAAATCACGAAGGATTGGACATATAAATTAATGATTTTTTAATTGGTTTTGTTAATTTTGATTTTTAAATAAGAAATTTGATCCGGTAAGAATTTGTAAAACTTGTTTGTATGGAAAAATGTAGAAAATGTAAAACATAAAATTATCCACATATTTTATATGTTATATTGTATTAGTTTTGATGTTTGAGAATTATAATTGAAATATTTTTATGAAAATTATGTATTCCTTATTTTTGTTTTAAATGTATTTTTAGTGGGTAAAAAGTTTCACTTTCAAAAGTATTGAGGTTTGATGTTCGTCTTTGTATTTTATTAAATGTATTTTTAGTGGGTAAAAAGTTTCACTTTCAAAAGTATTTAGGTTTGATGTTCGTCTTTGTATTGTATGATTAGAATATCTAACGACCCAACTCTATCCAAAACCTCCAAACATGAACTAAGTGAAAGATTTCTCGATGATCACAAGATCAAAGGCCAAAATTGCAAAAAACCTAAATGAATTTTATGATATTGACACACAAGTTCTAGGAAAACATCCTAAGTTATTTATTCAAGTTGTGCCATTGAGTGTTACATCTTCATAGTTAACTGGTTTGTTCTCTATTCCTTCAATTCTTGCTAGCACAACTACTAGTTTTCCACCTCCCCAACCACATACTCTAGTTTACATTGCCAAAAATCCACCACCACAACCACCAAGGTAGTTAATGAAACCACTTTGAACCTCTAAATTTCTCTATCTTTTCCTCGTGGAAGCAAGATCTCGACGTTTCGTTCCTTATGCTCTAAAAACATAATTACAACACTTCAATGAGTATTAAGGTTAGGAAACTAGAGAGGGGTTAATTAACATTGTTCTAATTTATTGTCTTCTCATAAGTTGCTTTTTAAAATTTTGTGAACATAATAAAAAATCACTCAAATTTGAGCTTTCTTATGAATGGGTAGAATGTTGGAAGGAACATGAAATAACTGTTTAGTTTATGATTAAGCTTTAGATGTATGACTTTCTATTTAGTAAATTTCAGCAATAAATGCAACGACTGAATTTTGAATTTATTTAGGACTTTGATGTATTTTCTTGTCAACTCATATATATTTGGTTTGGAACGACGGTGAAGCTTTTGACTTCATCGTAGCCAGCTATCCTCATGTTTGTTATTATTTTTTTCATTTTTTTTTCCATTTTTCCAGACCTAGTAATCTATACAATCTATACGAAGAATTTTTTTTTTCCAAATTGGAATAGGTTTATTCATATTATAATAATTTATATCAAATTAAAATGGTCTTTTTATACTATATCATTATTATATTATAATAAATTATATGAAATTTAAATTATATATTCGTATTATTATTTTAACATTATAATATTGTTTTGGTATTATAACAAATAATTTACTCTTAATAAAATTTAAACCTAATTTTTTTATTTTAAATATTAAAAAATTTAATTAAATATTTTATATTTTAAAAGATAACATTGTTCATGTAATTATTTATAAAATAAATTATTAAAAAATAATAGAATGCTGATTAAATTTTACAAATCAAAATAATTTTGACATTTTTGTTTATAAAATGAAACTTTAAAGATGGAAATGAGTGAATAATTCTAAAATAAAATCGCTAAGGATTGGAAATATAAATTAACGGCTTTTTCATTGTTTTTTTTAATTTTGTTTTTTAAATAAAAAAATTGATCTGGTAAGAAATTCTAAAACTTGTTTGTATGGAAAAATGTAGAAAATGTAAAACATAAAATTATCCACATATTTTATATGTTATATTATATTAGTTTTAATGTTTGAGAATTATAATTGAAATATTTTTATAAAAAATATGTATTCCGTGTCTTTGTTTTAAATGTATTTTTAGTGGGTAAGAAGTTTCACTTTCACTTTCAAAAGTATTGAGGTTTTATGTTCGTCTTTGTGTTGTATAATTAGAACATCTAAGGACTCAACTCTACCCACAAGCCTCTGGATATGAACTAAGTGAAATATTTCTTCATGATCACAAGATCGAAGGCCAAAAATTCAAAAGACCCTCATGAGTTTTATGAGCTTGACACCTAAGTTCTAAGAGAACATCCTAAGTTGGTTACTACATTTTTCTCATTAAGTGTTACATATTTATAGTTAACTGGTGTGTTATCTATTCCTTCGAGTCTTGCTAGCATAGCTACTAGTTTTCTACCTCCCCAACCACATACTCCAGTTTACATTGTCAAATATCCACCACCAAAACCAGCAAGATAGTTCCTAGCATGGAACTCTGGACCTCTAAATCCCTCTATATTTTCCTCGTGGAAGAAAGATCTCGATGTTTCATTCCTTATGCTCTAAAAACATAATTACAACACTTCAAGGAAAATTAGGGTTAGGATTCTAAAGAGGGGTTAATTAACATTGTTCTAATTTTTTGTCTTCTCATGAATTGCTTTTCAAACATTTTTTGAACATAATAAAGATTTAGATGCGTGACTTTATGTTCAACAAATTTATGCAATAAATGCAATGACTAAATTTTGAATTTCTTTAAAACTTTGATGTAAACATATTTGATTTTCTTCTCAACTCATATATTGGGTTTGTAACGATGAGGAAGCTTTTCACTTCATCATAGCTAGCTATCCTCATGTTTTTTTTTTCATTTTTTTTCCATTTGTCCATACCTAGTAATCTGTACAATCTATAATAAAACGGTCCTTTTATACTATATTATTATTATATTATAATAAATTATATGAAATTTAAATGATATATCTATATTATTATTTTAGCATTACAATATTGTTTTGGTATTATGACAAATAATTTAATTTTTTAATAATATTTAAACCTAAATGTTTTCTTTAAATCTTAAAAAAAAAAATTAACTATTCTATATTTTTAAAGATAACATTGTTTATATAATTATATATAAAATAAATTATTATTCAAAACTAAATACAATGCTGGTTAAATTATTAAATCAAAATAATTTTCACATTTTTTTTTTTTAAATTAAACATTAAAGATGGAAATGAGTGAAGAATTCTAAAAGAAAATCACAAAACATTGGACATATAAATTAATAAATTTTTCATCGGTTTTGTTAATTTTTATTTTTAAATAAGAAATTTGATCCAGTAAGAAATTGTAAAACTTGTTTGTATGGAAAAATGTAGAAAATGTAAAACATAAAAATTATCCACATATTTTATATGTTATATTGCATTAGTTTTAATTTTTGAGAATTATAATTGAATAAAATTTTATGAAAATTATGTATTCCCTATTTTTGTTTTAAATGTATTCTTAGTGGGTAAAAAGTTTCACTTTCAACGAGGTTTGATGTTTGTCTTTGTATTGTATGATTAGAACATATGACGATCCAACTCTACCCAAAAGCCTTTGAACATTAAGTGAGTGAAAGCTTTCTTCATGATCACAAGATCGAAGGCAAAAAATCCAAAAATTCAAACTATTATAGATTAATTTTTGTACTAAGTAAACTTTTATACAATAAATAAATGATATTATTATATGTATTATATTTAAATAGGATAATTTTACCACTTACACCAATAATAAAATCTTGATTGATAAATGAGCTTTAGAAACCTTAAGGCCATGATTTGTTGGATAATAATGGCAAAAATCATTTAAGAAGAATTTTATGTAACTTTAACAAACATTTATAAAATAGGTTGATTTATTAGGTTTGAGTATATCATTGGAAAAATAAGAGTTGTAGGCTATGATTTATTTACAGATTTATAAATAATTATAAAAAAGGATTTGTATATTGATTGAGTTTGAGGTAAGTGATCCAAAAATAAAACTCTCCAGTTATCGAGAGGCCCAGGTTCAAATCTCTCCCCTCACATGTTGCTGATATGTTGTATATAAAAGGTTCTTCATCAAAAAAAAGAAGAAATAAGTGTTCTAAAACATATGTAAGTTTCTTACATTAATCAAATATAAAAAAAAAATTATGTGATTTTTTACAATTTTTTATCAAATGGTAATGAGTAAAGTGTTTTACATTGCAAACCAATATTAAAATTTTATGGAAAAAAACATTTTTATGAAATAATAAAAAGGTTAAATGAAAAAGTATTTATATTTTATAAAATAATATAGAAGTGGTTAAAAGTGTAGAGTTTCAAGGTGAAGACTTATTTTCATGTCTTTTATATATAAGTGTCATATAAATATATGTTTTATTATAATACTACAAAAAGTACTTTGTAATTGAATATGTGTAGAATGCATTTCAATCACAAAAATATGAAAAAAATGAACTTTAGCACTACTTATATAATTTTTTCCAAATTAAAATAGGTTTATTCATATTATAATAAGTTATATGGAATTAAAACAATATTTTTATACTATATCATTATTATATTATAATAAGTTATATAAAATTTAAAATATATTTGTGTTATCATTATATTTATATTATCATTTTAGAATTATAATATTGTTTTTGTATTACAATAGATCATCTAATATTTTAATAAAATTTGAACCTAAATTTTTGTTTAAATCTTAAAAAATTTAATTAATTATTGTATATTTATATATATTTTTGGATCAGGAACCGTTTATATACAACATATACGCTCATGTAGAGGAGTTGGAGAGCAAGTGGGTAGTTAAAAAGATAACATTGCTCATATAATTATTTACAAAAAAAAATTATTATTTTAAAATTAATAAAATTCTAGTTAAATTATTAAATAAAGATACTTTTCACAAATGAAATAAGAATTCTAAAAGAAAATCATAAAACAATGGAGATATAATAAAATGACTCATTCATTTGTTTTGTTAAATTTGATTTTTAAATAAGAAATTTGATTCGATAAGAAATTGTAAAACTTGTTTGTATGAAAAAATGTAGTAAATGTAAAACATAAAAATTATCTAGAGTATCTGTTATATTTTATTAGTTTTGATGTTGAAGACTTATTATTGAATACATTTTTATAAAAAATTATGTATTTCCTATTTTTATTTTAAATGTATTCTTATTTTTATGAAAATCATGCATCCTCATCTTTGTTTTAAAAACATTCCATAGAGTAGAACCATTTGGTAGTGACAGTACAATAAATATTAAGCTTGGGTTATTAAGCTCAATAAATTTACATAGAAAGATATTTTTCCATTGTCTTTGACTCTCTTTGTATAATCTCCAAATTACTTTTCCCCTAAGAGCTAAGTTTGCATCCATAAGAAATCTTATAAAAAGATCCCCCTTAGTTTTATTATCACACACCTTGCTCCATTTTACCAAAAAAAAATTCCTTTTATAATGCAATCTGAACGACAAAAATGACCGCATAATATAGATTAAAAAAAATCTATCAATTTTGACATTATATAAAAGGACATATAATACGTTGAAATGGCATGTAATACTAATTTAATTAGCAAAACTCTTCCTACTAATGATAACCTTCTACCTTTTCATGTTGGTAGTTTATTCTAAACTTTACTTATAACTAGATTATATAATTCTATCCTTATTCTCCCCTCAAATAAGGGCATCCCTGGATAAGTTGGAAAATATGACTCCTTCATTTGAAGTAACCTAGATATCGATGAAATATTGAAAGGCAATATTAAATCCAAGAAACTAGATATGCAAAGCATTATTAAAGATCAAAAACTGATTTATTATTCCACGTGATCAACTTTGTATAAATAGTAAAGTTGATCATTGTGAGCCATTGGATTACAACAACCCAATAGATCTAAGCTAATCTTAATTGGGAGTTTACCTACCTCATGCAAGAGTGATAACTCCAGTCAAAATATCCTAGTGGAACTTAAAATTTATTCAAACATGCCCCCTTAAATGATACTAGGGGTAAGTGGAACAACATGAAGGACGTGGCATATCCACTAAAATGAGTCCTAGCAATAAGGTCTAGTAAGGTACTCATGTACAATATATTATAACAATAGTAAATAAGTGGTATATCAACTAAAATGGGTGTCAACAACAAGGCATGATAAGTTACTCATGTACATATAGTGCAACATAACTCCTTTTGAAGAGAATGAGAAGAAGAAGAAGAAGAATGGAGAGGAATATGTTCTCAATATAACCCCCCTAGGATAACTTTCTTACCCCAATTCTCTCATGTAATTTATGGTAGCATGGGGAAGTAAAGGTTTTTGTGAAGATATTTTCAATCTATGTCTATGTTAGAATATACTACAAGCAAATATTCCTATATTGAATGTGCTACCGAATTAAGTGCATGTATATCTTAATATGCTTGGTACACTAATGTTCAATTGGGTTGCAAGAAATATGAATTGCACTTTGGTTGTCACACCAAATAACAATAGGCTAATCATGAAAAAAATAAAACTCTCTCAATATTTTATGGATCCAAAGAACCTCCTGATTGACCAAAACTATTTCTCTATATTGTAACTTTGTAGATGATAGTGCAACGACCTATTATTTTTTGCATGACCATGAAATAAGTGAATAACCAAGATAAAACACATATCTAAGTGTGGAGCATCTGTCATCAACTGAACCTACCCAATTCGAATTAGTGTATCCTACAATCTCTGTAGATCTTCTACCATAGAATAGTCTAAAATTTGTGGTACCCTGTAGATAGCAAATAATTTGCATTGATGCCTACCAATGGCTTAAATGAGGTATCTAAGAAAATCGAGATATTAAACCAACAATATAGGAAATATTAGGGTGAGTATGATTCAGATGCAATAGACTCGATACTAGATATATGTACAGAGTAGCATCACATAGGGGTGAAGTGCAGGAAGAAGTTAAAGTGTCCCCAATTTGAAAAGTCATCGAAGAAGGCTTGCAATCAACCATCCGAAATAACTGAAGAAGATCAAGAGTATAAGTTTGATGATATAATGAAATCCCTAAATCTATTTGTGTGAATTAAAATCCAAGGACGTAATGATCCAAATCTAGATCAACCATCTCAAATATCTCAAAAAGAGAGCATTTTACAATCTGAATGTGACAAGTAGAACTACCACTGAGAATAAGATCATAAACATAGAGAACAAGAATAGTGTTATCATATCTTTCTCACCAAATATATACTATAGAATCAGACTCATAACGAGAAAGAAAGAATCCATATTCTCATACCAAGCTCAAGGTGAAAGCATGAGATTCTGGAAATAAAATGAAAACTATAGCTATGCAATGTAAAACAAAATATAACGCTTTAATCGTATGCCTTTGAAATGCACAAAACAAAGAAAAGAGACGAATTGAAAACGAAAGAAAAGAGGTATGGAAAGCACAACCCTTTTTATTCAATTCTCTTAACCTCGGTTACAAAGATGTCTCCTCCCTTTTTAGGGGCTAGGAGCGTTAACATGTTTCCATTACAAAAGTGAATAATGATCTTCTTTCTGCATGCCCACATGCAAAATGGGTGGGCCAAAATGTTGTTTCCGCTGGTGTTGATGAATCCTTGGTTCTTGCTGCTTCTCCTGCGATCAAAGAAATAACAAAGGCGTTAGTAGCACCTGCTGCAAATATGAAACGTTAGTTCTCTAAAATAATGAAGGATGTATGCCTAAGATTGACTAAAATGATGCATGAAATGAATCTAAATCACCTGCAAACTTGACAGAGACCAAAAAACATTACCTGAGGTCCACTGCCATTGAAACAGTCGGCCAATTTGCATTCAACTAAAATTTATCCCTGGTCAGGACGAATTCTACTGTAATTCGTCCCCGGGTAGGACGAATTCGACTATGTTAAAATGCTGAGTTGATGCCGCTCAAATGTCACACCTCGGGATCTCCAAAATACCTACAAACAGAGGGGTTAAGTAATTGGGGCCATTTTGGGACGACCCAGATGGTCAGATTCTCCCAATTTGACCTCCATCAACGGGAATTTGGCATCGCTACCTGCAAGTTAGTGGGACAACAAAAGTGATGAGAACATGATGAAATCTGATTAAAACATTATGAAATTGAATACATGAACTATCTAGTCAGCATAGAATGGAATGAGAGATGAATAAATGACAGAAAAATGAATTAGAATGAAACTTAAAAAAAGTTTGGGGTGCCCGAATGGGCCACCCACCGTTGGAACTTGATTTTGGCACCAATCCACTAGGGATGGGCCCAAAATCTCTTAGATTGGGTTGTCGGCAAATTGGTGGATTAAGGTGGTCAAATGTTGGGTTTGGGTTCGGATCCACACTTCCAAAAGCCACCCAATAACCTCTCTTGTAGAAGAGACTAAGGATGTGAAAATGTGAATCGAAAAAGGGTGCAATGGGGTGTTCAATTTGGCAGCACTTCGTTGCTTGAAAATGCCTCCAACTTATCCTTTTTGGGTGGGAAAATCCATTTTATATACCCAAGGGGTCTCTTTGGAGGGGCATGCAGGGGGGCCATGTGGTGGCCATGCCTTCCCCAGAGGGAGGAGACTCCTCCCTGACTTGGGCTTCTACGACTGCCCTTGTGACAGTCCTCCAACGACCAATCTACCCACCTACACGCGCATGCACGGCAAGAGGCAATAATTGACTGTCCTCGGCTGCCACTTGGCAACATTCTTATTTTTGCCTGTTAAACCTAGAATTCGTCTTGACCAAAGATGAATTTAGAATTCATCCCTGGGTGAGACGGATCCTAGTTTGAATTCGTCCCTGGGTGAGACGAATACTGAGCAAAGTGCTTGAATGTGCCAAATTGCCTTTTGACCTTCCAAAATTGCTACAAAAGTGGTTAGGACCACTGTTTAACCTTTGAGGGCTGCCCTGGGGCTGTGTGTGTCAAAGCGATTAGTGTTTGCAGTCACATAATCGGATTGGTGTTGTTTTGGTGTCTACAGATGCCCCTTTTTGGGATGCGTTGTGCATGGCGCAGCGCCAAGAAAAAATAGATAACCAAAGCACTAATGATTAGGGTTCTTTGTCACCTAACCAACTTTTGATGCCCCAAGTATGGAAAGGGCATGCATTCTTGAATCCTTGCTTCTGACGAGCGAAGGAATTTGATTTCAAGTATTAACTTGTTTTGGTGAGGTGTGACTTGATCTTGGACATTGATCAGTCATGAATAGGCAAAGGGCGCAACCTTTTGTCCATGGGGGGAACCTTGTGTTCATGATTCACAAAATGCCAAGTGATTTGATTAGATTATGATTGTTGCTTGTTTACTGCCCCAAGCAGGAGCATGATTGTCTTTGTCAATGATTCTTTGAATGCATGTCATTGCCTTGATTGGGTGTGTGTTTGTTGATTGGTGACTAAGTGTGACTACCCCCTCAAGCGATGAATCGATGAGGGAATGACCTTTGTGAGAAAAGCGACGAGTCGCTTGACCCAATATGACTTGTGCAAGGGTGCCTTTAGATGGTTTATCGTTAAGCATGTGCAATTTTTCCAACATTTAGACCTATTTTTTGTGGGTGCTAACCCTTTTTGCGACGCTGTTTGGAGCTAAAATTGGTGAAAATTCGTCTTCCCATGGAGCGGTCCGGCTAAGATAGCCTTCTTAGGGAGTAGGATAATGACAATTTGTGACCCCAACGTCTATTTTGTATGCTCGGGATGTTAAGTGCAATAGCACTCTCATCGGGCAAATTTATTATCGGTTTTAATGCATTTTTGTTCATTTTTTTTTTGATGTTTTTGAAGTTTCTGGCCTGATTCATCCCGGGGTGGGACAAATTCCATCTTTAGAATTCATCCCTAGGTGGGACGAGTGCTAACCAGAGCGCTCATCCTAGTGAAGGATGAATTCCAGCTCAAAAGCCTATTTAAGGGCCAAAACTAGGGTTTGGGCTCATTTGCATCTGATTTTTCTTGCGATCTGGAGCTCTAGGGAGAAGGAGGTTAATTCTACGAAGCGAAGCACTGCCAGATTTTCCCTACCATCATGAGTACACAAACTGGATCGAGCGACGGAGCCGAAGTGAGACCAGTAAGTGCTCCCTAGAGTTTATTTTTGTTTAAAATTGCAATTGTTTTATTTGATTATTTTTGTGATGATGTTTTTCAAAAATTTTAAAACTTAAACCCTGAAACTGAATTGAAGACAACTAAGACTTAGTGTACAACTAAACGTAGCATAAAACCTAGGTAAAGAATTTTTCTTACAACTAAACCCTAGGATAACGGAACGTAAAACCCTAAGACATAATTTTTGTGTTTTTGAATTTTTTATGCTGTTTTTAAATTAATCAGTTAAGATTAGAAACCTTAAGACTGAAAAAATAAATTTTTAAAATTTGTTTCATTTTTTTTTTTGAAATTTATCAATTAGGATTTAGGGACCTTTGAACTGAAAAATTGTTTGAATTTTGAATTTTTGTTTGTAAATTAATCAGTTAGGATTAGAAACCCTAGAACTGAAATTTTGATTTTTGTTTGAATTTTTGTGCTTGTTTTTGCTGTACATTGGTAGGCAATATTGTATATGCATGTTATTGTTGTACAGTTCTTTTCCATGATTTTAATTAATTTTTTTTTTTTTTGAATTGTTTTCTTTTGCAGGTTGTTAGGAGTCGGTACCGTGTACCCACTGCTTTTATTGAGGTACGAGGGGTACTAACTGAGGTTTATTGGGAGTGGCTTGATGCCCTTGGGCTCATGTAGGTGGCTCGACTAGAGCCTGTGGTCACGGATCAGGCCTATTTGATGGCCCTGATCAATCTTTGGGATCTGCGAACCAACACCTTCCATCTCCCAATAGGGGAGATGACTGTCACTTTGGAGGATATCTATCGGCTTCTTCGGATTTTGATAGATGGACTGCCCATCAGTACATCGTCGCATGATCAATGGACGGATGTACTGACGAGGTGCTTCGAGCATGGGGAGTGGTTGGGCGTAGAGAGCCCAGTGGAGATGGCCGAGGTGGACTGCCAGGTTGGCGGGATTTTGGTTGGATGGTGGCAGGAGAGGGGGGTGTTAGGAGTGAGGCACACATTCCTTATGGGCCTCATTTCCAACATGCTATTGCCTGACTCGTCAGGCGTGAGGTTCCCATGGAACCTACTGTATTTGGTGTGGCAGTTGGTAGAGTGCCCGATAGAGGCACCGCTGATCCTGAGATGGGGACAGACACTATTGGCATAGCTCTACGGGGAGTTGTACGGGGTCTGCTGTCGAAAGTGAAAGGGGATCAGCTGTAGTTATTTGTTGCAGTGCTGGGATTGGCAGCACATATTTGTTGAGAGGCAAACCAGGTTACCATGGATGACTCGGGTGGTGATGGAGGATAAGGAGATAGGGTATGCAGTTTTGTGGTGGTGGTCCGGAGAGGAGGGGCAGAGTCGGCGGTGGGCAGGTGTTGTAGGGCACTATGCTGATGCCTTCTCTCAGCTCACTCTAGGGGATGTGGTTTGGCACCCTTATCAAGACTGTCCAGCTTGGCCGGAGGCTAGAACAGGTACGTAGGGAGCCATGGCTGATTGGGTGACACGGGACCGAGCATGAGTTCTTCTCATATAGTCGGGTTACACGACAGTTTGGGATGCACCAGGGGTTTCCTGGTGAGCCCATAGTCTATTGGCATCAAGGAGATGAGAGGACTCTAGACCGATCGGTCATCGTGCCACTAAGCGAGGATTCAGACATAGTGATCGACATCCCTGACATGGATGACGTCGGGACTACCGTAGAGTATGACCAGTGGTTGGTACTATGATGATGGCAAGGAGGGGGGCCACTGGGAGACATGGAGGTGGCAGTGAAGGGTGCTAAGGCACCAGGGGATGATTGGGGAGCTCCATTGGAGGATGCAAACATGGTGGAGGTGGAGGGTGAGGATGTAGATTTGGGGGGTTCGGATCATCTGAAGACGTAGGACATGGCAGAGTAGTGGGAGCCAGAGCAGGCTGGTGTTCCAGAGAGTCCTGTGCCTCAGGCGGATACAGAGGAGATGGAGTCCAGGGTACGCACTGAGAATGCACGATTGACAAAGCTGCTATGAATGCGAGATCAGGAGCTGGGGATGCGGTGCGAGAGCTGGGGGATGTGCTATAGGAGAGGGATCTCCTGTGGGCTCAGCTAGCAGAGTGGGATAGGGTTTTGGCGCAGCGTGATGATGCATTGGCCTACTATCGGTGGTGATATGCAGAGTGGTTCCAGCATCGGATGGATATGGAGGGGGAGATTATCCACCTCAGTGGGTAGCTACCTGACGAGGGATAGTGGTACTAAGCAGTCAGCATCATCTCGTTGTAGGCAATTGGATGAGGGAGGTGATAGCAGGCATGATGCGGGGGCTAGTAGTAGTCGCCCTGCGGGGTCCCATAGGACCCACACCACGGGGGGTAGTTCCCATCGCACCGATCCTGCATGATCATGGTGGCCGACACCTTAGGCTGGGTGGTTTTTGAAAGCACAAGATTTCGGGCAAAGGAAACACTAATTATGCAATGTAAGATGAAATGTAACGCTTTAACCTTATGCACCAAAACAAAGGAAAGAGACAATTTGGAAAGGAAAGAAAAGATGTAAAGAAATCACAGCCCTCTTTATTCAAATATCTTATCCTCGGTTACATAGACGTCTCCTCCATTTTTAGGGGCTAGGAGCGTTAAATTTGTCTTTGTTACAATGTGTGACTTAGTCTTCCTCCTTTCGCGTGCCCATGATTGCAATGGGCGGGCCAAGATGATGCCGTCGCTGATGTCGATGAGTTCTTAACCTCCGCTGCTTCTCCTGCGAACAAAGAAACAACCAAGATGTCAGTAGAATCTGCCGCAAATGAAAAGTGTTTGTTATCTAAAACTAATGAAATATGCATGTAAACATTTGCCTGAAATAGTGAATACAGTGAGTCCAAATGGCTTCAAAACTTGACAGAAGATAAGAAAAGTTACCAGAAGGCCACTGCCACTAAGACAGCTGGCCAATCTACCTTCAAATGGAATTCGTCCCTGGGCAGGACGAATTCTGACTGCAATTCGTCCCTGGGTGGGACGAATTCTTCTGTGTTGAAGAAACCGACCTGCTGCTGCTCCAATGTCGCATCCCAAGACCTGCAAAACACCTGCAAACAGGGGGGTTATGTAATTGGGGCCATTTTGGGATGACCCAGATGGTCGGATTCTCCCAATTTGGCCTCCACCCTCGGGAATTTGACCTCAACACCTACAAGTCAGCGAAACAACAAAGCGACACAAAACATATTAGAATCTGAGCAAAAGTTACAAAATTGTAGCTATGAGTTAATCAAACCTAATAACACAAAATGCAATCTAAAAAGTAATCTAAAATGCTTTAAAACTTAAAATAGGACTTGGGAGGTGCGGGGGTGCCCAAGTGGGCCTCCCACCGTTGGCACTTGATTTTGGAGCCAATCCACCAGGGATGGGCCCAAAACCTCTTAGGATTGGGGGGTCGGCGAATTGGTTGGTTCAGGTGTCCATGTGTTGGATTTGGGTCAGGTTTGAGCTTCCAAAGGCCACCCAACAACCTCCCTTGCAAAAGAGATTGGTGGATGTGGGAAGGTGAACCAAAAGGGATGCAAGTGGGTCTTCAAATCGGCAGCACTTCGTTGCTTGAAAACTCCTTCAACCTGTATATTTTGGGTGAGAAAAGTCCCACCTTTTATAGACCCATGGGGTCTATTTTGGGAGGGAAGCACAAATGCCATGTGTTGGTCATAGGCGCCATGTGGCAGTCTTGTCTTCCCATGAGGGAGGGGAGTCCTCCGTTGACTTGGGCTTTGATAAATGCCTTTGTGACAGTCCTCAAACGGCCTATTTGTCCACTCACACATGCGTGCGAGGCAGGAGTCATCAACTGACTGTTCTGGGCTGCCACTTGGCACCATTTGTCTTTTTTCCCGTTAAGCTTATAATTCGTCCCACCCAGGGACAGATTCAGAATTCGTCCTGGGGTGGGACGGATTCTATTTTGAATTCGTCCTTGGGTGAGATGAATACTGGGCAAAGTGTCCAAGTGTGCCAAATTGCTTCTTGACCTTACAAAATTGCTATGAAAGTGGTTAAGACCATTGTTTAACCTCTGAGGGCTGCCTTGGGGGCTGTGTTTGTCAAAGCGATCAGTGTTTGCAGTCACATAATCGGATTGGTGTTGTTTTGGTGTCTACAGATGCCCCTTTTTGGGAAGCGCTGCGGGTGACGCAGTGCTGAGCAAAAATAGATAACCAAAGCACTAATGATTAGGGTTTCTTGGTAACCTAACCAAATTTTGATGCCCCAAGTATGGAAATGGCATGCATTCTTGAATCCTTGCTTCTGACGAGCTAAGGAATTTGATTTCAAGTATTAACCTATTTTTTTGAGGTGTAACTTGAACTTAGACATTGATCAGTCATGAACAGGCAAAGGGCATTTTTATCCTCAGGGGGAACCTTGTGTTCATGATTCACGAAATGCAAAGTGTTTGATTAATTTGATTGTTGCTTTTTTACTGCCCCAAGCAAGAGCGTGATTGTATTTGTCAATGATTCTTTGAATGCATGTCGTTTTCCTTAATTGGGTGTGTGATTGTTGGTTGGTGACTAAGTGTGACTACCCCCTCAAGCGACGAATCGATGAGGGAATGACCTTCGTGAGAGAAGCGACGAGTCGCTTGACCCAAGATGACTTGTGCAGGTGTGCCTTAAAGGGTTTACCGTTAAGCTTGTGCAATTTTTCCAACATTTGGACTTGTTTTTGGTGGGTGTGTACCCTTTTGGTGATGTCGTAATGAGGTGAAATCATCGAAAATCTAACTTCCCGTGGAGCGGTCCGGCTATTGTAGCCTTCTTGGGGAAGTAGGAGAGCGATAATTTGGACCTCGACATCAATTTTATTTGCCTAGAGGTTAAGTGCAAGAGCACTTATGTCTGGCAATGTTTTTCTGTATTTTTGTTGAATTTTGTATTATTTTTTAGTGGACTTTGACCCTTTTGTGATGTCGTTTGGGGATCAAATTGTCTAAAATTCGTCTTCCCGTGGAGCGGTCCGGCTATGGTAGCCTTCTTAGGGAGTATGATAGTGACAATTTGTGACTCCAATGTCGATTTTGTATGCCCTTGTTGTCAGGTGCAGAAGCAATCCTGTCGGGCAATTTTATTGTCTGTTTTTAGTGCATTTTTAGTCATTTTTTTGATTTTTTTTTGTGCTGGCCTGAATTCGTCCCTGGGTGGGACGAATTCCAGCTAGAGAATTCGTCCCTGGGTGGGACGAGCACTGATCAGAGTGCTCATCCCAGTCAAGGACGAATTCCAGTGCAAAAGGCCTATTTAATGGCCAAAACTTGATTTTGGGATCATTTGTGTCATTTTTTCTTGCGATTTTGGAGCTCTAGGAGGAGGAGGTAATTCTGCGAAGCGAAGCGCTACTGGAATTGTCTCTGCCATCATGAGTGCACAAACTAGTTCGAGGGGCGGAGCCGAGGCGAGACCTGTAAGTGACCCTAGAGTTTATTTTGCTTTAATTTAATGCATTGTTTTTGTGTTGACGCTTTTCAAAACTTTAATATTTTTTTGTGATGTTTTTGTTTAACATTTAAGGTTAGAAACCCTAGAACTGAAAATTTGATCTGTTATATATATATATATATTTTTTTTTTTTTTTGTGTTTGTGTTGATTTTGTGATTTTTTTGTTTTTTTGCTTTGCAGGTTGTTAGGAGCCGGTACCGTGTACCCGCTGCATTTACTGAGGCGCGGTTGGCATTGACCGATGATGACTGGGAATGGCTTGATGCCCTTGGGCTCAAGCAAGTGGCTCGATTGGAGCCTGTGGTTTTTGATCAGGCCTATCTAACGGCCCTGATCAAGCTTTGGGATCCGTGGACCAATACTTTCCATCTCCCGACAGGGGAGATGACTGTGACTCTTGAGGATGTCTATCGGTTACTTCAGATTCTAATAGATGGTCTTCCTATTAGGACATCTTCGTTTGATCAGCGGACTGCTATACTTACGAGATGTTTTTGGCATGAGGGGCAGCTGGGTGTAGCAGACCCAGTGGAGACAGCCAAGGCGGATTTCCAGGCTGGTGAGATTTTGGTTAGCTGGTGGACGGAGAGGGGGGTGTTAGGAGTGAGGCACGCATTCTTGATGGGCCTCATTTCTAACATTCTTCTCCCTGATTCGTCAGGCACAAGGTTCTTGTGGAACCTTCTGGATTTGGTGTGGCAGTTGGCAGAGTGTTCGATAGAGGCACCATTGATTCTGAGATGGGGACAGACTTTGTTGGTACAACTCTACGGGGAGCTGTATGGGGTCCGTTGTCAACAACGGAAGGGTGTCAGTTGTAGATTTTTGTTGCAGTGTTGGGGTTGGTAGCACATAGCTGTTGAGAGGCCTACCGGGTTACCGTGGACAACTCAGGCGATGATGGAGGATGAGGAGATTGGTTACGCAGTTTTGTGGCGATGGTCTATGGAGCAGGGGCAGAGTCGACGATGGGCAGGTGCCGTTGAGCACTACACTGATGCCTTTTCTTGGCTCACTCCAGCGGAGGTGTTTTGGCGCCCCTATCGGGACTGTCCAGCCTGGCCTGAGGCTGGAGAGTGGCTCCGACGGGTATAGAGGGAGCGATGGTTGACTGGGCGGCACGGGACGGAGCATGAGTTCTTTCCATACCGTCGGGTTACACGACAGTTTGGGGTGTGCCAGGGGTTTCCTGGTGAGCCCATAGTCTATCGACATCGGGGAGACGAGAGGGATCTAGAGCCATCGGTCACCGTGCCATTGGGCGAGGAGTCGGATGCTGTGATTGAGGTCTCGGATGTGGATGACATCGGTACTACCACTGAGTATGACTCGTGGTGGGTATTGCGGCGCTAGAGATGAGAGGGGTCTTCTGCGGGCTCAGTTGGTAGAGCGGGATAGATTTTTGGCACAGCACGATGATGCATTGTCTATCTATCATCGGCGAGAGGTAGAGTGGTGTCTGTACCGGATAGACTTGGAGAGGGAGGTCATCCACCTTGGCGGGCAGCTTCCTGAGCCTTCGATCAGTAGATCTTCTCAACGGACGAGGGATAGTTTGACTGAGCAGTCAACATCATCTCATCGCAGGTGGTTAGATGAGGGGGGGTAGCAGGCATGATGCGGGGGCTAGTAGTAGCCGCCCTGCAGGGTCCCGTAGGACCCACACCATGGGGGGTAGTTCCCATCGCACCGATCCTGCATGATCATGGTGGTCGACGCCTTAGGTTGGGTTTTTGGATATGATTGCGAGGTCTGAGGACCGGTTTTGTAGCCTGCGGGCATATTTTTGACGATATATATATATATACCGATTTTATTTTTGGTTTTGTACATGTGATGATGTGATTTTTTGTTATGCATGTTTATTTATTTTGATGAATGCAGATGTTATGATAAATGTATATGTTTTTGATGTCTATGTGATATGCGAGGTGAAATGGATGAATGACATTTGTGATGATTGTACTATTATTGTTTAAGAAGCTCTTTATTTACATGGTTTTTCTTTTTTGTATTTTCTGATGGTATCATAAAGATGATAAGTAGCGCGGATGGTTTTGGGATGAATGTAAGATTTTCTGAGATTTAGTCAGTTTTAACTCACCATCCATGACTGTACTTTATCTTACAAGACTTTTTGACCAAAGTATGAATCAGACTTGTTTTTGACCAAGTTATTTTCATCCCTGTGTGTGCAATTGAGTTCATTTAGTGGTATTTGTTAGGATACCGCCAGTGCCAGATGGGATTTCAACCGAACCTGTACTGAGGATCACCTAATTAGCTCCACAAATTCCTTTGTTGTATGTACTAAGATTAATCTGCGGTGTAATCCAGGATGCCATAAGATAGCTCATCCACATGCAAACATTGATCTGTATGCAAGTTAATGTGACAGATATATCGTCATGCGGGAGGTTTACTTCTGTTATCGATAGGCTATCAACCAAATTGGTACTGAAGCTTGCCTTATGACCTATAGAATGCTGAGAGTTCCAGGGATTCAAGGTCAACTCCCTTCTTTTCTTCAATTGTATTGGGATACTTGCTCATTGTAGTGATGAGATCATTGTTTATTTTGATTTGTTTTTCTTTTGAGCAAGGTATTTGGGATATGGAGTGATGAAAATCACTGTTGTTTGTGCCTTTTGATGTTTGCACTGTAGTTTGTCAAATTTAGAGTTTTGACATTTTGCAACTTTTTTGTGTTTTGCAACTATTGAGAACTTTAGGGATTCTTAGGGAATTGGGTAGGGAGGATGCTTGTCCTTTTTCCAACTCTCAGCATTCTAGGGGTCACTCGCACAGGGGGATGAGCAAGATAACTATTTTGCTTGTGGTGACCTAGATTATTTTGCAGGTTTCGTCTTTCGTTCACACAATTTGGTAATTTTAGTGTTTTGAATTGTGTTGGGATGTTACGTAACAAGGTGTATTTCAAGTATGACTCTACCTTCATAAAATCTGTTCGACTTGATACACTACATGGCTAAAGAGGAAAATGATGATCGAATCACTGAAACTCTTGGTACATTCCCAGACCACTGACTGTAGTGTGGTAAAGGTTATGCTTGGTGTTTTTGTTGTTTTTGTAACATGAGACAATGCGGAACAAGGTGGACTATCAGAGCTATTGCAGCTTATGGTGCCTCTGACCTTTATGACTACAAATATGCAATGTGTGGATGCAATGCTTAATGCAGCTATGTATTTTTGTAATTTTGATGGATTGTTTTTGGTGAAGGTGAAGATGAGGTGCGAGAATTTGAATTTTTTTTGATGAATTTGAGTATTCCTAGAATTGAGATGCTAATATTTGTTGTTTTTGATGATTTTTGTTGTTTTGTTTTTTGAATTTCTTTATTTTTTTGACCAAGCGATTGCGATAATCGTTGGATCTTTTTGGGTTGACCAAGAGATTGTGATAATCCTTGGAGCTTTTTGTATTTACCAAGAGATTGCGATAATCCTTGGAGATTTTTGGTGACCAAGAGATTGCGATAATCTTTGGAGCTTTTTGGGGACCAAGAGATTGCGATAATCCTTGGAGCTTTTTGGTGACCAAGAGATTGCGATAATCCTTGGAGATTTTGGAGTGACCAAGAGATTGCGATAATCCTTGGAGCTTTTTGGGTTGACCAAGAGATTGCGATAATCCTTGGAGCTTTTTGTATTGACCAAGAGATTACGATAATCCTTGGAGCTTTTGGAGTGACCAAGAGATTGCGATAATCCTTGGAGCTTTTGGAGTGACCAAGAGATTGCGATAATCCTTGGAGATTTTTGGGTTGACCAAGAGATTGCGTTAATCCTTGGAGCTTTTTGTATTGACCAAGAGATTGTGATAATCCTTGGAGATTTTTTTTTTTGGATTGACCAAGAGATTGCGATAATCCTTGGAGCTTTTTTTTTTTTTTGGTATATGGCTTTCTTAGATATGAAATGGTCTCAAATGACTGATATTCAAGGGTTCTGTTTCCTTGATACCATCAAGAGAAGCTAGCCTGTACGTCCCGGGTCCTATTTTGTTATCAATGACATAAGGACCTAACCAATTTGTCACGAATTTGTCCCTTATATGGGACGGAAAATTAGAGTTTTTTTGGTTTTCCTTCAAAACCAAATCACCAACCCGAAAGTCTCTTAGGTGAACTTTCATGTTGTAAGCTCTCTTAAGCCGCTCTTGATAGATACGTAAGTGCTCGAGAGCATTAACACGTCGTTCGTCAAGCAACGTAAGCTGGTCTAATCGGGCCTATCGCGCAGTGTTATCATCGATGAACTCCTGCATTGATATGCACAGGGAAGGAATTTCCAACTCGAGAGGCATTACTACTTCTGAGCCATACACTAGTGAAAACGGAGTTGCCCCAGTGGGCGTCCGAATGCTAGTGCGATAAGCCCAAAGTGCAAGTGGGATTTGTATGTGCCAATCCTTATGACTGTCTGTGACGGTCTTTTTAAGGATGGCGACTAGCATTTTGTTTGACGCCTCTGCTTGCCCATTTCCTTGCGGATAATAGGGTGTTGAAAAGTTGTGCTGAATTTTGTACTTTGTGGTTAAAGCACGCACGTCTTTGTTCTTGAATGATGGCCCATTATCCGAGATTATTTTGGATGGAATACCAAAATGACATATGATGTAATGCAAAATGAACTCCGCAATGCGGGGTCCTATCATAGAGGTTAACGGAATTGCTTCCACCCATTTGGTAAAATATTCTGTGGCTGTTATGATAAACGTGTGATGGCCTGACGATGCAGGGGAGATCTTTTTGATTAGATCGAAGCCCCACTACGAAAATGGCCAAGCGATCGGACTGTCTGTAGGGCCTGGGAAGGTGCGTGCATCAAATTGGCATGATGTTGACACTTTACGCACTTCTTGACATACTCACAACAATCTTGCTCTAAAGATGGCCAATAATAGCCCATGCGAAGAATGCACTTTGCAATGGCCATACCACTGAAGTGGCCGCCACACGTACCGTCATGCGCTTGGGTGATTGCCCAAGTGGACTCTTGCTGGTCCAAACAACGAAGAAGAATTCCGTCATAGCTTCGACGATACAAAATGTCTCCTATCAAGACATACTTAGCCGCTTTTTGCTTGAATGTTCATTTTGCGGCGTGCGTCAATCCAAAGGGAAGATTACCTAATTTGAGGTAATCTCTTATGGGTAAATACCAGTCCTGTTGATCAGAAACCTCGATAGTATGAACAGCCAATCCCTTTTGAAGTTCTTCCCTAAAAAATGCTGAATGGGATAGAACTTGTAAGAATAGCATTTTTGGATATGATTGCGGGGTCTGAGGACCGATTTTGTAGCCTGCGGGCATATTTTTGACGATATATATATATATACCGGTTTTATTTTTGGTTTTGTACATGTGATGATGTGATTTTTTGTTATGCATGTTTATTTATTTTGATGAATGCAGATGTTATGATAAATGTATATGTTTTTTATGTCTATGTGATATGCGAGGTGAAATGGATGAATGACATTTGTGATGATTGTACTATTATTGTTTAAGAAGCTCTTTATTTACATGGTTTTTCTTTTTTGTATTTTTTGATGGTATCATAAAGATGATAAGTAGCGCAGATGGTTTTGGGATGAATGTAAGATTTTCTGAGATTCAGTCAGTTTTAACTCACCATCCATGACTGTACTTTATCTTACAAGACTTTTTGACCAAAGTATGAATCAGACTTGTTTTTGACCCAGTTATTTTATATCCCTGTGTGTGCAATTGAGTTCATTTAGTGGTATTTGTTAGGATACCGCCAGTGCCAGATGGGCTTTCAACCTAACCTTTATTGAGGATCACCTAATTAGCTCTACGAATTCCTTTGTTGTATGTACTAAGATTAATCTGCGGTGTAATCCAGGATGCCATAAGCTAGCTCATCCACATGCAAACATTGATCTGTATGCAAGTTAATGTGACAGATATATCGTCATGCGGGAGGTTTACTGTCAGTTACCGATAGGCTATCAACCAAATTGGTACTGAAGCTTGCCTTATGACCTATAGAATGCTAAGAGTTCTAGGGATTCAAGGTCAACTCCCTTCTTTTCTTCAATTGTATTGGGATACTTGCTCATTGTAGTGATGAGATCACTGTTTATTTTGATTTGTTTTTCTTTCGAGCAAGGGATTGGGGATATGGAGTGATGAAAATCACTGTTGTTTGTGCCTTTTGATGTTTGCATCGTAGTTTGTCAAATTTAAAGTTTTGACATTTTGCAACTTTTTTGTGTTTTGCAACTATTGAGAACTTTAGGGATTCTTAGGGAATTGGGTAGGGAGGATGCTTGTCCTTTTGCCAACTCTCAGCATTCTAGGGGTCACTCGCACAGGGGGATGAGCAAGATAACCGTTTCGCTTGTGGTGACCTAGATTATTTTGTAGGTTTCGTCTTTCGTTCACACAATTTGGGAATTTTAGTGTTTTTATTTGTGTTGGGATGTTACGTAACAAGGTGTATTTCAAGTATGACTCTACCTTCATAAAATTTGTTCGACTTGATACACTACATGGCTAAAGAGGAAAATGATGACTGAATCATAGAAACTCTTGGTACATTCCCAGACCACTGACTGTAGTGTGGTAAAGGTTATGCTTGGTGTTTTTGTTGTTTTTGTAACATGAGACAATGCGGAACAAGGTGGACTATCAGAGCTATTGCAGCTTATGGTGCCTCTGACCTTTATGACTACAAATATGCAATGTGTGGATGCAATGCTTAATGCAACTATGTATTTTTGTAATTTTGATGGATTGTTTTTGGTGAAGGTGAAGATGAGGTGTGAGAATTTGAATTTTTTTTGATGAATTTGTGTATTCCTAGAATTGAGATGCTAATATTTGTTGTTTTTGATGATTTTTGTTGTTTTGTTTTTTGAATTTCTTTATTTTTTTGACCAAGCGATTGCGATAATCGTTGGAGCTTTTTGGGTTGACCAAGAGATTGCGATAATCCTTGGAGCTTTTTGTATTTACCAAGAGATTGCGATAATCCTTGGAGCTTTTTGGTGACCAAGAGATTGCGATAATCTTTGGAGCTTTTTGGGGACCAAGAGATTGCGATAATCCTTGGAGCTTTTTGGGGACCAGGAGATTACGATAATCCTTGGAGCTTTTGGAGTGACCAAGAGATTGCGATAATCCTTGGAGCTTTTTGGGTTGACCAAGAGATTGCGATAATCCTTGGATATTTTTGTATTGACCAAGAGATTACGATAATCCTTGGAGATTTTGGAGTGACCAAGAGATTGCGATAATCCTTGGAGCTTTTGGAGTGACCAAGAGATTGCGATAATCCTTGGAGCTTTTTGGGTTGACCAAGAGATTGTGTTAATCCTTGGAGCTTTTTGTATTGACCAAGAGATTGTGATAATCCTTGGAGCTTTTTTTTTTGGATTGACCAAGAGATTGCGATAATCCTTGGAGCTTTTTTTTTTTTTTTTTTTGGTATATGGCTTTCTTAGATATGAAATGGTCTCAAATGACTGATATTCAAGGGTTCTGTTTCCTTGATACCGTCAAGAGAAGCTAGCCTGTACGTCCCGGGTCCTATTTTGCTATCAATGACATAAGGACCTAACCAATTTTCTACGAATTTGTCCCTTATATGGGACGGCAAATTAGAGTTTTATTGGTTTTCCTTCAAAACCAAATCACCAACCCGAAAGTCTCTTAGGTGAACTTTCATGTTGTAAGCTCTCTTAAGCCACTCTTGATAGATACGTAAGTGCTCTAGAGCATTAACACGTCATTCGTCAAGCAACGTAATCTGGTCTAATCGGGCCTGCAACGCAGTGTTATCATCGATGAACTCCTGCATTGATATGCACAGGGAAGGAATTTCCAACTCGAGAGGCATTACTGCTTCTGAGCCATACACTAGTGAAAACGGAGTTGCCCCAGTGGGCGTCCGAATGCTAGTGCGATAAGCCCAAAGTGCAAGTGGGATTTGTATGTGCCAATCCTTATGACTGTCTGCGACGGTCTTTTTAAGGATGGCGACTAGCATTTTGTTTGACGCCTCTGCTTGCCCATTTCCTTGCGGATAATAGGGTGTTGAAAAGCTGTGCTAAATTTTGTACCTTGTGGTTAAAGCATGCACGTCTTTGTTCTTGAATGATGGCCCATTATCCGAGATTATTTTGGATGGAATTCCAAAATGACATATGATGTAATGCAAAATGAACTCCGTAATGTGGGGTCCTGTCATAGAGGTTAACGGAATTGCTTCCACCCATTTGGTAAAATATTATGTGGTCGTTATGATAAACGTGTGACGGCCTGACGATGCAGGGGAGATCTTTTCAATTAGATCGAGGCCCCACTGTGAAAATGGCCAAGCAGACTGGACTGTCTGTAGGGCCTGGGAAGGTGCGTGCATCAAATTGGCATGATGTTGACACTTTACGCACTTCTTGACATACTCACAATAATCTCGCTCTAAAGATGGCCAATAATATCCCATGCGAAGAATGCACTTTGCAATGGCCATACCACTGAAGTGGCCGCCACACGTACCATCATGCGCTTGGGTGATTGCCCAAGTGGACTCTTGCTGGTCCAAACAACGAAGAAGAATTCCGTCATAGCTTCGACGATACAAAATGTCTCCTATCAAGACATACTTAGCCGCTTTTTGCTTGAATGTTCATTTTGCGGCGTGTGTCAATCCAAAGGGAAGATTACCTAATTTGAGGTAATCTCTTATGGGTAAATACCAGTCCTGTTGATCAGAAACCTCGATAGTATGAACAACCAATCCTTTTTGAAGTTCTTCCCTAACAAATGCTGAATGGGATAGAAATTGTAAGAATAGCATTTTTGGATATGATTGCGGGGTCTGAGGACCGGTTTTGTAGCCTGCGGTCATATTTTTGACGATATATATATATATATCGGTTTTATTTTTGGTTTTGTACATGTGATGATGTGATTTTTTGTTATGCATGTTTATTTATTTTGATGAATGCAGATGTTATGATAAATGTATATGTTTTTGATGTCTATGTGATATGCGAGGTGAAATGGATGAATGACATTTGTGATGATTGTACTATTATTGTTTAAGAAGCTCTTTATTTACATGGCTTTTCTTTTTTGTATTTTCTGATGGTATCATAAAGATGATAAGTAGTGCAGATGGTTTTGGGATGAATGTAAGATTTTCTGAGATTCAGTCAGTTTTAACTCACCATCCATGACTGTACTTTATCTTACAAGACTTTTTGACCAAAGTATGAATCATACTTGTTTTTGACCAAGTTATTTTCATCCCTATGTGTGCAATTGAGTTCATTTAGTGGTATTTGTTAGGATACCGCCAGTGCCAGATGGGCTTTCAACCTAACCTTTACTGAGGATCACCTAATTAGCTCTACGAATTCCTTTGTTGTATGTACTAAGATTAATCTGCGGTGTAATCCAGGATGCCATAAGCTAGCTCATCCACATGCAAACATTGATCTCGTATGTAAGTTAATGTGACAGATATATCGTCATGCGGGAGGTTTACTTTTGTTACCGATAGGCTATCAACCAAATTGGTATTGAAGCTTGCCTTATGACCTATAGAATGCTAAGAGTTCTAGGGATTCAAGGTCAACTCCCTTCTTTTCTTCAATTGTATTGGGATACTTGCTCATTGTAGTGATGAGATCACTGTTTATTTTGATTTTTTTTTCTTTCGAGCAAGGGATTGGGGATATGGAGTGATGAAAAGTAAGGCGGGGTGTTCCCTTGGCATTGCTGTCATGATGGGATCTCGAGGTGGACGATGCTCATCTTGAATTTGGAGCCATAGGTCTAACACTTGGTCCCACCTCGCTGGGTCTACGTGCCATTCATGTCCTAACAGTATACCCATCTGTCCCATTAGATCTTCATGAGTTAGAGCATGGTGATGTCTTCGCGCATGTCTGAGATAGTCCATTTCAGTTTCATCTTCTAAATCGCTTTCATAGATCCAAAATTGTTCATCCTCTTCAGCATCTGTTGCTTACGACATTGAGGACTCTTCCTGTTCCAATGAATTAATCTGGTCCCATTGCGGTTATTCCACTCTTAGTGGAGGGACCTGATTCTCTTGAGACTATGTTATTTCATCTGGAACCTCTAAGGGGAACAGTTTCAGAAAGATTTCTGGCAGCCGTTGATGTTCTTTTTGAGGATTAATCTCTGAACTTTCGCTTCTTTTTAGCAAAGAAGAGGGATTACTATTGCTGCCAGTGGTGTTTGTTGACCATGGGAGGTAGTCTCCCAATGTGTATTCCGTATTCGGATTGGCATAAGGATCCAATGTCAATCCCCCCTTGTTGCCTATTTCTAGGCCTTGCATATTTTCAACCAAGATGTCTAATGGCATGGGATGGTTGAACCCTACCCCTGACTTGTCATATGGCATCTGATATCTTGGTTGGCAAAGGATCCGCATCCCTTGCTCATATCTGTCGAGCCCGTATCCATGCCAATTGCATTGGACTAGATATTTTAGGGCAAATTTTGGGTTTGACAGATAATTGATGTTTTCCACAAAAGGTTCTTCGTCTGTTTCCTTTTTTTAGCATGGTTCAAGACCATGATCAAAGCCGCCATACACAAATTTTTTTTGGTTCGGTGGGTAGACTAGAGGGACGATTGTTCCAATGGGAAGGCGAGGTCTTCCCATGTCTTGTACTGACTCCAGTGTGGGGGTTGCCACAACATTTTGCACTAAATATTCCCCCAGGCCTGTACTGGCCATTTCAACAGTGATTGTTGATGATTGGGTGGGAGGAAACGGTAGTTCTTCCTGAGTCCATTCCATGTTTGGTGGTTCAGGAATCTTGGTTTCTGTTGCATTGGGCGCTTCCTTTGTTGTTATTGTTGAAATTCTGGGCAACTTTTCTTCTAAGGGCTTAACTTCTTCCATGATTTGTTTTCCCTTGTCCTTCTGTTGGGCCGTGATAGGTGGCGTTGATGATGAAGGAGCCGATGATGAAGTCTCACCTGGCTGGGATTTTTCCTTATTGGCCACCAGTGGTGCCTACGGTATTGGACCCTGTTTAGATGGATTTAATTGGAAATCCCGTTGAAGGGAGGGTCGATTGAGGTATGAATTATATCGCATTGCAATACTTGAAGGGCTCTAAGTCCATTGGGACTACATGTATTTCTCCTTCATAAGCATATTTCAAGCACTGGTGGGTGATCGAAGGGACACATTTCATATCCCTAATCCAAGGCCGCCCTAGCAGTATATTATAAGCCATTTCTCCTTCCAGCACATGGCACAGTGTAGGTATTGACTTTTGTCCTACCTGGACTAGCAGAACGACTGTGCCGACTGTCGAGCATATTGCATCGTTAAAAGCTCACAGTGTGTACATGGAGGCTGTGATGTGAGAGGCTGGCAGCTTCAAATGCTTCAAGGCTACAGTGGTTATGATGTTACTGGACGAGCCAGTATCTATCAGCACTCTCTTATACGGAATCTCGTTGACCTACGCGATAACGTGCAGGGGTGGATCTGCCATGTCATTTGATATCATTTTGACCTCATCTTCTCTGAACCGGCTCCGTACATTGTTTCACATGTCCCACGAAGGCGTTGAAAGAATTTGCCTCGTGGTGTTGTAATTCAATGGCTTTTAAAATTTCCATAAGAGCTTCTCTATGGGGAGCTGATTGTTGAATAAGCTCGTAGATGGAAAGCCTAGCCAACATGGTCCGCAAACTCTGCATGAGTTCGGTTCATATCGTGACCTCAGGTCTAGGCGGAGGTAACTGCGTTGGGTGTTGTTGAGGATGCGATGTTGCTGGAACTTCCCTGGTAGCTACCTCAGGGGCAGCTTTCGGGTACCTTCTGTTCCTTGTTACTATGCTAATCATTCCCACAAATCCCTATGTAGGAAGATCTTGTCGCACCTCATTAATCTGGAGTGGTTTTGTTTGTGCCTCGTGGGCTGGTAAGGGGTCCTTGAATACCCCCATTTGCTGGTTGTTTGGTGCGACGGGATTGTCCACAACTAATGTTCGGTTGTCGATCAAATCCTTGGACTAGTTCTTTGAATTTCCAGCACCCATTCAAGTCATGTCCTCTGTGCCTATGGAATCTACAATACAATTCCTCTCTATACCCCCTAGGCTTGGGAATGTTTGGGTCTATAATTTGGATTTCTGGCAGAGTGACTAAATTTGCCACTGACAAGTGGTCAAATAAGGAGTCCCTAGACTCCGCATATGGGGTAAAATTTTGCCTAGGGCGACGCGGGTAATTTTGCTCCTATCTTCTATTATCTCTTTCATAAGCAGGAGGCACTACCTGGTAGTTAGCCTTTTGAGGCTACGTTTCTTGCACAGGCACGGGGACATTTATCGCAACTTGGTTGACTGCAGCGTGTTGTGGTTGCGTTGTCCCGGTTTTAGTGGTTTTATTCCACTCTTTCTTCTTAGGCTTGGCAATTGCGCCTTCGCCTATCTTAATCTCTTCTATGAATCTGGCTTGCACCAAAGCTTCTTCTAAGCTATCGTATTGTCGCAACAACAATAGACCAGAGATTGATTTTAAGCAACTTTTTGCAAACATCTACGTGAGATCAGACATAGGAGGACGGTAGGGTAACCTAGAAAGCAAAGCTCTCCATCGATTCCCGTACGCTTCCATTGTTTCCTCTTCAAATTTTTTGAGGATCGCTAAATCACTTAATGATGCCTTCTTCCTTGTGTTGAAGGCAAAGCGTTCAAGAAACGCGTCTACTAATTGATCTAAATTGCTTATGATGTGTTTGGGCAGTTGTGTGAACCAATCCAAGGTAGGGCCTGCGAATGTGGTTATGAATGTTCTAAGCAAAAATGCGTCATTATCTTGGATGCCGAAGCATTGGATTAGAAATCATGTAACGTGTTCCTGTGCGTCCTATTCACCCTTAAAAACTGCCAATTGAGGCAACTTGAAGTGTTCGGGGTAAAGAGGTGTAGGCACTGAGGGATGCACAGGATTACTGCGGAGTAGACGTAATGTGGGTTTTTGATGCCCAGTAGCTTTTGTCTCCACAGACTCCAAACGCTCCAATAGCGCTTGGTATGCATCGAAGGATTTTACTTCTTCCTCTCTTGTTCGCTCTTGTTGCAAGTTACGATAAACTGGAGGCCTATGGAGGGGTGGCCGAATGGCATCCTTCCTGCCTTGATGGGGAGTTTCAACATATTCCTCTTCTAGTTCATACACCTCGTAAAATTCTTGAGGAGTCTCTAGGCGAAACCTATGACCCTGATCAAGCTCTTGCTGAAGGTACCCATCATTGTTTCGGGGAGTTGCCTCCCTCTCGAATCTATGAGGTCTTGGAGGTAGAGCTTGACAAGGTCGTGGAGACCTATCCTGCACCAACGGATTACACCTCTCATATTGTTCAGATTTTTGGATGCGAGGGGTTGGCCCCCTCTCAGGTATTTCATAGCGTAACTCATTCGCTTCACGTTGCATGCGCTCTCTATCCAAGCGGTGTCGATACTCTATCTCCTGATGACTTTGTTTAAGCCGCATGATTTGGGCTTGACGGGCGGTATATCTGGCGACAGCTGGGTCAATTTGGTCTACCATATTTTTTTAGGAGGTCCGAATGTTTCTTCTATGTGTTTACCTCGAGTTTGCTGGTCTAAGGTTTCAATGGGTCGCTTCCCTCTGTCGAGGTAAGCGGTATGTGCTTGTCTGGCCTCAAGGGGTTCATGATATCCTACTGGTGCGGAAATGCAAGGTTCCCACGTTGTTTGTTGCCCTCGAGGAATGCGATGGCTTTCCTCATACTCACTTTCACGGGTGTAAATGGGGTGGGCGGAGTTAGGTCACCCTATGTAAGGAGCCCTGCGCTCCGGATTTGGTCTCTCTGTTATGATGATAGGTAAAGAAGGGACGCCATATCCACATTGCCCCTCCAAATGGACGGTGTGCCTATCTAGTGCTTCATCGCACGGTGGCCACTCATGCCTAAATTCAAGAGGTGATTCTCTATTTATGTCAAGGTCTACATGTAAGGCATCTTCACGAAAGGGGCTACTTTGAATAGGCATACCCCACCGAGGATTCTGAATTGGATTCTTTTGTAGGTTAGACCTATAAGGTGGTATGACCAAATCCTCAGGACTGAAGTGAAGGCGACTTGTGCCTGCTTTTTGTGTACCTTTCGGAGCTTCTTCCCTTGATTGGGCTTGACTGCGGGTGTACACCATTACGGTGCTTCTATGCTATCTAAATAAGTTTTTATCTCGTTTATGATTTTTTTTTTTTTTTTGTCTACACTAAGCAGAATTAAGCACACACATTCACAAAACCGTGATTATCTTTTTTAAGGATTAAATGGTGTTTCCTAAACTGGTTTAGTGAATTTTGATGTTTTGTTTTGTTTTTGTAGTTTTTGAAGATCGTTTAAATGCATTATGACGGCTCACATAACTCCCAAAACGGTAGCCCCTTCAATATACCAACTAGGCTGATATACCAACCTCTCTATATACCCGCCCTTACGAGAGGGAGACTATAGGTACGTGAGAGCAGAAGGTACATGGTACATAGGCAGTACGGAAGGGGGATTGTCCTGTTAATGGCACCTACCATAGAAGACTTATCCTCGCACGCATGGGAATCACCCCAGCGACACTCGATCTGTCTTCATCAGGATTTACGCCTAACAACAGTTGACAATCGGGCAATAGATGCAAATCAAGCCAAGGTGGTGATGAAATCCACCAATGGTCTTGATCAAGGGCTGGGGTCTTACGACCAGCTCCTTGGTTTAAAATTGTTTCGTGATGTGTGTGGGATTCGTTTTATTCAACAAAAATGAAACAAGCATTCATGACTTTTCTTATGCAATGCAGGACAAGATGAAAACAATCAAAGGAACATAAACATAAACAAAAAATATAACAGAGATCATGAAAATACCTACCTCTTCTCTGCCTACTCCTATTGTCTCTGAATTTCTGCTCTAAAAATCTGCAGGAAGGAATTCGTCCCTCTGGGAGACGAATTACAGAACAGAATTCGTCCCTCCCAAAGACGAATTTGAATTCGTCCCAAGGTCAGACGAATTGCAGAAAAGAATTCGTCCCTGTCAGAGACGAATAGCAGTCTGCAACAAAAAAATGTACCTGTCAAGCACAAACACAAAACTTTGATCAGTTTTTTGTGATTTCAAAAACCAGGGAACAGGGTCCCACCGTGATCGCCACTGAAAGCACGAGATTTCGGGCAAAGGAAACACTAATTATGCAATGTAAGACGAAATGTAACGCTTTAACATTATGCACCAAAACAAAGGAAAGAGACAATTTGGAAAGGAAAGAAAAGATGTAAAGAAATCACAGCCCTATTTATTCAAATATCTTATCCTCGGTTACATAGACGTCTCCTCCCTTTTTAGGGGCTAGGAGTGTTAAATTTGTCTTTGTTACAATGTGTGACTTAGTCTTCCTCCTTCCGCGTGCCCACGATTGCAATGGGCGGGCCAAGATGATTCCGTCGCTGATGTCGATGAGTTCTTAACCTCTGCTGCTTCTCCTACGAACAAAGAAACAACCAAGATGTCAGTAGCATCTACCACAAATGAAAAGTGTTTGTTCTCTAAAACTAACGAAATATGCATGTAAACATTTGCCTGAAATAGTGAATACAGTGAGTCCAAATGGCTTCAAAACTTGATAGAAGATAAGAAAAGTTACCAGAAGGCCACTGCCACTAAGACAGCTGGAAAATCTACCTTCAAATGGAATTCGTCCCTGGGAAGGATGAATTTTGACTGCAATTTGTCCCTGGGTGGGACGAATTCTTCTGTGTTGAAGAAACTGACCTGCTGCTGCTCCAATGTCGCATCCCGAGACCTATAAAACGCCTGCAAATAGGGGGGTTATGTAATTGGGGCCATTTTGGGATGACCCAGATGGTCGGATTCTCCCAATTTGGCCTCCACCCTCGGGAATTTGACCTCGACACCTGCAAGTCAGCGAAACAACAAAGTGACACAAAACATACTAGAATCTGACCAAAAGTTACAAAATTGCAGCTATGGGTTAATCAAACCTAATAACACAAAATGCAATCTAAAAAGTAATCTAAAATGCTCTAAAAATTAAAATAGGACTTGGGAGGTGCGGGGGTGCCCAAGTGGGCCTCCCACCGTTGGCACTTGATTTTGGAGCCAATCCACCAGGGATGGGCCCAAAACCTCTTAGGATTGGGGGGTCGGCGAATTGGTTGGTTCAGGTGTCCATGTGTTGGATTTGGGTCAGGTTCGAGCTTCCAAAGGCCACCCAACAACCTCCCTTGCAAAAGATATTTGTGGATGTGGGAAGGTGAACCAAAAGGGATGCAAGTGGGTATTCAACTCGGCAGCACTTCGTTTCTTGAAAAATCCTTCAACCTATATATTTTGGTTGAGAAAAGTCCCACCTTTTATAGACCCATGGGGTCTCTTTTGGGAGGGAAGCAAAAATGCCATGTGTTGGTCATAGGCGCCATGTGGCAGTCTTGTCTTCCCATGAGGGAGGGGAGTCCTCCGTTGACTTGGGCTTTGATAAATGCCTTTGTGACAGTCCTCAAACGGCCTATTTGTCCACTCACACATGCGTGCGAGGCAGGAGTCATCAACTGACTGTTCAGGGCTGCCACTTGGTGCCATTTGTCTTTTTTCCTGTTAAGCTTATAATTCGTCCCACCCAGGGACGGATTCAGAATTCGTCCTGGGGTGGGACGGATTCTATTTTGAATTTGTCCCTGGGTGAGACGAATACTGGGCAAAGTGTCCAAGTGTTCCAAATTGCTTCTTGACCTTACAAAATTGCTATGAAAGTGGTTAAGACCACTGTTTAACCTCTGAGGGCTGCCCTGGGGGCTGTGTTTGTCAAAGAGATCAGTGTTTGCAATCACATAATCGGATTGGTGCTGTTTTGGTGTCTACAGCTTTGTTACATGATTGCGGGGTTTGAGGACCAGTTTTGTAGCCTACGGGTATTTTTTTGATGATATATATATATATATACCAACTTCTATTTTGGTTATGCACATGTGATGATTTGATCTTATGCATGATGGTTGATGAATATGGATGTATGCATGTTTATTTATTTTGATGGATGCATACGTTATGATGAATGCAAGTGTTTTTTATTTATATGTGATATGCAGAAATGAAGTGGATGAATGGGATTTGTGATGTTTGGCTATGGCACCATAGACTGTTTAGAACTCTATTATTTTGTTTTTAGGTGATTGTTGTGATGCATGACTTTGTATGTATACATGTGGTTGTTATTTTTTTGTATTTTTTGATGGTATTGCAAATATGAAAAGTAGCACAGTTGGTTTAGAAATGTAGCTAAGGTTTTCTGAGACTCAGACGGTTTTAACTCACTAGCCATGATTGTACTTTGTCTTACAAGACTTTTGACCAAGGTATGAATTGAACTCATTTTTGACCAAGATATTTCACATCCTTGTGTGTGTAATTGAGTTCATTTATGTGGTATTTGTCAGGATATCGCTAGTGCTAGATGGGCTTTCAACCGAACCTATACTAAGGATCACCTAACTAGCTCCACTAACTCCTTTGTTGTATTTAGTTAGATTAATTTGTGGTGTTATCGAGGATACCATAAGCTATCTCATCCTTATGCAAACATTGGTCTGCATATATGCAAAGCGAATGTGACAGACATATCGTCATGTGGGTAGGATACCACCATTGCCAGATAGGTCATCAACCAAACCTGTAATGAGGATCACCTAGATGGTTTTCGAATGCTGAGAATTCCAAAGATTCAAGTTTAGGTTGTTTGTTGGCTAAATGATTTGGGAGACTTGCTCGTATATATAGTGATGCAAATCACCATTTATTTTTCTATTTATTTTTCTTTTTGAGCAAGGATTTTGAATAGTGGTGATAACCACTGTTACTTGATTTTGTATTTTGAGCGGTGTGAGTTTGAGCTTGTGAATGACCTTGATCCTATTGGCCTTGGGGATGACTACCCATCCTAGTTAGGGGCGGATAGTACGAATCCTTATGACATTGGGAACCAAGGGGATGATGGAGATTATGAAGTAAGGGTATTGATATTTTAGGCTTTGGGGATGACTACCTATCCTGATTAGGGGTGGATAGTATGAATCCTTACGAATTGGAGACCAAAGGTGAATGGAAAGGGTTAGGATGATGATTTGTTGGAATTTTGTTTGTGAATGGTGTTGATCCTTTTAGGTCTTGGGGATGACTACCCATCCCTGGCAGGGACGTGTAGTACGAATCCTTACAACTTTGGGAACCAACTATGATTGGAATTTGGTAGTGGTAAAAACCACTGTGTATGGTAAATGGATAGGAAAGAGCTCGTCCTTTTATCAATTCTTAGCATTCTAGAGCCATTCACACAGGGGGATGAGTAAGATAACCATTTCGCTTACGATGACCTGGATTACTGTGCAGGTTTCATCTTTTTTTCACACAACTTGGAAATTTTTATGTGTTTTAATTTGTGTTGGGATGCTACGTAACAAGGCGTATTTCAAGTGTAACTCTACCTTCGTAAAATCTTTCTGACTTAGTACATTACGTGACTAGAGATCAAAATGATGATTGAATTACAAAAACTCTGGATACATTATAAGACCACTGACTTTATTGTGGTAAACAACAGTAAATGGCATTTGTTTGCTATTTTGTAAAATGGAAAGGTGTGGAACAAGATGGACTAGAAGAATAATTACAGTCTATGGTGCCTTTGACCTTTACGACCACAAATATGCAATGTATAGATGTAATGCTTAATGCAGCTATGTATTTTTGTATTTTTTATGGATTGATTTTTGTGAATATGAAGATGAGATGCGAGAAAAGTTCTCTATTGATGAATTTGAGCATGCCTAGAAATGAGATGCAAATTTTTTTTTTTTTTTTTTTTTTTTTGTTTTTGATGATTTTTGGATTTTTTTTGAGTTTCTGACCAAGCAATTTTAGGGATCCTTGGAGCATTTTTGGGATTGACTAAGCGATTTTTAGGGATCCTTGGAGCATTTTAGGATTGACCAAGTGATTGCTAGAATCCTTGGAGCATTTTGGGATTGACAAAGGGATTTTTGGAGATCCTTGAAATGTTTTTGGGATTGACCAAGCGATTTTAAGGATCCTTGGAGCATTTTTGGGATATGGCTCTCTTAGATATGGAATGGTCACAAATGACTGATATTCAAGGGTTCTGTTTCCTTGATTCCATCAAGGGATGCTAGTCGGTATGTCCCGGGTCCTATTTTTCTATCAATGACATATGGACGTAACCAATTTTCCATGAACTTGTCCCTTAGGTGGGATGACAAACTAGAATTCTGTTGGTTTTCCTTCAAAACCAAATCACCAACCCGAAAGTCTCTAAGGTGAACTTTCATGTTGTAAGCTTTCTTAAGTCGCTCTTGATAAATACGTAAATGCTCAAGAGCATTAACGCGTCGTTCGTCAAGCAACGTAATCTGGTCTAATCGGGCCTGTCGCGCAACATCATCATCGATGAACTCCTGCATTGATATGCGCAGGGAAGGAATCTCCAAATCTAGAGGCATGACTGCCTCGGAGCCATACACGAGCGAAAATGGAGTGGACCCAGTGGGCGTCTGAATGCTAGTGCGATAGGCCCATAGGGCAAGTGGGATTTGGATGTGCCAATCCTTATGACTGTTTGTGACTATCTTTTTAAGGATGGCAACTAGCATTTTGTTTGATGCCTCTGCTTGCCCATTCACCTGTGAATAATAGGGTGTCGAAAAACTATGCTGAATTTTGTACTTTGTGGTCAAAGCATGCACGTATTTGTTCTTGAAAGGCATCTCATTATCCGAGATTATTTTGGATGGAATACCAAAACGACATATGATGTTATGAAAAATGAACTCCATAATGCAGGGTCCTGTCATAGAGGTAAGCAGAATTGCTTCCACACACTTGGTAAAATACTCTATGGCCATTATAATAAATGTGTGATGGCCTGACGATGCAGGGGAGATCTTTCCAATTAGATCGAAGCCCCACTACGAGAATGGCCAAGAAAACTGGACTATCTACAAGGCTTGGGAAGGTATGTGCATCAAATTGGCATGATGTTGACACTTCACACACTTCTTGACATATGCGCAACAATATCGCTCTAAATATGGCCAATAATAGCCCATGCAAAGAATGCACTTTGCGATGGCCATACCATTGAAGTGGCCACCACATGTACCATCGTGCACTTGGGCGACCGCCCAAGTGGACTCTTGTTGGTCCAAGCAACGAAGGAGGATTCCTTCATAGCTGCGATGGTACAAGATGTCTCCTATCAAGACATACTTAGCAGCTTTCTGCTTGAATGCTCATTTTGCAACATGCGTCAATCCAAGCAGGAGATTACCTAACTTGAGATAGTCTCTAATGGGTAAATACCAATCCTATTGATCAGAAACCTCGACGGTATGAACAACCAATCTTTCTTGAAGTTCATCCCTAGAAAACGTTGAGCGGGAAAGAACTTGTAAGAATAGAGTTGTATTTTCTATTAATGGGAGTAGGGGAGAACAAGGACCCCCAGTTGGCATGTTTCAAATGATCGTGGATTCGAAAGAACTTATCTAAGGATGGTTCAATCTGGATCATGTGGATTCTTGGCATCAAGTCAGAGCTTGCACACTCCATCATGGATTACGATAGGGTTTTGACTTGAATGGTTGTCATATCACCGGAAAGGTCTTACAGAATTAGTGACCCCAAGGAGGCCATTGTGTCTGTAAAACGATTCGATGACCGAGGGAGTGCCTCGATGTCATACCACTCAAGTTTTTCCAAGAATTTGTCCATAAAGGCTTTATAAGCCTGCAGAACTGGGCATTTGCATTGATATACCCCTTTGACTTGATTGACAATTAACAACGAATCACCAAACATGTTCAGTCATTTGATGTTCATGGCGATTGCTATCTGAAGACCTATGATCAAGGCTTCATACTCTGCATTATTGTTGGTGCATGGGAAATTTAATTTAAATGACAGGGGCATTGGAGCACCCTGCGGTGTGAAGAATACTATTCCTATGCCACCACCTTGCTCACATTTAGAACCATCAAAAAATAGGGTTATGTCGGCTTGTGACTCAAGCTCATCAGAATCTGGTGATTCTAAGACATGGAAGACCCCATCATTGGGTAGTTCTATGACCAGAGGCTGATCGTCTTCGAGAGGAGCCTCTGCTAGTTGATCGGCTATGAATTGTCCTTTGATAGATTTCTATCCAATAAACTCTATGTCAAATTCCATCAACAACATGATCCATTTCATCGTGCAACTACTATGATAAGTATGACTCATCATGTATCGCAATGGATTATCCTTAGACACAACATACGTAGTGTTGCTCAGCATGTAGTTGCGTAGCTTTTTGGTAGCAAACACCACTGCCAAGCAGAGTTTCTCGACGTATGCATAGTTAAGTTCATAACCGACCGGGGTGCGGCTAAGATAATAAGTAGCCTATTCTTTATGAAGTTCATTCTTCTGGGCTAGCATGGCGCTTAGTGCCACCTCAGTAGCTGAGATGCATAAGTAGAACGACACTCCTAGTCTAGGTGGTGCCAATATTGGTGGCGAAGCCAGGTATTGTTTGATGTCATCAAAGGCTGACTGGAACTCGTCATCCCAGTGAAATGTAACCCCATTATGCAATAACTTGTTCATGGGTCAGCACTTGTCAGATAATTGCGCTATGAAACGCTTAATTGACGCTACCTTTCCCTACATAATTTTGAGCTGCTTAATGGTAGTTGGGGGGACCATTTCAAGGATTGCCTTGAATTTCTTTGGGTCCACCTCGATGCCTCGCTTTGAGACTATGAAACCCAAGAGTTTTCCAGATGTGACGCCAAATACACACTTCTTGGGATTTAGTCTAACTTTATGCTCCATGAGGTGATCTAGGATCTTGCTTAAGTCATCGATATGATTTGAGCGCAACAGAGACTTGGTTAACAAATCATCCATGTAATCTTCCAAATTTTTATGCATGTAGTCATGGAAGATGTACGTCATGGCACGTTGGTAGGTGGCACTAGCATTTTTAAGGCCAAAAGGCATGACCTTATAACAAAATGTCCCCCAAGGCGTTGTGAACACCATTTTTAGTTGGTCTTCAGGATTGATATGAATCTGATTGTATCCTAAGAAACCATCCATGAGGGAGAGCATTTCGTGACCTGCTATAGCGTCTACCAATGCATCGATGCTTGATAAGGGGATATCATCCTTAGGACTCACTTTGTTTAGATCTCAAAAATTAGTGCATATGCGAATCCTCTCATGGGGCTTTTTGACGGGCACCATGTTGGACAACCATGGCGGATAATCCATACAGATGACAAACTATGCATCCAACAGCTTTTGCAGTTTGTCTTTGACCATCAAGGCCACTGTTGGGTGCATCTTACATAGTTTTTTCTTTACAGGCTTGATTTTCGAATCAAGAGTTACATTATGTGTGACTAGCTGCGGGTCTAGTCTTGGCATATCCTTGTATGACCATGCAAAAACCTCCTTCTTATATTTGAGAAGGGCAATGTAGTCGGCTTGCTCTTCAGGGGATAAGCTTACCCCCAGCTTGATAATTTGTGGATTCATTGGATGCAAGCTGATATCTATGTCAGTCGTCTCCTCGACTGACATGTGGGATACGTCCTCCAACTGATGTGGAATCGGGATCAAATGGATATCATTAGCTGAATTTAAATCTGATTTGGGAACCTCGGGTTCCTCTTCAGCCTAAAAAATATCTTGAGTTGTCCCTGGGGTAAAATGAGGCATCTTACCGAAAGGCCAGTACTCTGATGGTGAGAGATGTGAATTGACGTGATCCCAGTCGATGGCATCTATGTCTAGATGCAATGACCATGCTGGATCGGCCGGATTGTTGATGGGTGCGGTCAAATCAGTGGAGATCATGTGGATGGAATGAATTTGGTCTCCATTATCATGGGTATGATAACTCAAACATTTTGGATGCTCCCTATGCTCTGGATCTGGCTCTAGAGGGATGGGTACGAAAGATCGGCCCTATGTGTTGATAAGAAGACAGGGTCTTCCCTCGACACTGATGTCATTATAGGGTCTCGGGGTGGACGGTGCTCATCATAAACTTGGAGCCATGGATCCAAAACTTGGTCCCACCCTGTTGGGTCTACGTACCACTCATGTCCTGGTAGTATGCCCATCTGTGCAAATAAGTCATCAATCCCTAAGGGATGCCATTGTTGCACTTGTTGCCTTTGTTGCATTTGTCACATGTGGTTGAGGTAAGCCATCTCAGTATCATCTTCTGAATCACTGTCAGAGATCCAAAAATGTTCATTTTCTTCAACAACTACTTATGACATTAAGGGTTCACCTTGTTCTAGCAAATTAATCTGATCCCATTGTGGTTGTTCCACTCTTGGTGGAGGGACCTGATTCTCTTGACATAGCACTGGCTCAACTGGAACCTCTAAAGGGAATAGTTTCAAAAAGATCTCTGGACACCGTTTATGCTCTCCTTGGGAGTTAGTGTTCAAAATTTAACCTCTCTCTAGCAAAGGAGAGGGATTATTGATGTTACCAAGGGTGGTTGTTGACCATGGGAGGTAATCTCCCAATGTATATTCTATATTTGGGTTGGCATAAGGATCTGATGCCAATCCACCCTTGTTGCCTATTCCTAGGCCTTGCATGTTTTCTACTAAGATGTCTAAGGGTAGGGGGTGGTTGAACCCTACTCCTGACTTATCATACGACATTTGGTATCTTAGCTGGAAAAGGACATGTGCCCCTTGCTCATACCTGCCTATCCCATATCCATGCCAATTACATTGGCCGAGATATCTCAGAGCGAAGTTCGGGTTCGATAGATAATTGACATTTTTGACAAAAGGCTCTTCATCCTCATCCTTTTGCTTACATGGTTCAGCACCATGATCAAGGCCCCCATACACAAAATTAGTCTGGTTTGGTGGGTAACCTAGAGGAAAAAATGTCCCTATGGGGAGGCAAGGTCTCCCCATGTCCTGCACGGATTCTAGTGCGGGCGTTGCCACAACATTCTACACTAGATACTCCCCCAGGCCCGTACTGGCCATTTCAATAGTAATTTTTGACGATTGAGAGGGAGGAAATGGAAGGCCTTCCTGAATCCATTCTATGTTGGGTGGATTAGGAGCCTCAGCTTCCATTGTGCTAGGTATTTCTTCTATTGAGACAGTTGATATTGTTGGCAACACCTCTTCTAGGGGCTGAGCCTCTTCCAGGATCTATTTTCCTTTGTCCTTATGTTTAGCCATGACAGGTGGCATTGGTAGTGAAGGAGCAGATGATGAAGACTCACCTGGTTGGGATTTTGATGATTTAGTCACCAGTGGTGCCCACGACATTGGACCCTATTTAGATGGATTTAACTGGAAATCCAAGTGTGTTGATGGGAGGGTCGATTGAGGCATTAATTACACTGCATTGCAATATTTGAAGGGTTCTAAGTCCATCGGGACTACATGTACTTCTCCTTCAAATGCATACTTTAGACACTGGTCAGTGATCGAAGGGACACACTTCATGTCCCTGATCCATGGCCGCCCTAGCAGTATATTGTAGGCCATCTCGCCTTCCAGAACATGGCATAATGTAGGTATCATATTTTGTCCTACGTGGACAGGTAGAACAATTGTGCCAACTGTCGAGCATATCGCATCGTTGAATGCTCACAGTGTGTATGTGGAAGTCGTGATATGAGAGGCTGGAAGCTTCAGATGTTTTAATGCTGCAGTGGTAATGATGTTACTGGATGAGCCAGTATCTACCAACACTCTCTTGTATGGGATCCCGTTGACCCACGCGATAATGTGCAGGGGTGGATCTGCCATGTCATTTGATACTATTTTAACCTCATCTTCTTTGAAGGTAATGACCGGCTCCGTACATCATTTTACATGTCCCACAAAGTTATTGAAGGAATTTGCTTCATGATGCTGCAACTCGATGGCTTTCAAAATTTCCATGAGAGCTTCCATATGGGGTGATGACTATTGTATAAGCTCATAAATGGAAAGCCTAGCAGATGTGGTCCGCAAACTCTGCTTGAGTTTGGTCCGTATCGTGACCTCGGGTCTAGGAGGATGCAAATTTACAGGGTGTTGTTGAGGTTTTGATGTTGTTGGAACTTCTCTTGTAGCTACCTCGGGGGCAACTCCTGGGTACTTTTTGTTCCTAGTCACTATGCTGATCATTCCCACAAATCCTTGCATGGGAATATTTTGTCGCACCTCATTGACCTGAAGAGGTTTTGCCTATGCCTCGTGGGCAGGCAAAGGGTCCTTGAAAACCCCCATCTGTTGATTATTTGGCGCTATGGGGTTGTCCACTGCCAATGTTTTATTATCAATCAAATATTGTATTAATCCCTTGAATTTCCAACATCCATTCGGTCATGTCCCCTTCGCCTATGGAACCTACAATATAAATCCTCTCTGTATCCCTTGGGCTTGGGAGTGTTAGGATCTATGGTTTGGATTTCTAGAAGGGTGATTAAATTTGTCACTGACAAGCGGTCAAATAGGGAGTCCCTAGACTCCGTATAAGGGGTGAATTGTCGCCTAGGGCGAGGCTGCTGATTTTGCTCCTATTTTTTATTTTCTCTTTCATAATTAGGAGGCACTGCCTGATAATTAGCCTTTTGAGGCTGTATTTCTTACACGAGCTTGGGGACATTTATCGCAACTTGATTAACCACAACGGGTTTTGATTGCGTAGTCCCAGTCTTAGTGTTTTTGTTCCACTCTTTCTTTTTAGGCTTGGCGATTTTGCCTTCCTGTATTTTGATCTCTTCTATAACTTTGGCTTGTGCCAAAGCTTCTTCTAGGCTAGCGTATTGCTACAGCTGTAATAGCCCAGATATTGATCTCAGAAAACTCCGTGAAAACATTTGTGTGAGGTCAGACATAGGGGGAAGGTAAGGTAGCTTAGAAAGAAGATCCCTCAATCGATTCCCGTATGCTGCCATTGTCTCTTCCTCATATTTCCTGAGGCTGGCCAGATCACTCAGTGATGTCTTCTTATTGGTGTTGAAGGCAAAGCATTCAAGAAACGCATCTACTAATTGATCCAAGTTATTTATGCTGTGATTCGGCAAATATGTGAACCAATCTGAGGCAGGACCTACGAATGTGGTTATGAATGTCCTTAGCAACAGTGCATCATTATCCCGAATGCCAAAGCATTGGCTCAGGAATCTTGTCACATGCTCTTGGGCATCCTCTTCACCCTTAAAGACTACCAACTGAGGCAACTTGAAATGTTCGGGGTAAAGAGGTGTGGGCACTGACGGATGCACTGGATGACTTTGGAGTTGACGTAACATGGGCTTTTGATGCCCAAAATATTTTGTCTCCATAGACTCCAAAAGCTCCAATAGTGCTTTGTATGCATCAGAAGATTTGATCTCTTCCTCTTTTGTTTGCTCCAATTGTGAGTTATGGGATACAGGAGGCCTATGGGGGGGTGTCCGAATGGCAGCCCTCCCACCTTGATAGGGCATTTTGGACCGTTCTATTTCTGGTTCATATTCCTCATAAACTTACTGAGGAGTCTCTAGGCGATATCTATGTCCCTGAGTGAGTCCCCACTAAGGGTACCCATCATTGTTTTGGGGAGTGGCCTCCCTATCAGGTCTATAGGGTCTTGGAGGCAAAGCTTGATGAGGTTGCGGAGACCTGTCCTACACCAAAGGATTATACCTCTCATATTATTCTACTTTTTGGGTGCGAGGGGTTGGCACCCTCTCAGGTAGTTTATAATGTAGCTCATCTGCTTCGCGCTGCATGCGCTCTTTATTAAGGTGGTATAAGTTCTCCAACTCTTGATGACCTTGCTCAAGCCATGTGATTCGGGCTTGGCAAGCGGCATTTCTGGTGACTACCAGGTCAATTTGGTCTACCATATTTTTCTTAGGAGGCTTGAATGTTTCTCCTATGTATTTGCCTCGATCTTGGTGATACGAGATTTCAATGGATCACTTCCCTTTGTCGAGGTCGGCGATCTTTACTTGAGTCTCTGGCCTCGATGTGTGACCATGATATCTAGCAGGTGCGAAAATGCAAGGCTCCCACACTGTATGTTGCTCTTAAGGAATGCAATGATCTTCCTCGTACTCCCTTTCATGGGTGTGAAATGGGCAAGCAGAGTTAGCTTGCCCTATGTGGAGAGCCCTGTGCTCTAGGTTTTGTCTTTCAGTTCTAATGGGAGGCAAAGGAGAGATGTCGTATTCACGCTATCTCTCCTCATGGACACTATGCCTCTCTAGCGCTTCATCATGCTATGGCCACTCATATCTAGCCTCAAAAGGCAGTTTTCTATTTATGTTGAGTGCTACATGTAAAGCTTCTTCCCAAAAGGGGCTGTGTTGAATGGGCGTATCCCCCGGAGAGGTGTCCCTATAATTCCATCTTGATGTGGCCTGATGTGGACTCTCTTGTAGGCCAGACCGCCAAGGTGACCAGCGCCCGCTCTTTGTACACATTCTGCAGCGTTTGCCCTTGATTGGGCTTGGCTACGGGTGTACACCATTGTGGTGCTCTTATACTAGCTAAGCAGATTTTTATCTTTTTGTTTATGATTTTTGATTTTTTTTGTTACACTAAGCAAAAATGAACACACACATGCACAAACGGTGATTATCTCTTTTAAATATTAATGGTGTGTCCTAAACTGGTTTAGTGCATTTTGATGTTTTTGTTTTTTTTTTGAAAGTTTTGAAGAATGTTTAAATGCAGAATGTTGGCTCATATGACTCCCATAAATGGTCGCCCCTTCAATATACCATTGCCGGACCGATATACCAACCTCTCTATATACCTACCCTTACGAGAGGGAAACTATAGGTATGTGAGAGCAGATGGTATGTGGAACATAGGTGGTACGGAAGGGGGATTTTCCTGTTAATGACACCTACCATAGAAGACTTATCCTCGCACGCATGGGAATCACCCCAGCGACACTCGGTCAGCTTTCGTCAGGATTTATGCCTAACAACAGCGACAATCGGGTAAATGGATGCAAAATCAAGCCAAGGTGGTGTTGAACCCATCGTTGGTCTTGATCAAGGGTTGGGGTCTTACGACCAGCTCCTTGGTTTAAAGATACCACGTGATGTGTGTGTGGTTTATTTTAATTAAAATTGAAACAAGCAGCAGCAACTACTTTCCTTAAGAAGGCAAAATTTGAAAGAACACAAAAATAGAAAATAGAAAATAACAAGAACAGTTTTAAACCCTTACCTTACTTTGTCTAAACCTGTTGTTTCTGATCTTCGGCTCTAAAAATTTATAGACAAAAATTCGTCCCTGTCAGAGACGAATTACATAACAGAATTCGTCCCGACCTGAGACGAATTGGAATTTGTCCCAGGGTCAGATGAATTACAATAAAGTAATCACCATAGGCAAAGACGAATTATAGTCAAAAATTGAAAAAGGTACCTGTAAGCACAAAAACACAAGTCTCGATCAGTTTCTGTGATATTAAAAATTAGGGGACCGGGTCCCACCATGATAGACACTGAAAGCACGAAATTCCGAAAATAAAAGGAAAACTATAGCTATGCAATGTAAAACAAAATATAATGCTTTAATCCTATGCCTTTGAAATGCACGAAACAAAGAAAAGAGACGAATCGAAAATGAAAGAAAAGAGGTATGGAAAGCACAGCCCTTTTTATTCAATTCTCTTAACCTCGGTTACAAAGACGTCTCCTCAATTTTTAGAGGCTAGGAGTTTTAACATGTTTCCATTACAAAAGTGAATAATGATCTTCTTTTCACGTGCCCACATGCAAAATGGGCGGGCCAAAATGTTGCCACCGCTGGTGTTGATGAATCCTTAGTTCTTGCTGCTTCTCCTACGATCAAAGAAACAAAAAATGCGTTAGTAGCACCTGCTGCAAATATGAAATGTTAGTTCTCTAAAATAATGAAGGATGTATGCCTAAGATTGACTAAAATGATGCATGAAATGAATCTAAATCACCTGCAAACTTGACAGAGACCAGAAAACATTACCTGAGGGCCACTACCATTGAAACAGTTGGCCAATTTGCATTCAACTAAAATTCATCCCTGGTCAGAATGAATTCTACTGTAATTCATCCTTGGGTAGGACGAATTCGACTGTGTTAAAATGCCGAGTTGATGCCACTCAAATGTCACACCTAGGGATATCCAAAATACCTGCAAGTAGAGGGGTTAAGTAATTGGGGCCATTTTGGGACGACCCAGATGGTCAGATTCTCCCAATTTGACCTCCATCAATGGGAATTTGGCATCGCTACCTACAAGTTAGTGGGACAACAAAAGCGACGAGAACATGATGAAATCTGATTAAAACATTATGAAATTGAATACATGAACTATCTAGTAAGCATAGAATGGAATGAGAGATGAATAAATGATAGAAAAATGAATTAGAATGAAACTTAAAAAGTGTGGGGTGCCCAAATGGGCCACCCACCGTTGGAAATTGATTTCGGCACCAATCCACTAGGGATGGGCCCAAAATCTCTTAGATTGGGTTGTCGACAAATTGGTGGATTAAGGTGGTCAAATGTTGGGTTTGGGTTTGGATCCACACTTCAAAAATCCACCCAATAACCTCTATTGCGGAAGAGATTAAGGATGTGAAAAGGTGAATCGAAAAATGGTGCAATGGGGTGTTCAATTTGGCAGCACTTCGTTGCTTGAAAATACCTCCAACTTATCCTTTTTGGGTGGGAAAGTCCACCATTTTATAGACCCAAGGGGTCTCTTTGTAGGGGCATGCAGGGGGGCCATGTGGTGGCCATGCCTTCCCAAGAGGGAGAAGACTCCTCCTTGACTTGGGCTTCCATGACTGCCCTTGTGACACTCCTCCAATGGCCAATCTACCCACCTACATGCGCATGCACGGCAGGAGGCAATAATTGACTGTCCTCGGCTGCCACTTGGCGACATTCTTATTTTTGCCTGTTAAACCTAGAATTCGTCCTGACCAAAGACGAATTTAGAATTCATCCCTGGGTGAGATGGATCCCAGTTTGAATTCGTCCCTGGGTGAGACGAATACTGAGCAAAGTGCTTGAATGTGCCAAATTGCCTTTTGACCTTCCAAAATTGCTACAAAAGTGGTTAGGACCACTGTTTAACCTCTGAGGGCTGCCTTGGGGGTTGTGTTTGTCAAAGCGATCAGTGTTTGCAGTCACATAATCGGATTGGTGTTGTTTTGGTGTCTACACAAGGAGCTTGTTTGAGACCATAGAGAGACTTTCTTAATCTACAAAAAGGGAAGATTCTTGAATAAATATAGCAAGTTGCTCCATATATATATTTTTCTTTAAGTCACCATGTAAGAAGGCACTTTTCACATCCATCTAAAAAATAGGCCAATTTTGTGAGGCAACAAGTCCAAGTACAAGCCTAACAAAATCCATATTTGTAACTAGGGCAAAGGTATTAGAATAGTCAATACCTTCAACTTGTAAAAAACCCTTGGCTACCAAGCGAGATTTTTGTTTATCAATGGTTCCATCTGTTGCATACTTCGTTCAGTAAACCCATTTACAATGAAGTAATTTTCTTTCTTTAGGAAGAGGGACTAGATCCCAATTTTGATTTTTTAACAAAGAAGAATATTCGTTTTCCATGGCATCATCCCATTATTTTATCCCATTTACCTTAATAAAGGATTGTGGATTAGTATAAATTGATTGACAGATAAGACCATAACCCAAGGAATGACTTAGTTTAGAATGTAGGAGTTCTTGGATATAAGGGGATACCTCTTGAATAGTAGTACGGGCCCATTTTGGTATTGTTGGAGGAGTAATAGGTGTGACAAAAATTTGTATAAGAGTTTCAAGAATATGATCTTCATTTTGATTAGTTATCTCAAGGATGGGTTCTTCATATGATTGAGACTCGAATAATGGAGAAGGCTCAATGGACTCAATAGTGGTAGAGGAATAAGGATGAGGATCTTGAGAAGGGAAATTTTTATCAAATTGAACCTTTCTATGAAAAATACCTTATGAATAGTAGGATCAAGTGGCCTATAGGCTTTCATATCCTCACAATGGCCAATAAAAATATGTTTCTTGTTTTTATTATTTAATGTCTTCCTATTTTAATTTGGGATGTGGGCCCAAGCAGTAAAAACAAAAACTCAAAAGAATGAGACATCAAGTTTGTATCCATACCAAGATTCTTCTGGGGTCAAATGCACAAGATATTTGTGTGGTGTGTGGTTATGAATGTAATTTGCACAGTTTATTGCCTCAACCCAAAAAATTTCTGAAAGATCCCTTGAGTGGAGCATACAATTAGCCATTTCATTTAAAGATATGTTCTTTCTTTCTGCTACACCATTTTGTTGAGGATTATGAGATACTGAATGTTGATGAATAATGCCATGAGTGGACAGGAACTTAGAAAACTCATTACTAAAGTACTACCCCCCATTGTATGTATGAAGATGTTTGATTTTGCAAGAGGTTTTATTTTTAAGCTAAGGATTTATAAATTTTGAAGTGAGATAGGACATCAATTTTTTATTTTAGAAAATATACCCAAGTATGTCTTGAAAAATCATCAATGAATTTTAAGGTATATTTTGCTCCTTTGAAAGATGGATGTAGGAAGACCATTAAATCACTATGGATTGGTTCCAAATGGGAGGATGCTTTTTGGGAACCACTTCAGTGAAAAGGATCTTGGTGTTGTTTCCCAAGAGCACATCCAATACACACTCCAATAGAATAGATCTTTGGTAACCCAATTACCATTTCATGAGTATTCAACTCTCTTAAGTAGATATAACTGATATGACCAAAATTTCTTTTGCTTTGAATATCCCCATGAAAAATAAAACATGAGGATCTATTAGTATATTTGAATCCCTTGAAGTGAAATAGAAAAACTTTATGATCAATGTCACATTTAGATATAAGGGACTATGTTTCTTGCAAGTCTTTAATTTCAACTTCTATGGGTGAGAACAATATTGTTTTTCCCTTACCAAATGTACATATTTGGTAAATATAGAGAATATTTGTACTACTATCTGGGACATAGAGAACATCATTGATATGATCACCATCAATGGTAATGTCACCTTTTCCTTTAACAGGAATAAATGACGAGTCACCAACTTCAATGTAGCAAGTTGAGCTTGAGAAAATAGAAGTAAATGACTTATGTGAAGAAGTCATAGGATGAGTAGCACCTAAATATAGAACCCAATAATTTGAAGAATATTTAATAGCATTTCCTTGAACATTTAAGGCTTTTCTAATTTGCTTTTTAATGTCATTTTTATGATCCTTCATTGCTGCCTCAAGTTGTTGTAGTCTTTTCCAACATATATTTACTGAATGACCATATTTTTTACAATGAGTACAAGTTATATGTGTTTTTTCTTTCTTTTTGACCTTTTTTTTGGATTTGGAAGCCACCAAGGCTTTTGAGGAGGAGGGAGAGGACTAAAATCATGAAAGATTTATTTATTCTCTAGTGATTCTATCACAAAACTCTTCTAATATGGGTATTATAAAACTTGTACCAAATGCATCCATTGTAGACAAAAATGTGGTTGCAAATATTTGAAATGCTCCATTTAATTTAGCTAAAATAAGGTAGATGCATTATTATTCTATTTTATTCATTCCATTGAATTTTAATTGTGTTAAGACTTCCTTAAATTTTATTAGAAAGTATACAATTATGTTGAATTATTCAGGTGATAAGGTTATCAAATCTACTTCAAGTTGCATTGATCTTATTTGATCCATTTTACCAAACAAGGTTTTTAGTTTATTCCAAATCTTAAATTGAATGTTTCACATTCATAAATATGAAACCATAGCTTTCACTGACATTCATACTTACAATACCCATTTTTTCATACATTTTTTCTTTATGAACAAATATTTCATATTCTTTTTCAAATTCAGGCTGCTTCTCTTCTAGCAAGTGTGCGAGACCTTTTTGAGCAATGAGATTCAATATTCTTGGTTTCTAGGTGTGATAGTTATGAGGAGTAATTGGTTATATTGTATTTAAGTAATTCATCATGCTCAAAAAATGAAAAAGTGTAGTAGTAATACCCCCTTAGTAGAGACAACAATAATTCCCCACTTGAACAAAGATAAAAATTTGGTGCAAGAAATAGCACCAAGAAACCCCACCCATATAATGCTTTTTATTATTATATTACAATGAGACCATATCACTTAGAGTGCATACATAATGGATAGTGAGAGGAGTCGAAGGGAAGGATAAAAGAATATTTCCATGTTTCCATATTGGTTTTGCTCCCTATTTTAGTCAATCCTCATCTATCATCGATGTTGGTTTTGTTCCCAAGACTACAATCCACTGATATCTATCAACCAATAAATCCTCCATCTTGATTTTCCACAACTCAAAACTCTATCCATTAAATGTTTCAATATCTATTCATGTGCTTCTCATATTTCTCTTTTATTTGGATCCTTTCATGTACGACTCCCATTCAAGAATTAATTTATGACAAGGTTGAAACCCTTACTCGTCCAACAAATATAAAACCTAGATTTGATACCAAATGAAAAGAAATAAATAGCCCCAATAAACTAAAATAGAAAAGTAGTAACAACATAATCAAAAGAAGAATATCACATATTGACACATTACACAATATTTGTCATAGAAACCCTCAACATGAAAAAAAAACCATCATAGTATTATATTATTATTGCATTAACTTGATAGTATCCAATACAATAATATTATCCTTCTATATCACCAAATTCTAATGTAAGTACGATATATATAACAAAGGCACATGCACAAATTTTTACAATATCATTGGAAAAAAAGTATAGGTTCAAATAAAGTAATCCTAAAAGCCTATATGGGTCTAAAAATAACTTAAACCTCGATGAGTATAGGTACAAAGTGCCCAGTACCTTTTAGTGTTAGCCCAACTAGAATAACATCGAAAATATTCAACATATTTCCAACAATCAAGACAGGGCAACACTTAAACCATTTATATTTGAAAAATTTGGTTACAAAAGGATAAACTTTGAAAGAAAATATCATAATGGTGAGAAGAGGGATGATCGATATATGGGCTAAAAATTTTTTGATTCCACAAGCAACTTCATTATGTCAAGGATTAATTGAAACAATGGAGGTAAACTAACAAGTCAGACATCCAAGCCCAAAGAGCTCCATTGGTGGACATATGGGATGAGGTACAAAATACTTTAGAGAAATAATAATTATAGAGAAACTCAAAGAAGAGGATGACGAATTGTGTAAAGAAGTTGAGGACATTGAAAACCATGGGATCTCCTTGAAATAGAGAGCAAGAACCACTTGGTTATTTGAAGGTGATAGAAATACAAAAAAAAATATCATGTTGCTTGTGTTAGGAGATAGGCAGACAAGATGGAAGCTCTTTATGATGAGAATGAGCTCTCCTTTGATACAATCCTAGGTATAAATTTCCATTCAATGGATTATTTTTCTAAATTGGTTATGGAAGGTATGTTATAAGACAAAGAGGCTTAGAAATAAGTTCTTGTTGTCATACCCTCTATTATATTTAAAGAAAAAATTAGAATCTACTTAAACCCGTTCATAGATAAGAGCTAAATAAGGTAGTCTTTGGAACGAATACAAGAAAAATGCAAGGTATAGATGGCTTCCCAATTGAATTTTTTTAGACCTTCTAGCACAACTTGGAGGAGGATGTAAGTGTTGTTGTAGAGGAGTCTAGAGGTAGTAAAAGAATAATTAAAGCATTAAATCATATATTCATTACCTTTATTTTAAAAGGGAAGGAGAGGCACCCAAGTGTTGTAGGTGAGTTGGAGAGGAGAGGCCAATCCTCCAAGGGAGGTCCCAGGTTCAAATATCTACCCTACCAAAAAGCTGAATTGGGTATCTAAAATCCAATTGATAATGTTGGTGCGGGCAGGGGTCGGGTACGACCCTCGGGTGACTTTGACGGTGTAGAACCCCCTTTTTGTGGTCTCTCAGACCAAGGCGGCTCCACAAGGGGTTTTTCGCTTTTAAAAAAAAGGGAAGGAGGGGACACACATTTTAAATTATGCACTTATTACCTTATGCTTACCTTATGCAATGCCATATGCAAAATAATCACAAAGATAATGAATGAGTGACTAAAACCTTTCTTAGAAAATATTATCTCAGTGGAGTAAGTGGGTTTCTTAAAGGGTAAGCATATCTTGGATTGTGTGGTTCTAGCTCAGGAGGTAATCCACTCAATTCAAAAATTCTATAATAGAGGAATATTCATAAAATTGAATATGTCAAAGGCTTCTGATAGGGTGGAGTGGAGCTTCTTTTTAAGGATGATGGTGACCATTAGCTTCTCTTAGGATTGGATAGAATGGATCATCAGTTGCACCTCTACTATGACATACTCAATGTTAATAAAAGGTCTTCCCTTACAATTTTTTGTATCCACTTGAGGCCTTCATCAAGAAGATCTTTGTTCCCCTTATATTTTTCTCATATTGGCTAGAGGTTTAGGTAGACTTATCTTCAAGAGATGACAACATAATTTTCTGATAGGTATCAAGGTGGGTGAGGAGGTTTTTGATTCACCTACAATTTGTATATGACACAATATTGGTGGGAGTGTCCAACCTCAAGGAAGCAATAATTATTGGATATACTCTTAATTTTTACCTTATGACCACAAAATAAGTCATCAATATTAAGAAATTCAAAGTTATCTTCTTAAATATTCATCAAAGGCTTTAATATATAATTTTATAGATCATGGGATTAACGAGAAATTCTATTAAAAAGATCTATTTGGGGGTTTCTTTGCATTTTAAAAAACTAAAGATAGCTATCTAGAGGAATATTTTGGATCATATCAAATAAATAATTAACCATTGGTCTCACAAATGGTTAACCTTTGGGGAGGATTAATGTAATTACAGTCAATAATTTAGGCCATGCCAATTTCTAGTTTTTTGTCCTTATTTCCCCACATACCATATGAAAATATTTGGAAAGAATATCTAGAATTTTTTATAGGAAGAAGTAAAAGGAGAGAATAAATGGTTGTTAGTAGGTTGGGAGAAAGTAAGACAACCCAAGGAAAAGTGATGTTTGGGATAGAGGAGAGTAGGCTTAAAAAATAAAGCTTTGGCTAGAAAGATTTACTAGAGGTGGATCTCCTAACCAACTTTTTTATTTAGTAGAATTTTGACTAGTAAATATTTGGGATAAGTGAACTGAATGAGGTGAGTCATTTCTTTGTGAATGGTAATGGGTACCTAGTGTGGCAGGATCTAAATTTAGGAGCTTAGGTTGTAAAATATGGATTGTTTTCTAATGTGGGAAGAGGGGAGAAGGCATAATTTTAGATATGGGATAAATATCCACCTATTATTGTTGAATTCCTAGAATTACAACCAGTAAAAGCAACCATGGAAAGTAGGTGTGAGACCAAGATTATAATAAAAAGTGGTTAGTTGTTAGGATTTTGGATTTTAAAAGTATGGAAGTTTAGTGGAAACATAAAAGGAGGGAAAACATAATTTTGGAAACTAAGGCTAGGAGGAGTCATGTCCCAATTTACAAATAATATTTATTTTAATATAATTTATTTTTTTAATTCTTTAAATAAAAATAATTGGGTTAAAAAAAGAATGTTATTTTATGTATGATATTGATTATTTTTTATTAATGCTCCACTAATTGAAATTTGATAGATGATTCCTTCTTTTCTAGTAATTCTTATTCCAATAAGTGACAAGTAAAAATCACTAATAGTATTATTATTATTTAAAGTAAAACAAAGTATAATGGATGATAAAATTAGGGCCACATTCCTTGAAGGCATATGGGTAGCCTAAATAACCTCCATGTGATTCAAACCAACCTATGATAGAGAATAGTCTGCTATGGTTGTTGGGTGTATCACATGCCTACATCTCACATGTGGCATACAATCCAAGAAGTTCTAGGAGTACGAGATAGAGCTTCAAGGATTAATTTTGAGGTTTTATACCAAGGTAAACTTATTTTTTTGATGTCCTCTTAGAAAACCCTCTTCCTACTCTAACCTAGACTACCAAGTTTGTGAGGGAAAAGAGGTTAGAAGGAAAATAGTAAATGAAATCAAGTAAAAACCTATCTAGCCTAGACTAAGGGGTGGCAATGTTCCAAGAGCAAGGTTATGTAGGACAGGTATTAGTGAACACAAGACCCACCTATAATAGGAAGGTGAATACATCTTGTTGCAACACAAAACTCTCTCTTATAAAGCTTGCATGAAGAAGTGATAAACACTAGTCACGAGGTTCCCATGCAAACTTGCATACACACATAAATAATATGAAAGAAATAAAATAGCCACAAATATTTTATATAAATATGTGTGTGTGCTAAAACACTAGCAAATTACATGTGCCACGACAAAAAGGCTCGAAGGAAATTATACATAGAATGACATGGAGATCGATTCTAGATCACCACATGAAAAAAAAATAGAGAAAAATATATTTTGGGATAGATACTAGGCATAAGGAAGTACTTTTATTATCCCTCCTTATAAATAAATCCAAGGAATTTTTTCCTCACAAAATTCAAAATACCTCTTTCAAAAAATATTGCCTGGGTTCTTTTGTTTTGAAGGTGCACAATGTTGATACCCCTAGATATCGATTCATTGTGGTGAGATATTTCTAACCATACTAGAACTTTTTTAGTGATTCGATGCAGAGATATATTGCCATTAATGTTGTCAAGTTTATGGCTACTCAACAATCTCTACGATTCTGTTTTTAATATTGTACCTTTTTGTAGGTGAAAAGTATACCTGAGAAGGTAGAGCTCTTTGGCTTTGACACTCTTTGTAGCTAGCTTTTCCTTAATTATTATTTGAAATTTGAATCATCACTACCAACCCACATTTAATAGGTATTTTAAGTATGTTGGTGTTCTCAAGTTGTATTTTCTTCTATTCTTGATTGTTTTAGGCATAGTGTTGTTGTGTGCCTTTACTAGAATTCTAGTTTTGGTCATTTTGCTATAGGATATGATCTTGAGGGTCTAGTTATTAGAGTCTCATGTTTGTATCTACTCAAGTTCTCCTTTGGGAACCTGGATCATGCTCATTCATTATTACCTTAAATTTCATATGTATTTTGGGTGGCTTGTCCTCTATTAAAGTCTCTTTACAAAACTAGCCAAGGTGCTACTCCTCCTAAGTGTAGTAAGAACTCACTATAGGATGGAGCATAAATATTGGGGTGATTTTATCACTTATATAGCTTACATTTTGAACAAGGTTTCCATTAGAGTAGTTTAGTGTATGACACCCCTTAAGAAGTTGAAAATAAATAAACTTGATGTGCTCTAGTTCTATATCTTTCATTCTTTGGAATGGGCTCACACACAAGAAGTTATTAAAAAAAAGATAATAAAGAATAAAAAATATACTTTTGTGGGGTATTTAGAATCTCAAGGGCATAACATCACTATGATTATCATAGGAATGAGATTCTAATAGAGATATATATGGTTTTTGAAGAGGTTTTTCTAGGGGTTCAATCCAACCCACCACCTAATACTTTGAAAAAATGTCCTCTTATTTTTATTGTCCTATAATATTCTTTAGATATTATTGTAAAATATATTTCTTTTAAGGATTCCTTTACATTTTCCAATGAAGTTCATATACCTATGGATATAGATCCTCATTGGCTAGCACCATCTTGAGCACCTTCTATCTTGGATTTAGGGAATGATGAGATTGACACACTAGTTTCTTGTGCTATAGTATAAGATAATAAAGTGAATGATGATTTTTATATAGATGCTTTAGATTTATCTATTGATTTTGATTTACCATAGGACATGCTCATCTCTTTCATAGTTCATCCAACACCCAAGTTGATTTAGATACTTTTGTACGATGCTCAACCTATTTATTTTATGGAGCAGCATTGGAAATCTCCTTCTCAATATTTTCTCTTGAATGTTGATCATTCTAAAGATCCTCTCATATATTTTCAAGCTAAGGGTAGACTAGATTAGGAAGATGTCATGTTGGTAGAGTATGTTTCCTTTATGAAGAATGAAGTGTGGGAACCTATTCATATTTTAGAGGGAAAGAATATGATTGGGAGAAAATGGGTATATAATACCAAGTACACTTCAAGCATCCAGGTGAAGAAGCGAAAGACACACCTGGTTATAAAGGTTTTCTCTTGAAATTAGGAAATTGACTACTTGGAGATATTTTTTCCATTTTCTAGGATGGATTCTTTCTAAATGATTCTCTATAGTTTCTTATTATATTTGGAAGGTACTTCAAATGGATTTTATAAGATATATATATCTTAATTTTTAATATTTAAATATAGTTTAATAGTTGCGTGGATTAGAACTTATCAGTTTTTTCAGACAAATTTCTTTCCTTCATTTTTTAACCTCAATACTGTCACTAAGATTGCAGTTGGAAAGTTTGATCTTCCGTCGGCCCTTTCCTCCTTGATTCGCAATAGTATAAATAAACCCGAACCCAAGAAATGCAACTCTTCGCAATAGTATAAATAAATCCAAGAATTGCAACTCTTCGCAATAGTATAAATAAACCCAAGGATTTCAACTCTTCCGTTAAAATTCGTCTCAGACATTAGAGGGTTTCAAATAATTTCAGTAAATTCAGCGAGGTTTTCAAATCATTCGGCAAGGGTTTCAAGTAATCTAGATAAACTCAGCGAGGGTTTCAAATATATTCAGCAAAATCGGCAAGGATATTAAGTAGTTTTATTCGAGCAAGATGGCTTCGACAGACTTGGACATGACGTCGGCGCCATCGGCGGAGGGCTCTGGAGCAGCAGCAGCGAGTCCCAACACTTCCAAGAAAGGCAAGCGCTTCGAGATCAAGAAGTGGAATGCCGTTGCTCTTTGGGCTTGGGATATTGCCGTTGACAACTGTGCAATTTGCAGAAACCACATTATGGAACTTTGCATTGAGTGCCAGGCAAATCAAGAGAGTGGAACCAGTGAGGAATGCACAGTTGCATGGGGTGCATGCAATCATGCATTCCACTTTCATTGCATTAGTAGGTGGCTCAAAACACGGCAAGTCTGCCCTTTAGACAACAGCGAGTGGGAATTTCAGAAGTATGGACATTAGGTTATATGTTAAGTTGAAACCAATCTCTACATGATGTTTCCATGTAAAAATGTTTCTCCATGTTTGGATTTTAATTTAGCCAAGTCCACAAATAATTATTGATATTTTTCGGTTTCTAAGTCATCTCGTATCTTCGATGATATTTGTATTTAGTTTTTTTTTAAATGTTTGCGGTTTTGTTTTTTTTTTTTAAGTTTTGTGTATAATAAATAAAAAAATTATATTATTATATATATTATATTTAAATAGTGGTAATTTTACCACTTGCACCAAATAATAAAAGCTTGATTGATAAATGAGATTTAGAAACCTTAAGGCCATGATTTGTTGGATAATAATGGTAAAACTTGAATTTTATATAACTTTATCAAACATTTATAAAAGAGGTTTAGTTGTTTGAGGAAATTATTAGAAAAAGAGGAGTTTTATGGCATAGGTTATGATTTATATACATATTTATAAGTAATTATGAAAATGTGTATTTATTGATTGAGTTTGAAACAAGTGATGAAAAAATAGGTGTTTTAAAATATATACAAGTTTTTTACATTAACCAAATTTAAAATAAAAAATGCAAATTTTTACAAATTTTTATTAAATGGTAAGGAGTAAAGAGTTTTATATTGCAAACCAACATTAAAATTTTATGTAAAAAACCATTTTTATGAAATAATATAAAGGTTAAACAAAAAAAATATTTATATTTTATAAAATAATATAGAAGTGGTTAAAAATGTGAAGTTTCAAGGTGAAAATTTATTTTCATGTCTTTCATATATGTGTCATAAAATTATATGTTTTATTAAAATACTATAAAAATACCTTTGTAATTGAATATGTGTAGGGTGCATTTCAATCACATGTGACTGGTTCAAAAACTAAACAAGGCTATGACATTCCTTACAAGGGTGGAGACATCTTAATTAGGGAGAATTGATATATTATTATTAATACTATAAAAATATTTGATGTGAAGATTGAATTAACAATAACATTCATGATTATATTTATCATTTATTAGAGCGGGTATTATGTTAGAAATATCAACACATCTATGAATAAGTGAAGAGAACAAAATGACAAATAAACTAGCCAATAAAATTTGATAAAATCTAAGTTTTAGAAGACAATTGACCTAAAAAAACTTTTTTCTCATAATTAATTAAATTAATATCGAGAATTTGATAGAAAAATTAATAGTTTGAATTAAACAATAATAAGAATACATATTACATTAATTTAGTTAATCATAAATACAATGTTTGTGTTTTCATAAAAATGATATATTAAGAACTTCATACAAGTAATTAAACATTTAAATAGATTTTTTGGGTTGGTTTTTAATTGCTGCAAAATTGAAGACAAGATGGTTGCCCTAGGAGGGCAAGAAGGGCCCAATTAGGACGTATATAGATTCTCTTAGATAGACAATTCATTTGCAAAATTTCTAAAAGAAAAATATTCAATGGATACTTTAGAAGCAAATTTTTATTCATGGGTTCAAGATTTGTTTAAATTTCTCTATATTTTCCTCGTGGAAGCAAGGTCTCATGTTCCGTTCCATTCCTTATGCTATAAAAATTATAGCACTTAAGGGAGGATTAGGGTTAGGAATCTAGAGAGGGGTTAATTAACATTTTTCTAATTTATTGTCTTCTCATGAATTGCTTTTTAAAATTTTGTGAACATAATAAAAAATCACTCAAATTTGAGCTTTCTTATGAATGGGTGGAATGCTGGAAGGAACATGAAAGAAATGTTTAGTTTATGTTTAAGCTTTAGATGCATGACTTTCTGTTTAGTAAATTTTTGCAATAAATGCAACCACTGAATTTTGAATTTATTTAGGACTTTGATGTATTTTCTTGTCAACTCATATATATTTGATTTGGAATGATGATGAAGCTTTTGAATTGATCGTAGCCAGCTATCCTCATGTTTGTTATTATTTTTTTCATTTTTTTTTCCATTTTTCCAGACCTGGTAATCTATACAATCTATAGGAAGAATTTTTTTTTCCCAAATTAGAATAGGTTTATTCATATTATAATAAGTTATATAAAATTAAAATGGTCTTTTTATACTATATCATTATTATATTATAATAAATTATATATTCTTATTATTATTTTAACATTATAATATTGTTTTGGTATTATAACAAATAATTTAATCTTTTAATAAAACTTAAACCTAATTTTTTTATTTTAAATATTAAAAAATTTAATTAACTATTTTATATTTTAAAATATAACATTGTTCATGTAATTATTTATAAAATAAATTATTAAAAAATAATAGAATGCTGATTAAATTTTATAAATCAAAATAATTTTCACATTTTTGTTTATAAAATGAAACTTTAAAGATGGAAATGAGTGAATAATTCTAAAAGAAAATCGCTAAGGATTGGAAATATAAATTAATGACTTTTTCATTGTTTTTGTTAATTATGTTTTTTAAATAAAAAATTTGATCCGGTAAGAAATTCTAAAACTTGTTTGTATGGAAAAATATAGAAAATGTAAAACATAAAATTATCCACAAGAGGTTCTCTACATGTTCTGCCTCAAGCATCCTACATCTTGCATGTCAATCATATTGAAGCTGGTTTGATCTGAGTTCACCTCTTGCATTTCTATCGCCTAGGGCGGTAGTCTGCCCTCTTCCAATGGCCACCAACGCTCCCTCTCCCACCTCCCTTGAGCTTACAGTGGTTGGAGATCATAATGGCGCCCAACAAGCATCCCAAGAAGTTCCTGCTCAAGGTCAAACTCTAGGTAAAAATTATCGGCCCACTGCTTGTATTCCTATGAATGAATTTGTTGATTCCTGTCACTGGTTTGAGAATCATACCCTCATAGGTTATTTTCTGGGTAGAATCCCTAATGACACTCTGTTGCGGTCCTGGGTAAGTCAAGTTTGGCATCCTCATGGTGTTAAGATTGATTCTGTGTCCAATCTCACCAAAGGGTATTTCCTTTTCCAATTTTATGATCTTTCTCATGATCAGAAGGTGCTCAATCGAGGTCCTTGGACTGTTTGAAACTCTTTTTTAATTTTGCAAGCCTATAACAGAGATTTTTCTATTGCTAAGGAGGGAGCCTCAGATGTTCCAGTTTGGATTGAATTTCCTAGCCTTCCCATTCCTTTATGGAAGCATCTACGTACCCTAGTAGAGAATATAGGCACCTTTGTTTGTTTTGAGCCTAACAAGTGGTTTAAGGCCCATCCCACCAAGCGAGTATGTGTCAAGGTTGATCTTACCCAAGATCTTGATGAAGAGATCAATATTCATATTGGGGATAATAATTTTACTCAGAGGATTGTGTACATAAATCTCCTAAATACCTGCTATAGGTGCCAACCCTCTCAGCATAAAATTCGTGCATGCCTGCTTATGTCTAGACAGTTCCCGAATAAATATGCTTCTCCCTCTGTCGATCCATCTACCTCTGTAACCCTGGGTAACCCTGGAAATTTTGGTACCAGTGGTGATGTAGACTGGCATGTGGTTTCTAATCGTTGCAATCATCATCCCCTGCAACAATCCCAACAACAACACCCACAGCCGCCCCCTCCACAACCCTGTCAGCAACCCCAATAGCCACCCCATCCACAACCCCAATAGCTACCCCATCCACAACCCCATCAACAACCATCTACTCCTCTGCCTTCTCATTCTGATGATGTTTCTACCCAGTAGGCTTTTGTTGGTACCACTATTCTTTCTCCCACAGTTGAGGGTCGCTCATTTACTTCCATTGTCTCTTCTTCACCCCTGCAACGATCAGTAGAGGAGTTTAATAGTGCTAAACTTCGGCGGTCCCGTAGTTTGAGAAGACATTTTCTTGATGATCCCTCTAAGAAATGATGTCTGATTGATGGGCCTCTGCAGGTTGCTATTTTTGATGATGATAATCCTTTTGAGTCCCTCAAAGCATTGGAGGATTCATCAGTACTCATGAAATGAAATTTTTTTCTTGGAATGTCCGAGAGCTGATGGACCCAGTCTAAAAATATATGGTCCAAGATGTGATTGATAATGCTGCTCATATTTATGGTACATTTGACTTTGTCTATTTGTAAGAAGTCAAGATCAATGATTTCCTATTAGATTGTACCTGCACCTTTATTTGGCCGCGTGGTCCTTTTTTTTACACAAATCATGAACCTGGAAAAGGTGGTGCTGTAGTTTTCATTTCCCCCAATTGGCACTCACAGGTGGTGTCTTGGGGTGTTGACCCTTCTAATCAAGTTGTTTGGGTGCTACTGGAATTGGATGGGAAACCATTTGGCATTATTAATGTTTATGCCTCTAATAATGCTTCAGAGCGATGTGCTTTATGGCGGTGGCTTGCTTTCTCTCTACCTTTTGCTACTTGGGTTATGTGTGGGGATTTTAATATGGTGGAAAAACCATCTAATAATATGAGTCGAGCCTATATGCGTTGGTGTGTTGGAGAACGAGAGGCTTGGTATTTTATGAAAAGTAAACTTAGCCTGTATGATCCTAACTTTGGGTGTTCTCCAGAAGCTTTCTCCAATTCTCAATGGTATACTTGGTCTAATTTTTAGGTTGATGATGCTAGGGTGTTGAAAAGGTTGGATCATGCCATGCTTTCAGAGAGTTCTAGCTTTCACTTTACTTGACTTTCTCTTGGTCACCCCTTTGTCATGATCCTGCCAGCTACCACTCTTTCTGATCATGCTCCAATTTTATTTGATATCACCCAAGCTCAAGCTCTTGCTAGGTTTTTTCCCTCTCAGTTCTATTTTAATACTTCCTTTCTACAGCATGCCTCCATGAAAGCTCATATCCATAGAATATGGAATGTTGTTCCTCGACCCTCTGGTGAGGTAGGCTAGATTCAGTTGTGGAATGCTGCTATCTACCGTACTACTTTTGTTATTCGCATCCTTGGTAAGGATGTGGCTAAACGAAGGAGGAAAGCTAATTCAATTTTAAAGGATGATTTAATCAAAGCTACTCTCCGTCTGCAAGCTAATCCTTTCAACTTTGCATACCAGGCACATGTTGCTGCTCTTCGACATGAAATTCATAAGGCAGAGTTGTATGAAGCTAGAGGTGCTCAACTTAGAGCACGAATGCATTGGCTTGCAATTGGTGATAAGGTTTCTAAGGAGTTCTTCAAGCACCTCCGACCCCCTATTCATTCCACACAGTTTCAAGCCATTCAGTCTGAGGGAATCAGGTTCACTAATTTACCTGATATAATTCATACTTTTGTGTTACACTATCAACAAGTTTTTGCTTCTCAACCTCTTACCTCTGCTCGGCAAAAAGCTCTTGATGATTGTTGTGCAGTTGTTCCTCAAAAGCTCTCTCTGGATCACCGAGATTGTTGTGATGCACCTTTAACCTTGGAATATTTGAGGAATGCCCTGTCTCAAATGGCTAATGATAAGGCTCCTGGTATTGATGGTTTCCCTTATGAATTTTATAAAGAATTTTGGGATATGCTTGGTTCTAATCTGTTACATGTCTATAAAGAAGATATGATATCTGGGTCTTTAGGACATCTCATCAATAAAGGAAATATCAAATTTATCCCCAATCCTGGAGACCCAAAACTTATTACCAACTGGTGCCCTATTACCTTACTGAATGTAATTTACAAGATCATTGCTAAGGCTTTAGCCTTAAAACTTCAACCTATTTTACCTCTTATCATCCGACCAGAGCAAACAGGGTTTGTCAAGGGTAGCTATATCTTGGACAATGTGCTTGCTGTCTGGGAAGGCATGGAATGGGCTAGCACTTCTGGACAGGATACTCTGTTTATCAAACTAGACTTTGAAAAATCCTATGATCGTATTGAAGGGAATTTCATTATTTCCCTCCTCCAAGCTCTTGGATTTGGTCCCTATTTTGTGCAATCTATTAAAATGTTATTCTGTGATGCTTCTGCAGTCCTCACGATGAATGGCCAACACTCTACTAGTATTCAGCTGGCTCGCTCTATCCGACAGGGTTTCCCATTAGCCCCTTCCTTGTTTATTCTAGCTGTTGAAGCATTTGGCTACCTTTTAGCCCATAAAACTTCACAAGGAATTATTAAAGGTATTTCTTTACCTAGTTCTTCTATTCAAATGGTGAATGGCCATTTTGTTGATGATTCTTTTTTGACATTATATGAAGATGAGCAGTCAGTAAATGCAGCTTACAATGCCTTGAGACTTTCTGTTTAGCATCTGGTTCTAACATTCAGTGGAAGAAAACATCTTGTTATAGACAAGCTCAAACGCAACTTCCTGAGTGGTTAGCTTCCTACTGTTGGCATTGGATTCAACTAGGAGAATTATTCAAATTCTTGGGTATTCCTTTTGCCTTCCAAGATTCTCCTGCTCAACTTTGGAATATGGTTGTCCAAAAAATTGAGAAGAAGTTGGGCTACTGGTCTACTAAAAAGCTTTCCTTGGCTGGTAAGTTTCAAGTTTGCTCTAAGGTGCTAGCTTCTACACATGTATATTACTCTTCTTGTTGGGTCCCATCTAAAAATTGTTACCAGAAGCTAGACAAGCTCATGCGGGATTTTCTTTGGGCTTCAAATAAATAAAAACAAGGGTTTCATAGAGTGGCATGGAATGTTTGTTGTCTTCCTAAAAGGGAAGGTGGTTTGGGTTTATTTAACTATCATTTTTAGGGGTTTGCTTTATGTGCTAAATGGATTGTTAGGGCGCTTCAGGGTGATGAAGCTTGGAAAGTTCTTGTACGACACTGCATCTCTTCTGGCCTGCCCTTTGGGAGGAAAGGGTGGTGGGGCCTGACCTTACAAACCATTTTGACATCTCCAACCCCATTTAAAATTATAGGTTCTTTTGTGATGCAAAGTATTTGGAAGGCATGCGAAGCATTCAAACCCAGGCTCCAATGGCAGGGTAAAGATAAATCTACTGGAGCTTCTATCTCCACTCTAAGTCCCTGGTGGTCTCCTGTAGTCACTTCAGAGGGCCTACCTTTGGCTCAAGTTCAACGGGTTAGAGCATTATTCTTCTTCCAAAAAGGTATTGCAACATTTTTAGATTTCTTTGATGCTCATACCAAGCATTGGTATTCTTGGGATCAGTTTTGCCAAAAGTTTGGTCTTAAGCCAGATGATCGAGCAACTTTTGATGTGGTTATCGACAACACTCCTTTCTCTATTTGGCTACATTTTGGTAAGAACTTTCCACAGCATTGGTCATCTGATTGGTGTTGGTCTAATCATACTCCTTTGGTGAAATATAAACCTTCTTTAGGGTATCATATGTTGTCCCCTAATGCTCCTCTAGTTGATACTTTAAACCACCATTGGGATCTAGTTTCTTCTCAATCTAGATGGAGCCTTCGCTTTTCTATGGTTTGGCAGTCCTATCTTGAACCTAAGCATTGTTTTTTTGCCTGGAGTTTCTTACATCAAGGTCTTCCCCTTGGTCATAGGTTACAATATATGGGGGTTACTAATCCTGTTTATGCTTTTTGTAGAGGTCCTGACAATTTTTTTCATGTGTTTTGGGCTTGTCAAATAGCCAAAAATGCTTGGGATTGGGTTCTTTATTTTTTCAATTCCTTTTTACTGGAGCAATGTTCTTGGGTTAATGCACTACTTGGGGATCCCCTAGATTTTTCTCTTCCCCTAAATGAAGTTTGGCATAGTTTTCGTCTTAATATTTTATACCATATCTGGAAAACAAGAAATAATATTATCTTTGGGAGACAGGAGGCTTCTACCTCTTTCTCTATTACTGCTCGATATGCTCTCTTCTATGATTACTGGTTACAGAAAGTTCAGGTGGAGCTGTAATATCTTAGATCACTTCTGGATCATTGGGCTAATGTACCTTGCTCTGTTAGCCGGCTTCCTTTTGATAAACATATGTCCAGAACTCATGGATTCTCTCACACAGGCTCACCTTCAGCTCATTCTCACAGTGGTCGCAGAGATCATTTATCTGCTCCAACTTCTTAGCATCATTGGTCTCCACTGCAGTCCAATTTTGCACCTCTAGTGGATGGGATGTTCGCTTGATTCCAATTGCACCAATGGCTGCATACACTTGTCTCTTTTTTGTCTTATTTTCTTTACTCTGTTCTGATGTAATATTGGCTTTTTGAGTTGATCCATGTGATCTTGTAATTTTTTGGGTGTGTGCCACGGGGTGTGTTAATTCCACCCAACCTTTTTGTATGAAAGTGATTATTTCCAATTAATATAAAGTCCTTTCATTCAAAAAAAAAAAAAACTATCCACATATTTTATATGTTATATTATATTAGTTTTGATGTTTGAGAATTATAATTGAAATATTTTTATAAAAAATATGTATTCCCTGTCTTTGTTTTAAATGTATTTTTAGTGGAGTTCCACTTTCAAAATTATTGAGGTTTTATGTTCATCTTTGTGTTGTATAATTAGAACATCTAAGGACTCAAATCTACCCACAAGCCTCTGGATATGAACTGAGTGAAATATTTCTTCAAGATCACATGATCAAAGACCAAAAATTCAAAATACCCTCATGAGTTTTATGAGCTTGACACCCAAGTGCTAGGAGAACATCCAAAGTCAGTTACTCCATTTTTCTCATTAAGTGTTACATCTTCATAGTTAGCTGGTGTGTTCTCTATTCCTTCGAGTCTTGCTAGCATAGCTACTAGTTTTCTACCTCCCCAACCACATACTCCAGTTTACATTGTCAAATATCCACCACCAAAACCAGCAAGATAGTTCCTAGCACGGAACTCTGGACCTCTAAATTCCTCTATATTTTCCTCGTGGAAGAAAGATCTCGACGTTTCGTTCGTTATGCTCTAAAAACATAATTACAACACTTCAAGGAGGATTTGGGTTAGGAGTCTAAAGAGGGGTTAATTAACATTGTTCTAATTTTTTGTCTTCTCGTGAATTGCTTTTCAAATTTTTTTTGAACATAATAAAGATTTAGATGCGTGACTTTATGTTTAGAAAATTTATGCAATAAATGCAATGACTAAATTTTGAATTTCTTTAAAACTTTGATGTTAACATATATGATTTTCTTCTCAACTCATATATTGGGTTTGTAACGATGAGGAAGCTTTTGACTTCATCATAGCTAGCTATCCTCATGTTTTTTTTTTCATTTTTTTTCCATTTGTCCATACCTAGTAATCTATACAATCTATAATTAAATGGTCTTTTTATACTATATTATTATTATATTATAATAAATTATATGAAATTTAAACGATATATATGTATTATTATTTTAGCATTACAATATTGTTTTGGTATTATAACAAATAATTTAATTTTTTAATAATATTTAAACATAAATGTTTTCTTTAAATCTTAAAAAAAATTATTTAACTATTCTATATTTTTAAAGATAAAATTGTTCATATAATTATATATAAAATAAATTATTATTCAAAACTAAATACAATGCTGGTTAAATTATTAAATCAAAATAATTTTCACATTTTTGTTTTTAAAATTAAACATTAAAGATGGAAATGAGTGAAGAATTCTAAAAGAAAATCACAAAACATTGGACATATAAATTTATTAACTTTTTCATCAGTTTTGTTAATTTTTATTTTTAAATAAGAAATTTGATTCGGTAAGAAATTGTAAAACTTGTTTGTATGGAAAAATGTAGAAAATGTAAAACATAAAAATTATCTACATATTTTATATGTTATATTGCATTAGTTTTAATGTTTGAGAATTATAATTGAATACATTTTTAAGAAAATTATGTATTCCCTATTTTTGTTTAAAATGTATTCTTAGTGGGTAAAAAGTTTCACTTTCAACGAGGTTTGATGTTTGTCTTTGTATTGTATGATTAGAACATATGATGATTCAACTTTTCCCAAAAGCCTTTGAACATTAATTGAGTGAAAGCTTTCTTCATGGTCACAAGATCAAGGCAAAAAATCCAAAAATTCAAACTATTATAGATTAATGTTTGTACTAAGTAAACTTTTATACAATAAATAAATGATATTATTATATGTATTATATTTAAATAGGATAATTTTACCACTTACACCAATAATAAAATCTTGATTGATAAATGAGCTTTAGAAACCTTAAGGCCATGATTTGTTGGATAATAATGGCAAAACTCATTTAAGAAGAATTTTATGTAACTTTAACAAACATTTATAAAACAGGTTGATTTATTAGGTTTGAGTAGATCATTGGAAAAAGAGGAGTTGTAGGCTATGATTTATTTACAAATTTATAAATAATTATAAAAAAGGATTTGTATATTGATTGATTTTGAGGTAAGTGATCAAAAAATAAGTGTTCTAAAACATATGTAAGTTTCTTACATTAATCAAATCTAAAAAAAAAATTATGTAATTTTTTACAATTTTTTATCAAATGGTAATGAGTAAAGTGTTTTACATTGCAAACCAATATTAAAATTTTATGGAAAAAAACATTTTTATGAAATAATATAAAGGTTAAATGAAAAAGTATTTATATTTTATAAAATAATATAGAAGTGGTTAAAAGTGTAGAGTTTCAAGATGAAGACTTATTTTCATGTCTTTTATATATAAGTTTCATATAAATATATGTTTTATTATAATACTACAAAAAGTACTTTGTAATTGAATATGTGTAGGATGCATTTCAATCACAAAAATACTAAAAAAAAGAACTTTAGCACTACTTATATAATTTTTTTCCAAATTAAAATAGGTTTATTCATATTATAATAAGTTATATGGAATTAAAACAATCTTTTTATACTATATCATTATTATATTATAATAAGTTATATAAAATTTAAAATATATTTGTGTTATCATTATATTTATATTATCATTTTAGAATTATAATATTGTTTTTGTATTACAACAAATCATCTAATCTTTTAATAAAATTTGAACCTAAATTTTTGTTTAAATCTTAAAAAATTTAATTAATTATTTTATATATATATATTTTTGGATTAGGAACCATTTATATACAACATATACGCACATGTAGAGGAGTTGGAGAGCAAGTGGGTAGTTAAAAAGATAACATTACTCATATAATTATTTACAAAAAAATTATTATTTTAAACTTAATAAAATTCTAGTTAAATTATTAAATAAAGATACTTTTCACAAATGAAATAAGAATTCTAAAAGAAAATCGTAAAAAAATGGACATATAATAAAATGACTCATTCATTTGTTTTGTTAAATTTGATTTTTAAATAAGAAATTTGATTCAATAAGAAATTGTAAAACTTGTTTGTATGAAAAAATGTAGTAAATGTAAAACATAAAAATTATCCAGAATATCTGTTATATTTTATGAGTTTTGATGTTTAAGAATTATTATTGAATACATTTTTATAAAAAATTATGTATTTCCTATTTTTATTTTAAATGTATTCTTATTTTTATGAAAATCATGCATCTTAGATAGAGTAGAACCATTTGGTAGTGACAGTACAATAAATATTAAGCTTGGGTTATTAAGCTCAATAAATTTACATAGAAAGATATTTTTCCATTGTCTTTGACTCTCTTTGTATAATCTCCAAATTACTTTTTCCCTAAGAGCTAAGTTTGCATCCATAAGAAATATTATAAAAATATCTCCCTTAGTTTTATTTTCACACACCTTGCTCCATTTTACCAAAAAAAAAATCCTTTTATAATGCAATATGAACGACAAAAATGACCGCATAATATAGATTAAAAAAATCTATCAATTTTGACATTATATAAAAGGACATATAATATGTTGAAATTGTTAGAGTTAAAGTGCACTATGCCTTCACCTTGACACTTGTCAGTTTCTCTTGACAAGTGTCATGTGTTGAATATAGGCTTATGCCTATATATTGTAATCATTTCTATCAATAATACAATCCCTTTCAGTTTTCCCTCCTAACATTTGGTATCAGAGCAGGCTTTCCCTGCCCTGTGAAACCCCTTGAGGGGGGATTTCCCTCATGGAAATCCTCCCTCCCTTGATTTTTTTTCCCCATTTTTTTTTAATTTTTTACCGAGGGAGTATGCTCTCCATCATTTGATGGATCAGAAACCAGATGGTCAAAAAAATTTAAAGTTTGGGAAAACTTTTCAGAATTTTTTTTAGTTTTTTCATGACCCGGATCTGAATTTTTTTTAATGAATCATTGAGGACGAGAGCTGCCTCATGATGGTTATCGATAGATCTATTTTGTACCTGAGCATAGAGGTGCCATTGGTTTTGTTTTCTGATGAAGGCTGGATGAGATGCTATTTTTTAAATATTGGACATGCTGGAAAGGACCCAACGATATTTTGCGATATCCTGCATGGTCTTCAATCATTTTTTTTCCTCCGCCTTGACCACGGCTTGTCTATTTTTTTCTCCGGTGTCTTCTTGGCGACAGTCGGTGAGGCCGTGCTCTTCTTTGCTGAGCGAGCCGCATTGTGTGGAAGCATTCCAAAATGCTATTTACTATTTTAAGCATTCCATGATCGTGAGGAAGGCGAAGATGAAAAAGTTTTGTTTGACATCGTTGGAGATCCGGATCTGCGTTCTCGACTGTCGTGAAGATGTTTTTTCAAATACCCGTTGGCTGTAGAGTCGTGCTTCTGCGAAAGCGCTTGGTGAAGGAAATAGTGTATTTTATTTGGAATCCGTGAAACTCCTCTGTTTCTGTTTCTGATGCCACGGATGGATCGCGAGAGCACAAAGGATCTTCTGTCGTCGTTCGTTGTTTCTTCCGCTCCCGCTCCGAGCCATTCGATGCAGTCAACTACATTCTACGGGGCCGTGTGCACCTCAGCATCGTCGACAGACAAGCATCACCAGGCTAGAAAAATTGCGATGGCATAGTAGACAACGCGGTCTGAGGCATCGGCATTCTCGGCATCGATGACGGTGGTAGCTTCGGCTTCGACGTGGGTGTCTAGCCGCAAATCGCTCTCGGGCACCAGTCTATTGCCAATTTTCAATCACCGTAATATCACGAGATGATAAGCTGTGATGATAATGGCGACTCTCAGATAAATTCCAACGCTGCGCCATCACTCCGGTGGCAGAAGAAGTGTTGTTATTTTCATCGTCGTCGATTGAGAAATTGGGCTTGGCTTTCTCTGCATAAAGCTTTCGGGCCACTTTGCCGTAAGCACACGAGGGATCCGTGCAAGAAGAGGAGGCGACGAATGTTTGGATCGAAGGCGTTTATCTTTTTGATAAAATTTATATTCTGCTCAACTGTTCTCGTTCCCTTTTTGGCGGATGAAAGTCCCGAACTGCATCTCTCGTTCCCCTTTTGACGCATGTCCTTAGAGGGTTGTTTTCTACTTTCTACTTCAGATGGCTCAGTTCAACGCTGAGCAGCTACTGACGAGAGTGTGTTGGATTCCTCTCGTTACTTTGTATTGAAGATTGAGGATGGGAGAGGCACCAGGTTCAGAGCATGAGATTTTTTGAACAAGAGGATGATCGGTGGATAAAGAGCGCCGTGCTGGAGAATTTGACCATTGTCGGGTAATTTGATGGGCTTATTGTCAATCATAATCATGCATGCTCCAAACTAAACCCCAATCGTCAAGTCGTGAACTGGTTGAAATCGCTTATCCGTGAACTGAAGGAGAAGGCATGACTTCCCCACTCCTGTGTCGCCAATGATGATGTTCACAAGAGTTGCAGTTCCGTTAAATGATGAAGACGGCACCAACAATGCCCATGACGGAGAAGTCAGAGATCGAGCAGGTTTAACTTCCAGTTTCTCCATGATTACAGGGATAGACGATCCCAGGCAGTTAAGGAGGATGTGATGGCCGAAGCCATCATCGGTGGCGTCTCACGGATGATCACGATGAACGGTTTGCTGTCGCCACCGTATCCCATATTGGAGGCACCGTATGGTGGGCATTTATTAAATTATATGGAAAATAAGAAATGAACATGACTACCTATTCAAGCTTTTGCTGATTGGAGATTCCGGTGTTGCGGATGCGTCGTGTTGGTCGATGTTTAGCTACAGGATGGATGATGAGTCATGTGCGCATGGAAGAGACGATGGAGTTGATGGTCCTCATGATGACGTGTCACAATAGGCAAGTGGTTACGCCTTATGGGGCAGGAAAATTAAATTAATGAGGATCGAAGCCACAGCTCCATGGTAGCTTTCGACCCCGAGTTCGAAACCCCGCCACCATTCCCGTAGACCCCCGAGCTGGGAGCTTCTGATTTCTGGTTTAATTGCTTGTAGCCGTTGAAGGGAGTGCCGCATGCCATCATGCAATTGGAGGGCCGAATTCATTACTGCCATGTTGCCAGATGGCAGTTTGTACAAAGTACCTAAGCTGAGGTGCACCACCGACGTTGTGGAACACAGTATAATGGAGGACGACTGTTGTTTGCAGTTGTTTGTTTATTTATTATCATTTTGTGGGGGCCTAACGGCGGGATTGTGAAAGTTTGCTTTTAATTTTATCATCTCATGAGGGGTATTAAATACAAGACTAGTGGGGTATTTATTTTAAAGTGTTTATGATCACATGAAGTGGAAGTGAAAGGACTGATGGTCCATGCAATTCCCTGCGAGGGAGATATTGATGATGCTATTTTTTTTTCCGCCTGAGAGCGATGCCGCCATTGAGCGATGCTATTTATTTACTGCCTAGATAGGCATGGTAATGTTTTCCACATGATGAAGGCCCCTTTGATGGTGGAGTATAGGGGTATTTATAGTCGTTGGAAATGGTTTTCCGTGACAGACACAATGGTGGTGACATATTCTAATTTTGAGGCTGTTTCAATTGATTTTTTTAGCCTCAAAGTTTTTCTACCTTGGAGTGCACTTTCGGTTGTACCCGACACTCCCAAGGTACTTGTAAGTGAACCTAGTATTTAGTAGTACCCTCTTTCTACTTGGCGGATGCAGCGGCTGGTTACCCATGCATTCCGGTAAGATGAGGTACCTACCATAAGGACACTTATTCTAGGGACTACAGACAAAGACACCCTAGACTCTATCTAAGGTTGTTTCCGGACCTACTTTTGAAGACTACAGACAAAGACACTTCAGAATATTCTCTTATTTTCTTCTTCTCTCCTCCTATTTTGATCTATGGCTCATTTTTATTGTATTGAGTGCATTTTCGATAGAGATCGACACTCTTATATGGCTCGTTTTTCCTTTCATTAGGTGCATTTTCGGCAGAGACCGACACCTTCTAGATTGAGTTCACCATGAGGAGGGATTTCATACTCATGGTGAATCTAGTCAGTGACCTACGAGAGGCAACATCCTCTGAGGATGACCTATAGAGGCAACAGACCCAGAAGTGGCTGACCCTGAGGCACCCATGATGACCCTGAGGCACTTAGACGGCTGACCCAGTGGCAACAGACCCGTGGAAGTGGCTGACCCTGAGGCAACAAACCAAGATGTATACACAGTGGATCTAGTGTTATTCATAGTTGGAGAGCCAAGAGCACAGAGCACGAGCCTAAGACCAAATCAGAAATAAGGAGGATGATAGGTTGTTTTCGAGAATTCAACATTAAGGGGGAATGTTACCTAATGTTGACTTGTTTTTTTCTTTAGTTAGGATAGTGCACTTTAAGGGGGAATGTTAGAGTTAAAGTGCACTATGCCTTCACCTTGACACTTGTTAGTTTCTCTTGACAAGTGTCATGTGTTGAATATAGGCTTATGCCTATATATTGTAATCATTTCTATCAATAATACAATCCCTTTCAGTTTTCCCTCCTAATAGAAATGGCATTTAATACAGATTTAATTAGAAAAACTCTTCCTACTAATGATAACCTTCTACCTTTTCATGTTGGTAGTTTATTCTAAACTTTACTTATAACTAGATTATATAATTCTATCCTTATTCTCCCCTCAAATAAGGGCATCCATGGATAAGTTGGAAAATATGACTCCCTCATTTGAAGTAACCTAGATATCGATGAAATATTGAAAGGCAATATTAAATCCAAGAAACTAGATATGCAAAGCATTATTAAATATCAAAAAATGATTGATTATTCGATGTGATCAACTTTGTATAAATAGTAAATTTGATTATTGTGAGCCATTGGATTACAACAACCCAATAGATCTAAGTTAATCTTAACTGGGAGTTTACCTACCTCATGCAAGAGTGATAAATCTAGTCAAAATATCCTAGTGGAACTTAAAATTTATTCTAACATGTCCCCTTAAGTGATACTAGAGGTAAGTGGAACAACATGAAAGAAGTGGCATATCCACTAAAATGAGTCCTAGCAATAAGGTCTAGTAAGGTACTCATGTATAATATATTAGAACAATGGGAAATAAGTGGTATATACACTAAAATAGGTCTCAATAATAGGGCATGCTAAGGTAATCATGTACAATATAGTGCAACATAACTCCTTTTGAAGAGAATGAGAAGAAGAAGAAGAAGAAGAAGAAGAATGGAGAGGAAGATGTTCTCAATATAACCCCCCTAGGATAACTTTCTTACCCCAAGTCTCTCATGTAATTTATGGTAGCATGGGGAAGTAAAGTTTTTGGTGAAGATATTTTCAATCTATGTCTATGTTAGAATATACTACAAGCAAATATTCCCATATTGAATGTGCTACCGAATTAAGTGCATGTACATCTTAATATGATTGGTACACTAATGTTCAATTGGGTTGCAAGAAATATGAATTGCACTTTGGTTGTCACACCAAATAAAAATAGGCTAATCATGAAAAAAATAAAACTCTCTCAATATCCGATGGATCCAAAGAGCCTCATGATTGACCAAAACTATTGCTCTATACTCTACCTTTGTAGATGATAGTGCAACGACCTATTATTTTTTGCATGACCATGAAATAAGTGAATAACCAAGATAAAACACATATCTAAATGTGGAGCATCTGTCATCAACTGAAACTACCCAATTTGAATTAGTGTATCCTACAATCTCTGTAGATCTTCTACCATAGAATAGTCTAAAATTTGTGGTACCCTATAGATAGCAAATAATTCACTTTGATGCCTGCCAATGGCTTAAATGAGGTATCTAAGAAAATAGAGATATTAAACCAACAATATAGGAAATATTAGGGTGAGTATGAGTCATATACAATAGACTCGATACTAGATATATGTACAGAGTAGCATCACATAGGGGTGAAGTGCAGAAAGAAGTTAAAGTGTCCCCAATTTGAAAATTCATTGAAGAAGGCTTGCAATTAGCCATTCGAAAGAACTGAAGAAGATCAAGAGTATAAGTTTGATGATATAATGAAATCCCTAAATCTATTTGTGTGATCTAAAATCCAAGGAGGTAATGATCCAAATCTAGATCAACCATCTCAGAGAGCATTTTACAATCTGAATGTGACAAGTAGAACTACCACTGAGAATAAGATCATAAACATAGAGAACAACAATAGTGTTATCATCTCTTTCTCACCAAATATAGACTATAGAATCAGACTCATAACGAGAAAGAAAGAATCCATATTCTCATACCAAGCTCAAGGAGGTTGTTTGAGACCATATAGAGACTTTCTTAATCTACAAACAAGGGAAGAGTCTTGAATAAATATAGCAGGTTGCTCCATATATATCTCTTCCTTTAAGTCACCATGTAAGAAGGCACTTTTCACATCCATCTAAAAAATAGGCCAATTTTGTGAGGCAACAAGTCCAAGTACAAGCCTAACAAAATCCATATTTGTAACTAGGGCAAAGGTATTAGAATAGTTAATACCTTCAACTTGTAAAAAACCCTTAGCTACGAAGTGAGATTTTTGTTTATCAATGGTTCCATCTGTTGCATACTTCGTTCAGTAAACCCATTTATAATGAAGTAATTTTCTTTCTTTAGGAAGAGGGACTAGATCCTAAGTTTGATTTTTTAACAAAGAAGAATATTCATTTTCCATGGCATCATCCCATTATTTTATCCCATTTACCTTAATAAAGGATTGTCAATTAGTAGAAATTGATTGACAGATAAGACCATAACCCAAGCAATGACTTAGTTTAGAATGTAGGAGATCTTGGATATAATGGGATGCCTCTTGAATAGTAGTACGGGCCCATTTTGGTATTGTTGGAGGAGTAATAGGTGTGAAAAAAATTTGTATAAGAGTTTCAAGAATATGATCTTCATTTTGATTAGTTATCTCAAGGATGGGTTCTTCATATGATTGAGACTCGAAGAATGGGGAAGCCTCAATGGACTCAACGGTGGTAGAGGAATAAGGATGAGGATATTGAGAAGGCAAATTTGAACCTTTCTATTAAAAATACTTTATGAATAGTAGGATCAAGTAGCCTATAGGCTTTCATATCCTCATATTCTTTTTCAAATTCAGGTTGCTTCTCTTCTAGCAAGTGTGCAAGACCTTTTTGAGCAATGATATTCAATATTCTTTGTTTCTATATGTGATAGTTATGAGGAGTAATTGGTTATATTGTATTTAAGTAATTCATTATGATCAAAAAAGGAAAAAGTGTAGCAGTAATACCCCCTTAGTAGAGACAACAATAATTCTCCACTTGAACAAAGATAAAAATTTGGTGCAAGAAATAGCACCAAGAACCCCCACCCATATAATACTTTTTGTAGACACCAAAACAACACCAATCCGATTATGTGACTGCAAACACTGATCGCTTTGACACACACAGCCCCAAGGGCAGCCCCTAGAGGTCAAACAGTGGTCCTAACCACTCTCACAATAGTTTTGAAAGGTCAGAGATCAATTTGGCACCTTCAAGCACTTTGCTCAATATCCGTTCCACCCTGGGATGAATTCAAACTGGGATTCGCCCCACCCAGGGACGAATTCTGAATTCGCTCCGGGGTGGGGCGAATTGCAGGTTTGATGGGAAAAAAGTCAAATCTTGACAAATGGCAGCTCAGATCCACCACCCAACGCTTCCTTCATCGCATGGGAGTATGGGTGAGCATTTTCGAGCGTTAGAGGCATTTGCAAGGTCAGTCATGAAGTCCCAATTTAGGGAGGAATCTCCTTCCCCCTGGGAAGGCATGATTGCCAAGTGGCGCCTCTGCATGCCCATTTCAAGAGACCTCCAGGTCTATAAATTGGTGAGTTTCCTCACCCCAAAATATGGAGAGAAGTAGCATTTTAGAGCAACGAAGTGCTGTCATTTTATTTACACATCTCACACCTTTTGGATTTGCGCCTTTCACATCCTTGATCTCCTTTAGAAGGGAGGTCATTGGGTGACTATTGGGAGGACAAATCTTGATCCCAAAACCTGAAATTTGGCCACAATACCCCACCAAATTTTTTGACAATACCACACAAGAGGTTTTGGACCCATCCCAAGTGGATTGGTGCCGAAATCAGGCCTCAAACGGTGGGCGGCCTGCCCCATGGGCGCCCCCTCCCACACTGCCACAATCCTAATCGCCCCCTTTCGGAGCGATGGGAATTCCATGGAAGATTTGCTTTATTTCATTTTTGCATTCAATTCTATGATGTTTAGATAGGTTGTCATTTGAATTTCGTCTCGTTTTGAGCAATTTTGATCATATTTCTAGCTTTGCTCGCTTCCACTAACCTACAGGTAGCATCATCAAATTCCTATTGATGGAGGCCAAATTGGGAAAATATGACCATCTGGGTCTTCCCAAAATGCCCCCAATTAGCTAACCCCAAGTTTGCAGGTCTTTTGGAGCTTCCTAGGTAGGACATTGGGATAGTATCTTTTCGGCATTTTGTTGTAGGTGAATTCGTCCCGCCCCAAAGCGAATTCAAATCGGTGAGGAATTTCTTGACTGTTATTTTTGTAGAGCCTTCCTGGTGGTGTCTTGATGCCCCTGTCAAATTTTCAGAGCATTTGGACTTGTTTTAGTCATAGTTTAATTCATTTTTCTCATTTACTTATCGTAGGCTTGGGGATTGCATGCTTTGTTTCATCCGTAGGTGCTACTGACCATTTCTTGTTCCTTTGAACATAGGGTTTGGACATCGAAGGAGCAGCGAGGAGTCAAGACTCATCAATGCAAGTGGCGGTGATGTTTTGGTCCGCCCATTTTACATGTGGGCATGCGGAAGAAGGAAAGGCGCCCATGGATGTAACAAGAACGAATGCTTAAACGCTCCTAGCCCTTGGAAGGGGAGGATGCGCATTGTAACCGAGTTTGAAACATATCAATAAAAAGGGCTGTCTTCTTTATTCACATTTGTTTCATTTTGATTCGCTCATGCTTTTCCCTCTTTTCATGCACTTTCAAGTTTCTAGGATTTAGCGCTAAGTCCGGTTTCTTTGTTTGCATTTCGCATATTCGCTTTCCTTTTTGCTTCTGTATCCTCATGCTTTTAGTGGCGATCATGGTGGGACCTTGTCCTCTATTTTTAAGATCAGAGATCTGATCCAAACTTGGTTGTTTTTGCTTGCAGGTACCGCGTTTTCATACGTTGACTGCTGTTCGTTCCAGCAAAGGGCGAATGCAGAGTTGTAATTCGTCTCACCCAGGGATGAATGGGAATTCACCCCACCCTATGATGAATATAGTCCTGTAATTCATTCCACCCTAGGATGAATTCTAGCCTGTGAGGTTTTCGGGTAGAAACTCAGAACCGATAGATTCGGGCAGAGAAGAGGTAAGAATTCTGCACTTTTCCTGTCATTTTTTGTCTTCAGTTTTTCTATTTTTCTTGGTTTCTTTTTGCGTGCATAGGAAAAGTTTTGCTGCATGTTTATTTTGTTCCATGCAAAATAAAAGGAACCCCACACACCACGTGGAAAATTAAACACCAAGGAGCTGGTCGTAAAACCCCAGCCCTTGATCAAGACCAACGGTGGATTTCATCACCACCTTGGCTTGAATTTTGCATTCATAAACCCCGATCGCTACTGTTGCTAGACGTAAATCCTGATGAAAGCTGATCGAGTGTAGCTGGGGTGATTCCCAGTGCACGAGGATAAGTCTTCTATGGTAGGTGTCATAAACAAGGCGATTCCCCTTTCATACCGCCTATGTTCCACGTACTATCTGCTCTCACGTACCTATAGTTTCCCTCACGTAAGGGCGGGTATATAGAGAGGTTGGTATATCGGTCTGGCAATGGTATATCGAAGGGGCGACCAATTTTGGGAGTCATAAGAGCCCTCATTTTGCATTTAAACGTTCTTTACAAAAACCTTCAAAAACAACAACAAAACACACTAAACCAGGTTTAGGACACACTCTCAATATTTAAACGAGATAATCACTGTTTGTGTATGTGTGTGTTCTTTTCTGTTTAGTGTAGCATAAAAAAATCATAAAAGAGATAAAAATCTGCTTAGCTTGTAGAAGAGCAACACCATGGTGTACACCCGTAGCCAAGCCCAATCAAGGGCAGAAGCTATGGAAAGTGTACAAGGAGGGGGCACAAGTCACCTCCGCTATAGTCCTAAGGACTTGGCCATACCGCCTTGGTGGCCTGACCCACAAGAGAGTCCGCATCATTCCATGTCAAGGTGGAATTATAGGGACACCCCTTTGGGGGACACGCCCGTTCATCACAGCCCCTTTCAGGAAGAATCCTTACACGTGGCACTCAACATAGACAAGAAAGCTCCCTTAGAAGCTCGATATGAGTGGCCACCATGCGATGAAGCGCTAGAGCGGCATAGTGTCCATGAGGAGAGGCCACATGACTATGGCATCCCTCCTTTGCCCCCCATCACTGTTAGAACCAATAGACAAACCCCAGAGCGCAGGGCTCTCCAAACAGGGCGAGCTAACTTCGCCCACCCCTTTCACACATACGAAAGGGAGTACGAGGAAGACCATCACATTCCTCGAGAGCAATGTATAGCATGGGAGCCATGCGCTTCCGCACCCGCTATGTACCATGGTCACCCACTGAGGCCAGAGCCTCGGGTAAATGCCGCCAACCTCGATAGAGGGAAGCGACCCATTGAGATCTCGGATCATCACGACCGAGGTAAATGCATAGGAGAGGCATCCAGGCCTCCTAGGCTCAATATGGCAGAACAAATTGACCTGGCAGTCGCCAGACATGCCGCCCGCCAAGCCCAGATCATGCGGCTTGAGCAAGATCAGCAGTAGCTAGAGCGTCTATACCGCCTTAGCAAGGAGCGCATTCAGCGCCAAACAGATGAGCTGCTTCATAACCTACCTGAGAGGGTTCCAACCCCTCGCACCCAAAGAGCGGAACCATATGAGAGGCATAATCCCTTGGTGCGAGATAGGTCTCCGTGACCTTATCAAGTTTTGCCTCCGAGACCCCCTAGACCTGAGAGGGAGGCCACTCCCCGAAACAACGATGGGTACCCTCCGCGGGGACCCACCCAGGGTCATAGGTCTCACCCAGAGACTCCTCAAGAAGTTTACGAGGAGTATGAACAAGAAGTAGAGCGGGCCGAAATGCCCTACCAAGGCGGAGGGGTTGTTATCCGGCCACCCCCCCATAGGCCTCAAGTCTCCCACAACCCACAACGGGAGCAAACTAAAGAGGAAGAGATTAAATCTTCTGATGCATACAAAGCGCTGCTAGAGCATTTGGAGTCTATGGAAACCAAAGCTTCTGGGCCCCAAAAGCCCATGTTACGCCAACTCCGCAGTCATCCTGTGCATCCGTCAGTGCTTGCACCCCCTTACCCCGAACACTTCAAGCTGCCTCAGTTGGCAATCTTTAAGGGTGAAGAGGATGCCCAAGAGCATGTGACCAGATTCCTGAGCCAATGTTTTGGCATTCAGGACAATGATGCATTGTTGCTAAGGACATTTATAACCACATTCGCGGGCCCTACCTCGGATTGGTTCACCTAGTTGTCGAAGCACAGCATCAATAACTTGGATCAGTTAGTGGATGCGTTCCTCGAACGCTTCACCTTCAACACCAAGAAGAAGGCATCACTAAGTGACCTGGCCAGCCTCAGGCAATATGAGGAAGAGACCATGGTGGCCTACGGGAATCGGTGGAGGACTCTGCTTTCCAAGCTACCCTACCTCCCTCCTATGTCCGACCTTACACAAATGTTCTCACGAAGTTGTTTGAGATCGATCTCTATGCTATTGTAGCTGTAGCAATATGCCACCTTAGAGGAAGCTCTTGTGCAAGCCAGAATTATCGAAGAGATCAAGATACAGGATGGCAAGATTGCCAAACCTAAGAAGAAAGAATGGAACAAGAACACAAAAATAGGGACTACGCAACAAAAACCTGCTGCGGTTAATCAAGTTGCTATAAATGTCCCTAAGCCTACACAAGAAATACAGCCTCAAAAGGCTAACTATCAGCAAGTGCCTCCTAATAATTATGAAAGAGAAAACCAGAAGCAGGAGCAAAATTAGCAGCGTCACCCTAGGTGACAGTACACACCTTATACGGAGTCTAGGGACTCCCTATTTGATCGCTTGTCAACGACGAACTTGATCACCCTTCCAGAGATTCAAACCATAGATCCTAATGCTCCCAAGCCTAAGGGATACAGAGAGGACTTGTATTGTAGGTTCCACAGGTGGAAGGGACATGACCTGAATGCATGTTGGAAGTTCAAAGGATTGATACAAGACCTAATTGACAATAAGACATTGGTAGTGGACAACCCCGTAGCGCCAAACAACCAACAGATGGGGGTTTTCAAAGACCCCTTGCCTGCCCATGAGGCACAGGCAAAACCCCTTCAAGTCAATGAGGTGCAACAGAATTTCCCCATGCAAGGGTATGTAGGAATGATAAGCATAGTGACTAGGAACAAGAGATACCCAGGAGTTGCCCCCGAGGCAGCCACAAGAGAGGTTCCATCGACGTCACAACCTCAACAACACCCTATGCAGCTACCTCCGCCTAGACCCGTGGCCACGATTCGGACCAAACTCACGTAGAGTTTGAGGACCACGTCGGCTAGGCTCTCCATATACGAGCTTATACAACAATCAACGCCCCATCGGGAGGCTCTCATGGAGATTTTGAAAGCCATCGAGTTGCAGCCCCACGAAGCGAATTCCTTCAACAACTTCGTGGGACATGTCAAACGATGCACGGAGCCAGTCATCACCTTTCGAGAGGATGAAGTTAAATTAGTGTCTGATGACATGGCAGATCCACCCCTGCACGTTATCACGTGGGTCAACGGGATCCCGTATAAGAGGGTGTTGATAGACACTGGCTCATCCAGTAACATCATTACCACAACAGCATTGAAACATCTGAAGTTGCCAGCCTCTCACATCACGGCTTCCACCTATACACTGCGAGCATTCAATGATGCGATATGCTCGATAGTTGGCACAATTGTCCTACCCATTCAAGTAGGACAAAAGATGATACCTACATTGTGCCATATTTTGGAAGGCGAGATGGCTTATAACATCTTGCTAGGGTGGCCATGGATCAGGGACATGAAGTGTGTCCCTTCGATAGCTCACCAGTGTTTGAAGTATACATTTGAAGGGGAAGTACATGTAGTCCCGACGGACTTAGAACCCTTCAAATATTGCAATGCGGTGCAGTTGATGCCGCAATCGACCCTCCCATCGATGCACTTGGATTTTTAGTTAAATCCATCTAGACAGGGTCCGATGCCGCAAGCACCACTGGTGATAAATCCATCAAAACCCCAGCCAGGTGCATCTTCATCGTCAGCTCCTTCACCACCAACACCACCTATCATGGCTAAATAGAAGGACAAAGGGAAGCAAACCTTAGAAGAGGCTCAACCCCTAGAAGAGGCACTACCAACAATATCAACCATCTCTACCGAAGAGATGCCTAGCACAATGGAAGTTGAGGCTCCTAGTCCACCCAACATGGAGTGGACTCAGGAAGAGCTTCTATTCCCTCCCTCTCAATCGCCAACAATTACTATTGAAATGGCCAATACGGGCTTGGAGTAGTATCTAGTGCAGAATGTTGTAGCAACGACCACGCTAGAGTCCATGCAAGACATGGGGAGACCTCGCCTCCCCATCGATACAATTGTTCTACCAGGAATCCACATGATCCAGATTGAACCATCCTCGGATAAGTTCTCTCGAATCCATGATCGTCTGAAACATGCCAACTAGGGGTCCTTGTTCTCCCCTACTCCCATTAATAGCAACACAATGCTATTCTTACAAGTTCTCTCCCACTCAACATTTGCTAGGGATGAACTTCAAGAGGGATTGGTTGTTCATACCATCGAGGCTTCCGATCAGCAGGATTGGTATTTACCCATTAGGGACTACCTCAAGTTAGGTAATCTCCCGCTTGGATTGACGCATGCCACAAAATGAGCATTCAAGCAGAAAGCGGCTAAGTATGTCTTGTTAGGAGACATTTTGTACCGTCATAGCTATGAAGGAATCCTCCTTCGTTGCTTGGACCAGCAAGAGTCCACTTGGGCGATCGCCCAAGCGCACGATGGTACATGTGGTGGCCACTTCAGTGGTATGGCCATCGCAAAGCGCATTCTTCGCATGGGCTATTATTGGCCATCTTTAGAGCGAGATTGTTGCGCATATGTGAGGAAGTGCGTGAAGTGTCAACATCATGCTAATTTGATGCACGTACCTTCCCAGGCCTTGCAGATAGTCCAGTCCACTTGGCCATTTTCATAGTGGGGCTTAGATCTAATTGGAAAGATCTCCCCTACGTCGTCAGGTCATCACATGTTTATCATAATGGCCATAGAGTATTTCACCAAGTGGGTGGAAGTAGTTCCGCTTACCTCTACGATAGGACCCCGCATTGTGGAGTTCATTTTGCATAACATCATATGTCATTTTGGTATTCCATCCAAAATAATCTCGGATAATGGGACGTCATTCAAGAACAAAGACGTGCGTGCTTTGACCACAAAGTACAAAATTCAGCATAGTTTTTTGACACCCTATTATCCGTAGGCAAATGGGCAAGCAGAGGCATCAAACAAAATGCTAGTTGCCATCCTTAAAAATACCATCATAGACAGTCATAAGGATTGGCACATCCAAATCCCACTTGCCCTGTGGGCTTATCGCACTAGCATTCGGACGCCCACTGGGGCAACTCCATTTTTGCTCGTGTATGGCTCCGAGGCAGTCATGCCTCTCGAGTTGGAAATTCCTTCCCTATGCATATCAATGCAAGAGTTCATCGATGATGACACTGCATGGCAGGCCCGGTTAGACCAGCTTACGTTGCTTGACGAACGACGCGTTAATGCTCTCGAGCATTTACGTATCTATCAAGAGCGACTTAAGAAAGCTTACAACATGAAAGTTCACCTGAGGGACTTTCGGGTTGGTGACTTGGTCTTAAAAGAAAACCAACAGAACTCTAGTTTGCCGTCCCATCTAAGGGACAAGTTCATGGCAAATTGGTTAGGTCCATATGTAATTGATAGCAAAATAGGACCCGGGACATACCGGCTAGCCTCTCTTGATGGAATCAAGGAACTAGAACCCTTGAACATCAGTCATTTGTGACCATTCCATATCTAAGAGAGCCATATCCCAAACAAAATGCTCCAAGGATTCCTACAATCGCTTGGTCAATCCCAAAATGCTCCAAGGATTCCTACAATCGCTTGGTCAATCCCAAAATGCTCCAAGGATTCCTACAATCGCTTGGTCAATCCCAAAATGCTCCAAGGTTTGTCTAAAATCTCCAGTTTCAATCCCAAAATGCTCCAAGGATTCCTACAATCGCTTGGTCAATCCCAAAATGCTCCAAGGATTCCCACAATCGCTTGGTCAAAAATAAGAAAATTCAAAAATAGTAAAATCATCAAAAATAACAAAAATTTGCATCTCATTTCTAGGCATGCTCAAACTCATCACAACAATAAAAAGCTATTCTCACATCTCATCTTCATATTCACAAAAATCAATCCATCAAAAACACAAAAATATGTAGCTGCATTAAGCATCACATCCATACATTGCATATTTGTGGTCATACAGGTCAAAGGCACCATAGACTGTAATTACTCCGCTAGTCCATCTTGTTCCACATTTCTCCATTTTATAAGCATTCCATTAAACATAAATGCCATTCACTTCTTTTTACCATACCAGAGTCAGTGGTCTTCTAATGTATCAAGAGTTTTCATCCTTCAGTCGTCATTTTGCTTTCTAGCCACGTACTATACCAAGTCAGACAGATTTTAAGAAGGTAGAGTTCTACTTGGATCACACCTTGTTACGTAGCATCCCAACACAAATTAAAACACATAAAAATTCCCAAGTTGTGTGAATGAAAGATGAAACCTGCAAAGCAATCCAGGTCACCATAAGTGAAACGGTTATCTTGCTCATCCCCCTATGCGAATGACCCCAAGAATGCTGAGAGTTGGCAAAAGGACAAGCATCTTCCCTACCCAATTCCCCAAGAATCCCAAGTTCTCAAAAGTTGCAAACATCAAAATTTTGCAAAAAGTCAAAACTCCAAAAATTTGACATCACCACCAGAGTGCATACATCAAAAGGCACATACAATAGTGATTCTCATCACTCGAAATTCAAATCCCTTGCTCAAAAGAAGAATATATAAAAATAAATAGTGATTTTTATCACTACAAAAGAGCAAGTATCCCAATACAATTGAAGAAAAGAAGGGAGTCGAACTTGAATCCCTAGAACTCTCAGCATTCCGACAGGTCATGAGGCAAACCTCAGTACCGGTTTGGTGGATAGCCTATCGGTCACTGGCGGTAAACCTCCTGCATGATGATATATCTATCACATTAACTCATGTACAGATCAATGTTTGCATGTGGATGAGCTAGCTTATGGTATCCTAGATAGCACCGCAGATTAATCTGACTAAATACAACAAAGGAGTTAGTGGAGCTAATTAGGTGATCCTCAGTACAAGTTTGGTTGACAACCTATCTAGCACTCGGCGGTATCCTGACAAATACCACATAAATGAACTCAATTGCACACACAGGGATGTGAAATAACTTGGTCAAAGACAAGTCCGATTCATACCTTGTCCAAAAGTCTTGTAAGATAAAGTACAATCATGGCTAGTGAGTTAAAACCGTCTGAGTCTCAGAAAACCTTAGCTACATTTCTAAACCAACTGCGCTATCTTTCATCCTCGCATTGCCATCAACAATCGCCAAAAAAACACACAAAGGTCTAAATAGTCTATGGTGCTCTCACCAAACAACACAAATTCAATTCATCCATTCCATCTTGCATATCATATATAAATTAAAAACATTTGCATTCATCATAACATATGCATCCATCAAAATAAATTAACATGCATACATCCATACTCATCACTCATCATGCATAAAATCAAATCATCACTCGCATAAACAAAATAAAGTCATCTGTATATATCAACAAAAATGCACCAAAACAGCTAATAAACTTGCCCGATGAGAGTGCTTTGGCACTTGACATTCTGGGCATGCAAAATAGACATTGGGGTTACAAATTGTCACTATCCTACTCCCTAAGAAGGCTACCATAGCTGGACCGCTCCACGGGAGGATGGATTTTTGCCAATTTTAGCTCCAAAAGCGTCGCAAAAAGGGTTACCACCCACCAAAAATAGGTCTAAATGTCAGAAAACTGCACACACTTAACGCTAAAACATCTAAAGGCACCCTTGCACAAGTCATCTTGGGTCAAGCGACTCGTCGCTTTTCTCATGAAGGTCATTCCCTCATCGATTCGTCGCTTGAGGGGGTAGTCACACTTAGTCACCAATCAACAAATACACACCCAATTAAGGAAAATGACATGCATTCAAAGAATCATTGACAAAGACAATTACGCTCCTGCTTGGGGCAGTAAACAAGCAATAATCACAACCTGATCAAATCACTTGGCATTTCGTGAATCATGAACTCAAGGTTCTCACAGACAAAAGGTTGCGCCCTTTGCCTATTCATGACCGATCAATGTCCAAGATCAAGTAACACCTCACCGAAAAAGGTTAACACTTGAATTGAGTTCCTTCGCTCGTCAGAAGCAAGGATTCAAGAATGCATGCCCTTTCCATACTTGGGGCATCAAAAGTTGGTTAGGTTACTGAGAAACCCTAATCATTAGTGCTTTGGTTATCTATTTTTGCTCGGCGCTGCGCCATGCACAGTGCATCCCAAAAAGGGGCATCTGTAGACACCAAAACAACACCAATTCGATTATGTGACTGCAAACACTGATCGCTTTGACACACACAGCCCCAAGGGCAGCCCCCAGAGGTCAAACAGTGGTCCTAACCACTCTCACAATAGTTTTGAAAGGTCGGGAGTCAATTTGGCACCTTCAAGCACTTTGCTCAATATCCGTTCCACCCCGGGACGAATTCAAACTGGGATTCGCCCCACCCAGGGACGAATTCTGAATTCGCTCCGGGTGGGGCGAATTGCAGGTTTGACGGGCAAAAAGTCAAATCTTGACAAATGGCAGCTCAGATCCGCCACTCAACGCTTCCTTCATCGCATGGGAGTATGGGTGAGCGTTTTCGAGCGTTAGAGGCATTTGCAAGGTCAGTCATGAAGTCCCTATTCAGGGAGGAATCTCCTTCCCCCGGGAAGGCATGATTGCCAAGTGGCGCCTCTGCATGCCCATTTCAAGAGACCTCCAGGTCTATAAATTGGTGAGTTTCCTCACCCCAAAAGATGGAGAGAAGTAGCATTTTAGAGAAACGAAGTGCTGTCATTTTATTTACACATCTCACACCTTTTGGATTTGCGCCTTTCACATCCTTGATCTCCTTTAGAAGGGAGGTCATTGGGTGACTATTGGGAGGACGAATATTGATCCCAAAACCTGAAATTTGGCCACAATACCCCACCAAATTTTTTGACAATACCACACAAGAGGTTTTGGACCCATCCCAAGTGGATTGGTGCCGAAATCAGGCCTCAAACGACGGGCGGCCTGCCCCATGGGCGCCCCCTCCCACACTGCCACAATCCTAATCGCCCCCTTTCGTAGCGATGGGAATTCCATGGTAGATTTGCTTTCTTTCATTTTTGCATTCAATTCTATGATGTTTAGATAGGTTGTCATTTGAATTTCGTCTCGTTTTGAACAATTTTGATCATATTTCTAGCTTTGCTCGCTTCTACTAACCTACAGGTAGCATCATCAAATTCCCATTGATGGAGGCTAAATTGGGAAAATCTGACCATCTGGGTCTTCCCAAAATGCCCCCAATTAGCTAACCCCAAGTTTGCAGGTCTTTTGGAGCTTCCTAGGTAGGACATTGGGACAGTACCTTTTCGGCATTTTGTTGTAGGTGAATTCGTCCCGCCCCGGAGCGAATTCAAATCGGTGAGGAATTTCCTAACTGTTCTTTTTGCAGAGCCTTCCTGGTGGTGTCTTGATGCCCCTATCAAATTTTCAGAGCATTTGGACCTGTTTTAGTTATAGTTTAATTCATTTTTCTCATTTACTTATCGTAGGCTTGGGGATTGCATGCTTTGTTTCATCCGCAGGTGCTACTGACCATTTCTTGTTCCTTTGAACATAGGGTTTGGACATCGGAGGAGCAGCGAGGAGTCAAGACTCATCAACACAAGTGGCGGTGATGTTTGGTCCGCCCATTTTACATGTGGGCACGCGGAAGAAGGAAAGGCGCCCATGGATGTAACAAGAACGCATGCTTAAACGCTCCTAGCCCTTGGAAGGGGAGGATGCGCATTGTAACCGAGTTTGAAACATATCAATAAAAAGGGCTGTCTTATTTATTCACATTTGTTTCATTTTGATTCGCTCGTGCTTTTCCCTCTTTTCATGCACTTTCAAGTTTCTAGGATTTAGCGCTAAGTTCGGTTTCTTTGTTTGCATCGCATATTCGCTTTCCTTTTTGCTTTCGTATCCTCGTGCTTTCAATTTTTATTATTATATTACAATGAGCCCATATCACTTAGAGTGCCTATGTATAATAGGCATACATAATGGATAGTGAGATGAGTCGAAGGGAAGGATAAAAGAATATTTCCATGTTTCCATATTGGTTTTGCTCCCTATTTTAGTCAATCCTCATCTAGCATCAATGTTGTTTTTGTTCCCAAGACCACAATCCACCGATATCTATCAACCAATAAATCCT